>PVKZ01001840.1:0-310577 GCA_004027375.1 Macroglossus sobrinus | reverse complement strand
TGAGGAGGGGAGGGACGGCAAAGGGCGTGCTACCTTCATGACCCCTGGAACCTCAGCTCCTGAACTCCTCAAGCCCCTGGTCCTGCCACTCAGCATGGGGAGACTGCCATCCAGCCCCTCTCTGGCCGGCGGTGGTACCCGCCGTAGCCAGACGGAGAAAAGCAAAGCTGCTCAGTGGCCAGAGGAGGGCGACATCATCTCGTCTTCCACCTCCCGAGGGCCTTCTCCAGGTCTGGGCAAAGACCGGCTTAGGATGTCCAGGACACACTTGGAATTCTCGCAGCAAGAAAGGGTTTGTTCTGCTGCTGCAGTGGAGCGGGGAAAGGTCTCACTCTTCACAGCAAAAGCAGGAAATTTCTCTCATTCCTGTCTCCAGCTTTCAATAGGTATTTGTGGAAGGCTTTTCTGTGCTTAGCTGGTAATCACCTAAGGGTTACCCGGGCCTTGTTACGTGAGCTGCAGGTGCATCTTCCAGCTGCCGGGTGCCTCTGCCCGGCCCCCAAACCCTGGCCAGAGCTGCCCCAAGGGAAGGGCATTTCCCCTACTTTTTTGGGGGGGAGGGGGCTGGCTAATTTCTACTCACGCTTCCAGAACCCTCTCCTTTGTCTTGTTTTTTTTTTTTTTTTTGGTGCTAAAACTCATAAAATATAAAATCCACCATTTTAAAGTATACAAATCAGAGACATTTAGCACATTCGCACTGTTACGCGATCATCACCACTGTCCAGTTTCAGAGCTCTTTCATCGCCCCAAAAGAAGATGAATAAACAAGCTGTGGCACATCTAGACAATGGAATATTATTCAGCAATAAAAAAGAAACGAGCTATTGAGCTGTAAAAACACATGGAGGAAACTTCAGTGCATGTTAAGTGAAGAAGCCAGTCTGAACAGCCACCTACTGTATGATTCTAACTGTACGACAGTCTGGAAAAGGCAAAACTGTGGAGACGGTAATAAGATCAGGGGCTTGAGGGAAAGGAGGGAGAGATGAAGAGGGGGAGCATGGGGGATTCTTAGGGCAGCGAAGCCATTCTGTGTGATGCTGTAACAGTGGATACAGATGTTATACATTTGTCCAAACCCAGAGAACTGTACAAACCAAAGAGCAAACTTAATGTACTATGGATTTTAGTCACTAACAATATATCAGTAATATTTCTTCGATTTTAACAAATGTGCCACGCCAAGGCAAGAGGTGAGCAATAGGGACACAAGCGGGGGGAAGAAGTATATGGGAACTTCATTTCCTCTGTAAACTTATAACTGCTCTAAGCAATATTATATTAAGAAACAATTAAAAAACCTCCACAGCCCTCCCTCCAAAAAAAAAAAAAAAAAAAGAAAGAATGACTGGGTGCTTCTGTGCCATAATTTCCTTTTATATTTATTTGAATGCTGTTTACGTGTATGTGAAAGGCTGAGAACTACTGTATTGGTGTTGGAACTATGAAGGTGTAAGTCTGAGGATAATAACCATCACCTGGATGTGAACAGAAAAAATAAAATAAAATGATATGCTGGAAGAGTAAAATGAACTAACCCTGAAACTGTCCCATCGCCAGATTTCTCATAAGAAAATAAATCTCTTGTTGTTTATTTCTTGTAATTGGTCTTCATTTTCCTGCAGTTAAAAACACCGTAAATCATGTATCAGGATAATCAGCCCATTTTGTACATAAGTAAGCTGAGGTTAGGAGAGATTCAGCTTCTTGCCCAAGATCACACAGCTAGAAAGTGGCTTGGCTGTGATACCCCTGGTTTCCAATGCTCCACATTCCTTCAGTCTAATGTGTACTTCTCACGAGTGTGGGTGGGATGTGTGATTTGCTTCTAACCAATAGAACATGCCTCAGGTGTCAGAGGGACTCTCATTGCTGGCTTGATGAGTAAGTGGCCGTATTGCAGAATCAAGGGACTGCAGGAAGTCTCTAGGACCCAGGGCGTCCTTCATAGGCTGGCATGCAAAAATCCAGAAACTTCAGTCATTAAATAAAATTCTGCCAACCACCAAATGAGCTTGGAAACAAATCCTTCCCCAGTCAAGCCTCCATGAGAATGCAGCCCAGTTAGCACATTGATTACAGCCTTGTGACCCTAAGCAGAGGACTCAGCTAAGTTGTACCTGGACACTCCTGACCCACAGAACTTGTGAGATAATAAATGGATGATGTTTTAAGCTATTAAGTTTGTGGTAATTTGTTACACAGCAATAAAAAACTAATACACTATCCCCTATATGAGCTATATTTTGATTCTCCACAATTATCTAAATTGCAAATCTTGACATTGCTACAAATTTGGACTTGTGTTTCAGATGGATGAGCAATGATTCTGGAATGAAACGATTTGCTAGCAAGTGTTATCTTTTTGTTCTGAATTACAGGACAGCACAAAAGAACCGTGTGTGGTTTGAACAGAGCATAATTAAATTGTCTTTCTTGAGACCTTGTGTCGATCTGATTAGCAAGCAAAGTATTTTTTCTTTTGGTTCCCTGGGTTGTAAATATTCTCTATCTGCTAAATCCTTTTGTCAGAAGGGATTTATGACACTAAATAACAAAGTACTTTCAGATCCAAATGATTTGCTTCATAGTCTCTCTTTTAATGAAAAACTTATTTCATTAAAAAAAAAGACCCATGGATCTGATTTTATATTTCTCTTGTTAAAAAAAGGACTTACATACTCTAAGTACGTAGAACTCACTAAGCAATGCCTGTTAATGGCCCTCCGTCAGACAAAGGATGAAGTCTACTTTATCATGAAGATGTAGCTAAGAAGACTGGTCACCCCCACTTACAGGTGTGACTTACAAAGGTGGGATGCTGTTAAACAGAGGGACAGGGAGGTGGGGTGGACAGAACTCCAAGGCCAAGTCCAGTCCCAATTCTAGACCCCAATATGAAAACTAGCCAAGAACTCCAGTTTTGAGTTACTAGTATGCAAGATTAGCTGGAAGTCTATTACATTTTAAGAAAGCTTTATTACCAAAGAAATCCCAGGGCTGGCAGATAGTGTCTAGGGCAGTCCTCAAAGCGCTCCCAGAGAATGGGCTGCTAATCTTGGAGATCCCCAGAAAGGACATGCTTCCCAACACCCATCTGAGAAGTGGCCATGGCAGACAAATTTCAGGGGAGATTCCTTGAGGGAGCACGACCGTGAGCAGCCAGACTGGGCTGACACCAGCATAGGCTGACACCAGCACAGGCAGTCCTTGCTATTTCTATTCCAGTGACTCCCATGTGTGGTTAACAGTCTTCTTTTTTCCAAATGGGTTCTTGTATTGCAGCTTTGTTTGTTTGTTTGTTTGTGTTGCAGTTTCCCTGTTCTCTTCACCACTGTCTTCTGGGAATCCTGGGGTAGATAGTTGACCTTTAGCCTTTGGCCGTTGATCTGCTCCACCAAGACCTCTCAGGGGAGCTCACCTCTCAGAGACCCTGGATTTGGAGGTGGATGAACCAACTAGCTCAGCCTTTACCCATTCAAGGGATGTGGTATTTATCTGTTTCCACAGCCCTGGGATATAGTAATCCTCACTCCATATTTGTTCCTTGAGGGAATAATTGAAGTGATTTTTAATCGTCTTTGTTTTGTGGGTCAGGAAACAGGGACCCGGGACATTGAGAGGCCTGACCTGATCTCTGAGTGATGGGAAAAGTTTTGGACCAATGCTTGCTGAGTCATCAATGGCCTCTTGGCCTCCAGATGTCCTCGTGTCTTAATGTCCGTGTCAACGGGAACAATGAGGCCCAAGAATCCGATTCAAACCGTGGCTTCAGCGGAGCACAACCTTCATAAGCTCAGCATCTCTCTCTCTCTCTCTCTGTCTCCTAAACTAAACTGGCTCCTGCTCATGTCATTTCTTCCCTGATTCCAATGGAAGCTTGGCTCCAGGTGCTGGGTCTGTAAGTCAGGATCTCGGAGACGCAGTGGACTACGTTTCTGGCTTGATCAAGCACGAAAGAGTAGAAACCAGCCTGCTGGAAAAAGTGCTGATGAGGGAGACAGTCAGTACAGGCTTCTGCAGGGGCCCATTCCAAGGGCACGGAAGGTTCACGCCCCGTCTCTCGGGACCTCTAGCTTTCCCGTTTGTCCTTGGCCTGCGGGAGGGCAGGTCGTGAACGAGGGGAGCTGCCGGGGAGTGGGCTGTCAGAGACAACACGCGCTTTAGGACAAACAGCTCGCGGGGGCGAATACACCAAAACCAAACCAAGTAACATTCTAATCCGCATGGGAACAAGCCCCTGAGAGCCTTGTGCCGATGAGGTAAGTGAAAAACATGATGTCACTGTTCAGGCATCGTCCCTCCCGCCCTCCCCCCACCATCTCCGTGTCACCCCCGTTCTCGCCTTTCTCCCTCTCCCCACTCCTTTAATCTTGGGACAGGCTCCCCTCCTTGCTCTCTCTCCAGCACTCGGGGGCAAGGCATCTTCTCTCTTCCCCTAAGGCTTTCTGACAAGACCTGTGTGGGGTGTCTCCACTTTCTGAAGACAACTCAGTAACAGTGAGGTGAGAAACACTGATGAGGCATGAAATCTGTTGCAGCCTTTGACAGGTGACAGGCATCTCTAAACCCCCTTCCCCAAGGGGAAGGGTCTCTAACACTGAAAAAATGTTCCCCACCTTATGGGTGCTTTAGGCCTATTTTGGAGTCCTTGAAATCATACCACAGACCTAAGGCTGGCGCATTCAGAATTCAGCTGGGTAGAAGCAATGGGGAGGTGGGGAGGGAGGGACAAGGTTGACTCTGCCCGGAAGCAAGCCTGGCTGGCGTTGAGGGCCCCTGGGACTGCTCGCTGCCCGCTTCCAGCCCGGAGCAGGTGGTCCGCAGACAGGGGACAGGCCACTCCTCCTGCCCGGTCCTTTGTCTCCACTCTGTCCCCGTCCGATCTCATTATCCTCTCCTCCAGGCCTCTGCAGCTGCTGCTGACTGCTTTCCCCTCGGCTCTCCCCCTGTTCCCTGCCTGCTGCCCACGTTTCTCCCCCTCCTCAAACCCCTTGTGCTTCCTGGTAATTCCATCACCAGGCGTTTGATCCAATTTTAGGTCCACGGCTTCCCAGGGGTGGCAGATGGACGGCACGAGGTCCCAGAGGAAGAGCTGGGTTGAGACTTCGCCTGAGTCAGACGGGTGATGCTCGAGACACAGGAGCAGTGATGGCGGGTATGTTTCTGACACCCCTTGCCCGGAAGCGAGGTCCTTTAGGGCAGGAGCAGGTCGGTTCTGTTCATGCTGCATCCCCAGCTCCAAGCGCTGTGCCTGGCCCATAGCAGACGCTTCATCAGCGATATTGTGTGAACCACGTCCAGGACTGTTGGGGGGCGGTGGGGCTCTTGCTGTGGAAACGTGCCCCAGGGAGACCTCCTGCGGGTGCTGGAGCCATCTGTGCACCCTGACGTCCCTGTTTAAGTCACCCCTCACATCGTACATGTGTGCACGACTTCACACCATGCGGCTCTTCCGGAGCCCTGGGCATGTCGGCCACGTCTGGGCACCATCCAGACTTGCAGGTGGGACCCGTTTGACAAAAGATAGGACTGAGTCGGCACTTCCGAGCTTGATTCTCAGACAGGCCTATCCAGGAACCTTCCCCCTAAAGAGTCAGTTCCTGGGATTTCAGACCAAGAATGCTGATGGCCTCTGTTGTTCTGCAGATTTGTGCAAACAAACTGTCTCCCTCAGGCTGGGATGAAACAGGTAAGAGAATAAGGGATCGGAAGACACTGAGGTGATTGATTTGGGCCAGCGGCCCCACAGAGGGTGTGAAAAGAGAAGGGAAAGCAAAAATGACAGGTGTTCCTGGCAAGCAGCCCGAGGTGTTACCAGTGAGGGCTCTCTGCCGGGAACTGCCTGGGCACGGGGGCTGGAGTCCTGCTCTGCCTTTCCCAAGCAGAGAGTGGGTGAGGAGGTCAGCCGGTGGGCCTGAGGGATAATCGTCCTCACAGCCAGGCTGGGTGTCCATAAAACTCTAACAGCGGCTTCACAGAGGCTAATTCCATCCCCTGAGCAGGCTTCCCTCCTCCCTCTTATAAGTCAATAGACTTTCTTTCCACGAGAGAGGAACCTTGGAGAGAACTGTTTGTCACTTGCACAGCAGAGACTGCAGCTTGAGTCCCAGAGAGCGAGACAGGTCTGCGCCTGCTCAGGGGACAGCCCTGCTGGGAGTCTGTTTGCTTCAGGGAACTGAGCCCGTCCTCCGTCCTCCCTATAAGAGAAGGGAGCCTTGAAGCAGTAGGAAGAGGCAGGAGAAGGTGAAACGGCTCATTTGCAGGGCCTATCAGCATCTCTGGCAGCCATGGGAAGGGGCTCTGAGTAGGGCTTCGCCATGACTTCTCTGTGGCTACTGCCACCCCAGCAGTTGCCACTTGGACACTGGGTCTCTTTGACCTCAACAGTAAACATGGCCTTTCAGAGCCAGAGATGAAGGGGGCAGGCAGGGCGGGTGTGGGTCGAGGTGCCCAAGATGGTTTCCTTGTGCACACTTGGAGAAGAAATTGGCTAAGGCTGAGCATCCTGCATATGAGGCCAGAGGAGAGACAGAACACGCATCTCTGTTGTTGCTGCTGCCACAGGCTGGCTGAGCTCTCACACTGCGTGGCCTGGGAACATGGGAATACAGTTCTTAGGTGGAGAAATGATCCGCTCGGGGTTCAGATTAGTAACCAGCCAACCGAGGGAGGGAGCACCTGGCACGCTGAATGCTCCCACTGGGGAAGGAGTGAAGGCCAAGGCCTGGTGCCCCGCGGCTCCCGGGACTTCTGGTCTGAACGTTCCTCCGTCCTCGTCACCACTTATTCACATTCTCCCTCCTCACAGGCTCCTGTCCTGACCGGACTCTCTGTCCCATGAGTGGGATTTCAGATCCTCCGTCCAGAAAAAAACTTATCCAAGGCAGCCTGTCTCCACCTTTCCCTAGAGAATTTTCCCTGTTCACCCTCAGTCCAGTTCAACCTCCAGCTCCTTTGCCAGGTGGTCAGTGATCCTTCTACCTGGTCTCCATCGCTCTTCGTTTGAAGCTTCACTTAGGGAAGGAAAAACTTTACCTCTACCCCTCTTGGGTCTTCAGTGGGGACTCAAACAAAAAGAGAGATTAACAAGAGGAAAGATAACAGTGCACTAACGTGTGGAGTAGCACATCATCCGAAACCTAACACAGAGAGTTAACTCAAAGTGGTGGTTTGGAACTCTGCTGGATTTCGACACAGGACAATCCATCTGTAGAGACATGGCAGGACAAAGGAAAGCAGGGTAAAGCGAACAGTGGGGAGGTAAAAGTTTGGGAGGAAACTAAGGAGTATTGCTTGTTTGCAGAGTCCTCTGGTGCCCTCTCTGGGCTGATAAGTCTACCTCTAGTAAGAGGAAAGTTTATACCTGCCTTTAGGCAGATAGAGAGCTCTTCCTGCATTTGCTGCTTCCTGATTGCCCTCAGCTCAGAATAGTTTCCATGCCGAAGTGGCAGATTTGGGGGTGACATGTTCTGCTCTCTTTCATTCCGTTGCAGGCTCACGCCTTTCCTCCCCATTTCAATCAAACTGCTGTGACCTCTGTCCCTTGCTCTCAGGCCTTGCTCTGAGTCTAGCTGAGCTGGAGAGGGATGTCGTGCTAGTGCAACATGTTGTTTTGTCCAGGCTGCATGCAATAATGGAAGGACAATGATGCAGGAGATGTCGGCTCTCTGGGACAGCCTGGAGGATGGGGTGAAGAGGCCTTCTCTGCAGAGCTTTGTTTGCTCCATGTGGGGGACAACTGCCAGTCACAAGAGGTCTAGCCCTGGCTGCTTTTTTATCTGACCAGGTCCTGTTATGTTTTTAATGAACAAAGTTTTGTTTCCACAATCCTCAATATATGCAGACCTTTGTAATTACGAGTTATCATAAGAATGTACCATTCCTTTTGACATAATTTTGTAAGCAGAGAACTGAGCTTTCTGAGAGCAAGACGGCTTCCTTTCCCTTAAATCAGTGGCCATCCTTGGCAGCAGCTCCTTCCAGATCCAGACTGAAATTTCCTTTGCATGCTCGAGGCAGACTCATCTCATTGTCACATCTAGTAAAGAAGTCACAGCTCAGAGCCACGGGCCCCAAATGTAAACTGCAACGTCTGGCACCACTGGAGACAAAATAAATTACCTGGAACCTGGTAAGCAGACAGGTCATCTTGATCCTCCACTGTGTTCTGGTACTTTAGTGATCGATGTTGCTAAACTCAGATGAAGCAGGAGGATGTTCAGGTTCAGGGCTTCCAATGAAATGAAAGTGGCTGAGCCAAGATGAGACCATGAAACCTTTTGTGAAGGGAGGTGGGGAGAAGAACCTTGATGCTTGGCTTCTCAAGGGCTTATGGTTAGTCTCTTAGGAGGCTTGATTCTGCTTCCTGCCTTCAGATTTCAAGAGACATTATCGTATCAGTTTAATAAACACTTCTTTTTTTGTTTAGGCCAGTTTAAGTGGGTTTACAAATGATTTTCAAGACAAGAGGCCAACACTTTTATGATCTGATTTGATCTGAAGGAGACCTGCCCCATGAAGACTGCATGGGGCCTGGAGTTCTCCTGTGAGGGTCACTCCTTTACTTTGAGAAGATGAAGACCTCACTGGAATGTAGTATTATTGGAAAAGGATTAAGGCCTTAATCAGCTCATGGCATTCTAGAACTGTGCTGTTCCACAGAAGTACAATGTGAGTCACCTGTGTCATTTAAAACTTTTATGTTAGCCAGCCACACCCCCCAAAAAAGTGAAATGAGATGGTGAAGTTAGTTTTAGTACAAGATATCAAAAATATTATAACTCCAATATGTAATCAATCTAAATAATTATAAATGAGATATTTTACATTTTTGGGGCAGTACTAAGGCTTTGCAATCTGGTGTGTATTTGACTCAGGACACTTCAGTCTGACCAGCCATATTTCAAGCATTCGTGTTTCCAGTCTCTAGGGAAGGAGATAGACAAGAGAGAAGGTGTTGGAAGTGGCTTATTGGGTAGCCAACCACAGTGGAGGTCTCAGGTCCCAAGATAAGGCGTTCTGCTGTAGAAGGAAGGGCGTAAATTATGAGCCAGGAGTCACCAGCTTGCTCTGTGATCTTGTCCCTGTCACCTGGCCTTTCTGAACCTACACCCTTATTTCTAGGGTGAGGGGTTGGATGTGTTAGATTTCCTTCTGTTCTAATGCCTCTGATTTTATTTAAACTCCTTGAGGGCATTGCATGAGCTGTCCAGTGGTAATGTAATTAATTTAATGCAATCCATTTGGTAAAAACAGCTGTGGCTCTTCTCCTTCCTATGGTCAGGGGATGTTTGTTGGCTGGATAAACTCTTATGCTCATGGATTTTGATGGAAGTTTAATTACACCAATAACCTGGTGTCCTTGGTCTCTGGATGTCTATCCTCAGTGAGAATGTTAGACTCGGAGTATGTGCTAAGCCAAAGGGATTCTTTTGGCATTGACTGACCTCCGTTCTGCCCAGGTTGGGTCAGCCCCAGGCAGAACTGTGGAGATGAGGTGGCCTCTGAAAGCCCCTCCATATCCTCCCCTCACACCTGGTATTCATTACTCATGACTGGGTTCACCCGACTCTGGCCCAGATGGGGCCTTTGTCTGAATCCTCCCCAGAGCCCTGCACTTTATGGAACTACTCAGCTTCCTTTGTTTTCTCAAAGCACGGCTCACAGGGGGTCTCCATGATGAGCTACCTATGCCGATGTGTAGAATGGATACAAGAAGAGCTTTATCAAAGCTCCCCTTCACATCTAGGTCAGGTATGGGTGCTCAGTGCAGGGCTCCCGCTGGCAAGGCCAGCCAAAGGCAGGCAGCTGAGTCAAGACGCTTCTTGGTTGCAGCTAACAGAGTGCACTCAAGGGAGATGATGCACATAAAGGGGTGTTATATAACAGTTGTGGGGTATCTGATGGAAACTGGGGGTGGGACTGAAACAGAAAGAAACCTGACCAGCAGCACTAGGGCAGTTTCCTTCTCTCTCTCTGTCGTCCTCCGGCTTCATTCTTCTCCCTCCATGATTAAGGACACGTGATGAACTTGGTAACTCCATAGTTCCAAGGCTGGCCCGTATTCAGTTCAAGCAACAGCAAAGACTGACAAGCATCTTAGACCTAAGTCCCCAGGAGAGAGAATATGATTGGCCAAACTTGGGTCAGGTTTGCCCTAGTCCAGGCACTATGATGGGGGTGAGGGGTGATGGAGGAAGGTCACCTTGGTACAAAACTTGGATGCAGGGCCTTTCCTGTAGGTGAGGAGCTTACTTCTTAAAGAAGGGAGCTGGGCAAATACTCCAAAGGCTGGTGTCTTTGTTGTTGATTTAGGAAGTAGATTCTCCACATTGTTTGATGTAATGTAAAACCCCAGAGAACACATAATATTGAAAGTGTTAGTGGGTCTGAACTTTAGATCCATCATTTGCTATTGGTATAATCTTATTTATTTATCACATCTAATAGCATAGATTTTCTACATACCAAACACTGTATTGGTCTGAGTGCTTTACTTATTTTAACTTATTTAATCTTCATGATCCTATAGGATAGGTGATATTATTATCCTCATTTTATGTATGAAAAAACTGAGGCATAGAAAAGTTAAGTAACTTGTCCTAGTTAAGTAACTTGTCACACAGCTAGTAAGTGGGAGAATTCAAATTTCAGCCTAGGCTGTCTGGCTCTATTATCCTTGCTCCAAACCCCTACATGTCATGCTGATCTTGGATAAGTCATTTAACTTCTCTATGCCTCAGTTTTCTCATTTGGGAAATGGGTTTAATGACATCTGCCTCCTCAGTTGTGAAGATTAAAATAGATGGCACATATGAAGCCCTGCTGCTCTGTATTAGAGTCTCCAGAGAAACAAAACCAAAAAGAAACATACATATCTGGGGTGGAGGGAGTGGGGAGAGAGAGAGAGTTGGCTCACATAATTATGGAAGCTGGCAAACCTGAAATCTACAGGGTGGGCTAGCAGGCTAGACACCCAGGGAAGAGCTGATGTTGCAGCTGAAGTTCGAAGGCCATCTGCTACAATTCCTTCTTGCTCAGGGGAGGTTCATCTTTTGTTCTATTCAGAACTTCAACTGATGAGACCAGGCCCACCCCATATTATGGAAAGTAATCTGCTTTACTCAAAGCCCACTGCTTTCAATATTAATCTCATTTAAAAATACACACACAGAAAAAATAATCCAGAATATTTGACCAAATATCCAGGGGCCATGGCCCAACCAAGTTGGCACATAAAATTAACCATCAGCCCTTCTAATCATAACTGGTAGGATCCCATATGTGAGGAGTCTGATCTCTTCCTTCTCACCTCTAAGCCCCCAGAGAACCATCTTCCGAGGGCTGGAGTTGGGTGTGGCTCAGCCTGACGGTTGACATCTTCAGTTCTCAATCTTGTCTCTCAGTTCACGTGGCCATCCCTCAGGCAGCTACATAGCCAGAGTTCCCTCAGCCACAGAGCTCTGAAACTCTCAGCTTGGTGTTCCAGTGCAGCTATGGGTAGCTGGAAATGACTGCTTCCTAAAGCAATTCATCATGCATGTGCCATAATTGCCCCGGCAGTAACCATGCTAACAGAATGAGCAGTGAGCTATCTTGCCACAGGCTTGGCTTTCATAGGCAGATCATGATGCAACAAGAAAAGGTATCTCAGATGTTAGATTGCTTAACATCTGCCTCAGCATGCATGTTTTTATTATTATATTTTAATAATGTTGCATATTTTTAAAAATACGTACACATATTTTACCAAATAAGATCTCTGTTATAAATAGCTGTGTTGCCTCAGCTTTGCTGTAATGTTCACATGAGACAACTTTAGAATTTCAGGAGACACAACTACATTCAAAGTCACTGACAAGTAGAAGGTTAACTCAGCAGGCCCCAGTTGCTCACACCTTGTGCATTCCAAAGGAAGGCCGATCTTCAGAAGGACTGGACTGGCCCTTGCTTGACTGGCTCCTGGAGATAAACTCTGAGCCCTCAGAATATCCTGCCTGGTAGAAGTGGTTTTGTACATCTGAGGTCTTGGGCCATGCTGTATCAGTTTGATCTCTGAGGGACCAGAGACTAACTCAGATTAGACACAGATTCCTATGCAGTTTATCCCCAATAAAAACTCTAGACACCATGTACGGCTTGATGATAATTGACGTGTGGTCACATATTTCTGCTGGGAGAATTAAGCATGTCCCCATGCAACGCGTTTGATAAGGGAACATGTTTTTGCACTCTTTGCTTTTGGGGCTTCTCAACTCTTTCTTCTTCAAACCCCACTGCCTACATTCTAGCAGCCCAAGCCTTAAGGCTTCTTAAAGAGAAAATTTCAACCAGGACTCTGGCCTGGCTCTGGGCCATTCTCTTTATTCACAGCCAGGGACGTGAGGTAGTTACTCTGAGCTGACACTTTGGGGAGAATCCCATAATTGGCTTAGCAGGGTGCTCTTCTTGGCTCACATGCACTTCAACAGTAGAAAGTTCCTTTAATCAAAGGGCTTTTCAGGGAAGTCAAAATAAACAGAAACAAAATTTTAAAACCCTCTCTATTGTCTATATTTATCTATGTCGAATAATGAATGAAGTTGGGCTAACGCTTTGACGCAGGTATTACAAAGGGGTGAACTTCAGATGGGTGAAATCTCAGGCACCTGTGAGGTGTAGCTCAGGTAGGCATTTTGGGTGGTTGGATCTCCCAAATCTCATGATGTTGGCACCTTTTGTAGTGACTGGAGGAAAGGATGAACGTTGGTCAGAAAGTTTAGAGTTGGCTCTTAGATCTGGTTTGAAATCTACAATATAAAAACCAGGCTAAACCTAGATGATCCTGGAATTACTTTCCTGATTACCAACCTGTGCAGATTCTCCTTTCCTATCCCCTCTGACTGCAGCCCCTCAAAACACTGGCCTTCATGGGTACAGGGAGAAGCCAGCCAGGCTCTGATGAATCAACCATTGTGAAAGGCAGGATCAGATAATATATAAATGAATGAGATAATGCATAAATGAGCAAACCAGTCATCATTCCAATAAAACTTTATTTGGCCTGTCCTGATCAAGTTTAATAATGCTTAATAGATTTTTTTTTTGAAACATGAAGAGTAATAACAGTTCCTCTGAAATAATAATATATGAACTTCTGGTCAAGGTCAGCAGCTTGTTCCTTTACCGAAAAAGTAAAGCCGCCCTCTGAGGACCAATGGCACATGAGGAGCGGTGTACACTTCCTTTTCTTAAAACAAAACAAACAAAAAAAACAAACCAAATACTTCATATTTACATATTTTCCATTTAAAAATTGGTCAGTGTAATTAATTGCTTTTAAATATAAGTTTCTAATGCGTTGCAGGTTCCAATGTACAAATCCTAGTTAGCTGATTAGATTTAAGGTGCTGTTGAAGTGAGGGTGAACATGGCCAAGACCACGGGGGACCCTCTGCTTAGAGTGGCTAGACTTCCTGTGGGCATCTTTGGGCACGTTGGGGGAGGTGGTGGAGCTAAACACCAGGGGTGGAAATGGCACAGCACTCCAGGGGACTGGGCTATGCTTCTGCTGTGCCCAAACACCATTACCCCAGGCTCTGAGTGTGCATGCTCCAAACTCATCCTGGCCTAAATTAGGAGGAGCATGGATGCCTGGGGTCCCTTCCTTTGCTGTGGGGTCCCTATGCTGCTGCCTGACCCCTAGAGGCCCTTAATGTTGGCACCCCACCTTCCACACCTTCCTTTCTGGATTCCTTGTCCCCCAGGCCACTTGCTCTTCAATGCATTTCTTTAGGGCTTGCTCTTTGCCAGGGCTAAACGGATGATTGAAATTAAGGGCAGTATTAATGAAGCCTGATCGGTCCCAAGTGAAATCTTCTCTCCTAACACATTTGCTCTATGGTGGGCAGCTCATTGGGTGGTTGGGGGGCGGGGATGGTGGCTGGAGGGGTTTACAGAATCACTATCTTCAAACTCACGGTGTATGACATCCCCTTGGGAACTAGGGCTGAGCCTGTGTCTGTGCATGTGTGAGGAAAAGTGCATAGGAAATTCTGGAGGAGGTATGTGCACACAGGCCTGGGAAAATCAGCTATTTTACCCACAGACCTCAAACTGGTCTTATCTGAAACAGATTTCAGACCATGAAGGAGTGAGGCAAACATAAGGGCGAGGCAAATGAGAATATATTACGTACTTGAGAAGCCAGAAAAAATATGCTTGGTGACTTGGGGAAAGAAACTGGCTCAGTTTCTAATTTTGGAATACAAGAAACATTGCTCTGAATCGAAGAACATCGAATGGGGTCAGATGGTAATGGACAGGAAGACACATGTTGGACTGTTTTCTGAAGGAAAAGCCAGTGTGATCCCAGCAGAGGAAGATATTATGTAGTGGACAGACACTGGCCTGGGGGCAGGGAGACTGGGACTCAAGGCTTGCCCTGACACTGGCTACGTTGCTTCTCTGGGTGTCACTGTCCTTCCTCTGTCAGCTGAGGCCAGCTGAGACAGCTGGTTTCAACCTGTGAGATTCCCCTGTACCCAACCAGCCGCCCAGGGCCTACAGACTGCTGTCTAAGCCACCTTTCTTCCCTGCATGCCACCAGTTATAAAACACAAGGGCCTCTTCTTTGCTGGGAAAGTGATCAACCCTCAAACTAAGCTCCTGATCAAACCCACTCCCAGAGGTTAAAGGCTAGTTATTAAGGCAGTTTAAGAAATGAACATTCCTCTCACTCCTCGGATCCTTCCTGTGTTCTGCTAACCCCCCAGGCAGCAGAGAAGGGTGGGTGGTGGAGGTGCAAGGGAGGGGGCCACTTCCTGCCAGGCCGCCAAGTGGCCTCCCACTGTGTGTGTGTGTGTGTGTGTGTGTGTGTGTGTGTGTGTGTGTGTTTGTGCGCGCGCGCGCACACGCGTGTGGAGGGGGTAGCTGGAGCGCCCCCTACGAGCTCACCACCTTTCTTTGGAGAAGGCCTCTGTCTGCACGAGATCGCCAGGGTGCTCGGAGATGCACGTGCCGTTGAGGTCACCGCGTTTATTTTCCGGCAGGTCCTCAGGCTTGGTGCAGAGCTTCAAGGCGCGGGAGATGAACACGTCCAGGTCGAACTGGGGGCTAGCACCCCCGTCGATGGGGGCCGGGCGGCCGGGAGGGGAGGCAGACAGGCGGTGCTCAGGGCCGTCGGGGGGCGGGCTGGCGTGCTCCGGGCCGCCCTGCGTGCTCTTGACCCACTGCGCGATTTCCAGGAAGAGGCTGGCTGGCTCCTCCTCGCGCACCCCGGGGTCCGCGGCCATGGCGGCGGCGGGGGGCGCACCTGCCGCCTGCTTCCAGTGCGACAGATCCAGGATGAGCTTGGGCTCCGAGTAGTGGTGCGGCTTATTGTCGCGCCACAGCAGCTTGTCCAGGTAGGACGGAGACCCCACCTTGTAGTCGCAGGAGTGTCCGTAGTCAGCCTCGAAGGCGCGCTCCATGGACGAGTGCGACTGCTCCAGGAACCGCTCCGAGCTGCTCTGCGAGTCCTTGCGCGGGTCCACCTGCACGTCCTCGGCCAGCGGCGCCGAGCCCGCGCGCGGGTCGCGCTGCACCTCGCTCGTGTCCTGGCACCGGTCTGGCCGCCACTCCAGGTCCGATGACAGGCTCACAGGGTACCTGCAAGGATACAGACGCACCCGTGATTGGATCCCCAGCCGAGTCTCTCCAGTTCCTGCCCCACCCCCAAGGTGGGAAGGTGATGGGACAAGGTATTGATGAGCCTCCAGGGCGCGCGCGCGCGCGCGCGCGCGTGCGTGCGTGCGTGCGTGCGTGCGTGCGTGCGTGTGTGTGTGTGTGTGTGTGTGTGTGTGTGTGTGTGTGTTCAGTACCCTACAAATACTTCCTGAGCACTTACTATATACCGGGCATCATCAGACACAGCGGTGAACAAAAC
This sequence comes from Macroglossus sobrinus, assembly GCA_004027375.1. Taxonomy (NCBI): domain Eukaryota; kingdom Metazoa; phylum Chordata; class Mammalia; order Chiroptera; family Pteropodidae; genus Macroglossus; species Macroglossus sobrinus. The sequence goes on along the minus strand of PVKZ01001840.1, from coordinate 294,667 downwards.
ACAATCCCTATCCTCATGCAACTTACTCTCTAGTGGATGCACCTGTGCAGTGCTTGGTAAACTTCGATGTGCACAAAATCACCTGGGGCCTTGATCTTGATTCAGTGGTAGATCTGAGCTGGGGCCTGCAGTTCTGCGGTTCTAATGGGCTCCCACATAATGTTGGCTGCTACTGATCCAGAGACCGTATATTGAGCAACAGGGCCCTAATGAGTGCTACTTAGCCCTGGCTCAGATTAGAATCACCAGAGAGGATTAAACATGCAATTCTATGCCTGCCCCATACCCCCAGTTCCTATTCAGTATGCTAAAACTTCCCCAGGTGATTCTGAGGTACAGACAGGGCTGAGAACTGCTGTCCTAGTGGGTGTGGTCGAATGCCCTGCAGCACCATGACAGATGCAGAGAAGGTGGGGCCTACAGAAAGGTTACAGACACCTCAGGAGAGGCCAGAGGTCCTTGGAATCCTGCCCTCCATCAGCTGTCCTGCAGCCATAGAGAAGGAAGCCAGCTAGTCAAGAACAAATGAAGGGCAGGGAGGCAAGAGGGTCAGCCATCAGCTTAGGCTAAGCCCTCCCTTCCCTGGGCCAGGTGCTCTATGCACAACCTGTGGGGGTGTAGAGCAGGGAAGGCAGGGAGCACAGAGGAGGCATCCGCCAACTGCTCATGGAACAGGGGGGATGGTGCTCACGCAGGAAAAACCAGCACACCAAGGACAGGCAGGTTTGGCTGTGTGAAGCTGCAGTCCACATGATACGGTGTGCGAGGCACAGGAAGACCTCACTCAGTTCTGCCTGCCCTCCAGAGATGCCATCAGGGCAAGAGTCACCTCCAGAGGTGAATACTGCCCCTTCCCATGATGGCCCTTGAAATTGCAAATATTTCTAGGAAGAAGAACTTGTGAAGACCCTAACTGTTGGCTGCTACACGCCAAGGGCAAGACGTAAGTTGTCTGCAGTCTTCACAGCAGTTGTGGGCATCAGCGTTTTCACCCACCTTATAGATGAGGACACTGCTGTTCAGAGGTTAAGCAGTTTGCCCGCAGCAGCAGGGCCTGTAGGAGAGGGTGTGCATCATGTTGTCGTCCACCTCCCTCATGCAGGGGTGACGGAAAAAGATGGGAGCAGAGGTGCACCAGGTTCGGAAGTGGTCAGAGGTAATGGGCAGCAGCCAAAGAAACCCTGATATAGTTTTTCCTGGCACCAACTCCATGCCACAACCACGATAAGCATGGGACAAACCTTGCTAAGCCCCAAATACCGTGGAATGGAGGGGGAAGGGCTGCAGGGACCACAGTCAAGATCCGGACAAGCATGTGGGGTGGGGGAGTGGCAGGAGAATCCTTCATTAATCTCCATTTGCTGGCAACTCTTGTTAGCAGTTGACAATGACAAAACAACAAACCTGTCTAAAAATAGCAACACTGTCCTGACCCTCCCTCAGTGCCTCCTTAATCTGAAACTCATCATCTGTCAAATGACTAAAAAGGAGAAACTGCTCATCTGTCACTTATGTAACTAACTGTCACATTCCCACAACAGTGGGGCTTCCACTTAGACTCCTCCGAGTTCTAGCGCTAAGCCCTTGACTTTATTTCTAAATTGAGCAGCCATCAGCTGTCCCTCCCAGGAATAGCAGATGGTGATACCCAAACGTTTAGCTGCCTGATCTAAGAACGTCAGAACAGGAAGGGCCCTAAGAGATCATTACGTGCCTATGTGGAGACTGTTTGAAAAAGTATCTTTTACCCAACTCTGATTCATTGCTAGTGACTTCTGGGCACACTGTCGCTAGATTCTGAGGCCTAGCCCAGTTTAGCAGGGAAGAGTCCTGTGATTGCTTAGCAGTGTCTGACGTGGATGCAGATTAGGGAGGGCGCCACATGGGCCAGGTGTTAGCTGTGTGACATGAAGCCAATCTGTAACCTCCCTGAGCCGCAGCTTCCTCATGTACCAATCGGCAATGACAGCCATGGCGCCTCCCATCATGGCACCCTCAGGCGGTGCAAGTGCTGCGAACCACACAGGTGTGTCGTGTAGTGCTATATTTCACACTGCTTTCTTGTCTTGCGTTGCCGCAGTTTGCTTTTCCAGGACAAACTCCCAGCCTGATAGAAGTCAGCCCCTACAGGGGGTGCTCATGAAATGCTTGCCACACACCGTACTGAGCCCTGTGTTCAGTATACACAGAGTGAGGAGAAAAGCTGGGGGTGGCTGTTACACGGAGGAAGACCGACCCCTGACCCCCACACACAAGACATGGCACTGGGAGTGTCAGGGGACAGGAGAGAGAAAGGCCCCTGAGCTATACAACATGGGAGGCAGAAGGCGAGGTCACAGAGAATCAGAGGAAAAATAGAAAAGGGAGGATGGGAATGTGGGCTCTAGATACCAGGGCCGGAAGCTTCTGGAACCACACCTGTCCCAGTTGGAGAGCTGGCTCTGGTTGGCGGCCATCAGCAGGATGTCATCAATCTCATCCTCAATGCGGAAGGGATGCTGTGAGGTGGGCTCATCCTCGGGGCACGAGTACGGGCTCATGTAGGGGTGCTGTAGCCCCATCTCGGCTGTTAGGCGATCCATGGGGTTAAAGGTCAAGATCTTCTCCAGAAAGTCAATGGCTGTAGGGAGCAGAGCAGCACATGAAGGTCATTCATTCCCGCGGCCACCTTGAGAAAGAGACCCCTTAACATGGCGACGTTCCCTGGTGTTTGTACTTTTCCATCGGTAAAAAAGGTTTTAGCCATTTTCTTTCTTATGAACCTCACCACAATCCGGTGACAAATTCAGAGCAGATGCTGCTTTTTTGACTTCACAAATGAAGTAATAAAGGCCCAGAGCAGGGAAAAGGACTTACTCAAGGTCACGGTTGGTTACAGGAAGTCCAGGGCTAGAACTCAGCCTTAGGCTGGATTTCTCCAGAGACGAGGAATGGAGTGTAGATAGTTATGGGGCGGTGATGCCAGGAAGCACACTGGGAGGGGAAGGGGGAAGAAGCCAGCAGAGGACGTGTGGATGAGCAGGTTCCTCCTGTGGGCACCCAGGGCTCAGTTCCACCGGGTTCCTCCAGGAGTCATCACGGGACACACCTCAGAGGAGGCGCCACTTGCGAGGGAAGCTGGGGTATCTCTTACACCCACTCCCATTTATCTCTGGCTGAGTGCTGCTGGGCTGGGTGGGGGGGAGCCTGCTTTCCCCCAGGTGCCAGCAGTGAAGAGCCTCAGTGAGAAATGTCAGCGCAGGTGAGGCAGGTGGGCCAGGGCCTGACAGCCCAGAGCTCCCAGCCTAAGTCCAGAGCTCTTTCTACCATATGTTGCCCTTGGAGGTTTGACAAATAGAGGCGGGCAGGCTTGATCTTCGAAATATTTCACCACCAGGCTGACGCCCTCCTGCTGTGCCAGGCAGTAACCCTTGAGTAGCTAGACCAAGGGTTGATCCTGGCACCTGCAACCTGAGACAGGAAGGAGCAGGTGCTCAGAAACCTTGTATAGTAGTTATTTGCCAGCCAGCATGCAACTGTATTAGGATTTCAGTAGGGTGTTATGGGTGTGCGCTGGCTGAACATCAGCTCTGGGCACAGGTACTGGCACCCTTTTTCCCAAGCACAGTCGGAGTACCCATCTGCCTGGTGAACTTGGCCCTGGGTTACCTCAGGGCAAGTTCTAGCCTGGAGGTTCGTGTTACTTCTCAGCACTGGAGGCGCCGCTTAAATCATGACTTGGATAATCGTGGTTACAGCCCACATGCAAAGGGAGGGGTGCGGCTGAGCTCAAGGCCCAGGCTGCTGTGCCCTCCGGGGGTGGTTCCTGGGTGGGCATCAGCCTACACCATTACCCTGCCTCTCCCACCAGCTCTGGATGTCTTTGCAGGAAAATTCATCAGTGATTTCGGAAATTGATGGATTCTGGAGGTTTCTGGCTTCCCGGGAAGATGTGATACAGCTCCATAACCCTAGACCAAAAGATCAGTTAGGCAGCAATAACTCTGATCACCCCCAAATGTTCTGGGGCCCAGGGCTGCAGACCTGAAAGAGGATCAGCCTTGCAGACTCCCTGGCCTGGAAAGGGCCAGGCACGGCCCGGCCACACCACTGCCCTGCTCCCTCTTTAGGCGCCTCCCTGAGCCCCACCTGATGCACTGGACTTTTTGACAAGGAAATGGGGAGTTAACGTTTTAAATGGCAGGCATCATCACCATTATCATCTTTGTTAAAAAAGACCCGGAAAACCCCGAAGTTGGAAAGTCATTCCACTGACGAGTGAGGATGAGTCGCTTTTCTCTCTGACTGGGAAGCCCAAATATGAGAAAATCTGTCCTTACGTCAAACCTAAATCTGCCCCCTTAACCTCTACCCCTGAGCCTGGTTCTGCCCTTTGTGGTCCCCCACACCAGCAGGTTCTTTCTTCCCCGGACTGCCCCACTCATGCTTCAAGGCAGCAGTCATGTCCCATGCAAGCCCCTTCTCCACCTGGCACATGACTGGCCTGTGTCTCTCAGCCTCCCTGCAGTTAGACGTGGCCGTGTGATGGGGGCCGATGGAATGGGGGCGGAAGTGATGTGTGTATCCTGTTTCCAGGCCTGACCCATGAAAACCTCATGCAAGAATCTCTGCTCTCTCCCGCTGGCTTCAGCTGGAAGCTGGTCCTCAGGGGGATTCTGTGAGCTATGTGTTGAGAGTGGCAGCCCCTGTGATGGCCTAGGTCCCAGGCAGAGCCCCCAGACTCTCCCACTCTGGAAAGTTCAGGCTTTAGCTTAACTCATAAACACCATATCTCCCTCCCTCAGCTCTTTTTCTCTGGGTTCAACTTTGCTAGGTGTTTTTAATATGTTTCTAATATAATGAGGCTTCTGTACCATGCTGTTAGCTTCCTGTGGCCCAGTGGATTCCACACTGGACTTCTCAGAACCCCAGGGGTTCTGGAAGGGTTCTCAGAGAGAACTGAGAGGCAGGTGGGCAGGGCTCTGAGGCTCTCAACCCTGCTTCACCCATGGCAGTGCTTTTACATGCCTTATATCTTAGGTTTCCTCGTCAGCTTGGTCACTTGTGGTATGTTTACTTCTTGTAGTAAACGGAGCTCAGAACCACGGTCTCAGGACCTGCCTCCCTTCTGCACCGGTGGTGTGATGGTTGTATCGGCTGCCAAAGGGCACAGTCGCTGAGACTATGTCCTTTCAGCCTTTGAGGGCTACAGCCAGAGAGACCCCCTGCCTCTCTCCAGGCCTTTGGGGCCTTAGCACAGCAGAGGGAGCGAACCGAGGGTCACTGACTGGCTCTTCCAGGTAGGTGAGCTTTATGCTTTCTCCCACCAATATTTCATTTCAGTGATACCTCATTACCCCAAGGCCAGAGGCCGAATGGGGTCACTTTTCAAGGACAGAGGCAGAGAAGAGCATTTTGGCGGAAGCTGGCACATTGGGAGGGTGAGGCAAGCATGGCTTTAGCGAACATCTGTTCAGCTACAGGATCGAGTCCAGACTCAGCAGCTGGGCATTCAAAGCCCCGTGGCCTCTCCGCCAGTGTCCCCTGTCCAGCTTCATGTCCTGCGACCCGGTTAGTGACTCATCCTGCTGATCTGTCACTCACCCCTGCTCCAGGCTGGCTTGTCCTTTCTTCTCAGTGCTTGGTGGCTCTCTCTCCCCTTCCCCGAATACCCAGGGCTCTCACTGGCCCCCGAAGATGTGTTCCTTAATCTTTGTTCTCATCTCCGAGGGGCACTCCCTGTTTTCCCAGCTACACTATCTCCTCCGTCTCTCTGAATTGCCATCCGCAGCACAGTTCTCCAGCCACGGTAGGTTAATAAGTGTTGGCCGTTGCTGCCGACAACAGTGAAGGGCTTTATCTCCAGTCAGGCACCAATCCTGATTTCACCGCGACCAGAGCACCCACTCTCTGAGTCAAGTCACCAAGGGGCCACCGTGTGTGTGGTTGCTTGTGGGAGGGGATGTGGGTGACGCATCCCTTATCCAGAATTCCTAAGAAGTGAACACACTTCTTGTTGCATGGTGGGATTTCAACAGAAGCCTAAGAATCAACATAAATATGGATGGCTGAGCCTTAATTTGTGGTGAGTCAAATTACTCCCCCTCCCCTTTAAGGATGGGGAAACCGAGGCAGTTTACTGATGGAATGGGGATCATGGCCAAAGATAATGTTAGTCCAAGCTCCTGGTTTCTTGATGGGGAAGAGTGTGGCAGAGACTGCTAGTTCATACCCCCTGTCTGCTCTTCTCTTTCATAATAGACACAGTGTCATGGGATAAATATCCATTTTACAGCCTCCACGGCAGTGAGGTGGGGCTGTGTGACTAAGTTCTGGCCAAGAGGAGATGAGCAGAGGTGATTCTGGCTCATAACCTAAAGGATAAGGGGACCCGCCCTCCTTCCTCACCTTCCTCCAGGTGTAACACCTTACAATGGCAGAACATGACAGAGGGGCCTTGGGCCCCTGGGTGCCTGTAGAGCAGGTACGCCTTGTTGGCCTTGGACTGTCTGCTTTTGGATTATTATATAAGAGAGAAATAAACTTCTTAACGCCTTTTTTCCCTTCGATAGGAATTAAATCTTAACGCCATTGAGAATTTGGGTCTCTCTTACAACTGGCTGAACCAATATCCCACCTCATATAGTAGTTTCCTAAGGAAGCCTCTGGCAGGTAGGAGGCCCAGTGATAATGTCACATCTAAGGTGATGAAGCAACTATTCTGTGGCCAGGGCTTTACAAATTCTATTTTACTTACTCATCACAATGACTTTATGTGAGATGTATTATCATGCCCATTTTACAGTTAAGGAAACTGAGATTCAGGGAAATTAAGAAACTTGCCCAAGGCCAAGCAGCTAGTAGTCACTAGCAGGACTGAGAATTGAGTCCTGGTTCTGGCTCTCGAGCTGATAAAACATGTTCTCTGCTCCATACCATACCTTCCAAGAGGAAAAAGTAAAGGGTGGAAGAGGAGGAGGAAGGCAAGTAAGATGCAGAGCAGAGTCAGTGGTGGCGTGGAGGACCACTGATGACTGGCTTGACAGCTGCCTGATGGCCCAACTCCAGGGGCTAATCATCCTCGGTCTGGAAGTCGCCAGTCCACGTGCCCACTGCCAGGGGGCTCACTTCTATGTCTAGGGACTATGTGTGGCCCTTTTAGAAGACCACCTGCTCCCACCCCCAAGGCGAGGCCCACATGCAGCCTCTGGATGCTGGCCTGGCTGTCAGGCGCAGGTACCTTCACTGTTCACTTCGGGAAGCAGCTTGCGCAGGGGCCTCTTCACCTCCCAGGTGCTGCTGACGAAGGAAGGCATCACCCTGAGCAGCTCGTCCTTGTCCTCCTCCCGGATCACAGGGATGGTCTCCAGGATGAGCTGCATCTGCTCCAGCTCGTGAGCCCCTGGGGAGGCAAACACCAGATGGGTCCCGTGCTGTCCTGGATGTGTGACTTTGGTGTGGAAGCACCAAAGCAGCTCCAGGAGGCCTGAGAGCAGCACTGGGCTGGGAGCCGGGGGCCTTGGGTTCTGGTCTTCGCTCTACCACTAACTTGCTGTGTGACTATAGGCAGGTGGCTTGCCATCTCTGGGGCTTGGCTTTGTCAAATGTCTCTGCCTCTGTAACGGAATAGTCTGATATAAGACTGAGTCAGCCAGCACTAAAGTGACTGGAACAGTTTGGCCCAAGGCTTTCCACATGCTCCTTCCCATATGCCTCTCTGCACATTCTTTACCAGGCTGGGGAAGGGAGTGATTTTAAGGTTAGAAATGAACCTTACCTTTCATTTCCAATTTGGAGGACTCCAATTAGGAGGGGGAAAAAAAATCAGGAATAACAAATTGGTTTTGGGATGTGTCTTGAGCACACTGCCTCTGTGCTCCTTTGGGCAGAGGGGGACCAGGATGGACTGAAGCATTCATTCATTCAACAGATATTTATGGAGCACCTTCTCCCTGCCAGGCATCATGCTAGATGCCGGCCATGAATGCCGTTCTCATCTGTAAGAAACTTCAGTCTGTAGGCAACTCAGAAACTTGACTCATCTTCTACACTCAGGCAACCTCTGACTCTGCACTGCTGGCATGGGTCAGGTCTGCCTCCTTGCTGTCCTGCTATGACCTCCATCCAGATCACTCTTTCATCACTTCCATTTTCCTTGTTTGCACAAGTAGACTTTCCACTTACCTCTTCCAGGTCGAATCCTCAACCAAGCCCCTCCTTTCTCAAGGAGTCCCCCTGACTCACCCAGCGGCACAGAGTCCTTCCCTGACCACTTATTCTCATGGGATTCCAGTCTGCCAGAAGCTGGTGGCCCAAGATAAGGCTCTTCTGTGTCCCCTCACTCCCCACGACGCCCTATGCAGCACTAAGCACATGAGAATGCTGTGAAGGATGACCCAGAAAGTGCCCACGGCATCAGGACTCAAGGAGTCTCTGCCGCCTCTCCCTGCAGTGGGCTCATGGAGGGTCAATTCAGAAACCCTGGGAGCCCCTTGTGGGTTCCCCTCTCTGAATAAACACTCCAGATAGACTACTCACAAGTGGCAGGGATGGAGGAGAAAGGGGCTGAAAACGTAGGGTGGGTGTTTTTCCACCAATCTCAATGTGTTTGAATACAAGTGGTTCCTTGATTTTGAAAGTTCTCTCCTCCAAATGTTATTTTTAACCTCTCTAACGTTTTGCTTGAAATGATAGTAAGGTGACTCCAAGCAGTGCCGTAAAATCCACAGAGGTTATTTCAAAGAGAAAGGCTAGCATGTTTTGTGATGAGCGTGGTTTTGTTTTTCTTCCCCACCCAGTTCTCTCTTTTTCTGGGAGGACACCAGAGGAGAGGGAAGGTGTCATGGTCAGTGACTCACCTGCAAAGAGCATTTTCCCTGTGAGCATCTCGGCCAGGATGCAGCCGGCAGCCCACATGTCGATGGCTTTGGTGTAGTTGTTCGGGGAGAGGAGCAGGCGCGGGGAGCGGTACCACTTCGTCACCAAGCCTTCTGACAGATAACCCTGGAAGACGAAACCCCGGTTCCAGCGATCAGTCCTGCGCAGAGTCCCTCCCTCCCATGCCTCATCTCCTTTCTCTTCCCCTGGAGACAGGATCTCTTTCTGGATGGACCCTTTTACTCTCGATCCTTTCATACTGATATTTAGGGAACAGAGGTCTGGATAGAGGGGCTCAGGATAGTTTGTGGGGCTCAAAGTCTTTGGTGGAGGAATCTCAAGAGGCCCTGGGGTTCTCTGTAGAAAGGGATGCAGGATACCAGTGTTTTAGAAGAAATAATTTCCCACCTCAGCTTGATGTAACTTTGCAAAGCAAATCTGCCCTCATCTAGTAAGGAGATGGATATACATAGGAAGCCTACTCAAGTTCATCATCATCAACAGAGTAATGACGAAATGCTGGAATTTCATTTCTCCAGTGGCTGAATCTCAGAAAACGCCACACATTTGAAATCAAGCTAGTTGCTTTGGTGCTGACGGTTGGAATGCATGTGGCTACAATGCCAGACACCAGCCCCTATTGAGAATGGATATGGCCAGCTTCATAATGAATGTAAGTAAAGGGCACATGGCATCAACCCTAGATGGCAGAGTAGACACCGCTTGGTTGGTCCAGAGGGTCCTAGGAGTTGTACAGACTGTCTTTTGGGGGAATAGGTGTTCTAGCTGTTTTTAGCTACTGCTCAATGATTTGTGGCCTGGAACAGAATCTCTCTCTATGAGATACAATGATGACACAGGTGTTTTATCACAGATAGGAAAATATAGCCAGGCAATTTGCACATTGTTCTGTAAGTAATTCAGAAAGCTGGTCCAACAATGAAACCTGGGAGAGGTCCATTTGGAATACCCGGGCAGTCTCTCTAAAATGAGAAAATAGACCCATTTGGGTTTCAATGTGAGACAATGCTGACCAAGAGGATCCAATATGAGATTCTGGGGATGGTCTTGTTATCTCTTGATGTAATTCCCCGTTTAGCATTCAAATTTTCCTTTCTTCCTGATGTGAAAAGTGTCACAGACCCAGGTTAAAACAGAGGAAAAGTTAGAAAGCCCAAGTACCCAAGAGCTTTTGATCAGTTAATCTGAAATCTCTTCGTTTGTTGAGCAAAGATTTATTAAATGTTTAAAACCTTCTGAGAGCCCAGCTTTCTTTCCTCTGTGGTACATATTTCTCGAGTGGAGGACTTCAAACTGGTGGAGGGAAGGAGGAAAAGAAATGACTATTAGCTGGAAATGACTACAGCAAACCCATTCCCTGGCCTCAGTGCTCCCACCAAAATTAACTCCTTGTAATTTTTAAGTGCATCCCTCTTTCTTCTTTGGGGATGTGCATACATGCATGTCATGGATAGAGGCCCTCACTCCCATGGTCCCATCTGGCTGACTCTCAGAAGCTTCCTGATTGCTGAAATGAGGTTGGGTGCCCTGCCCCTCCCAGGAGCTCCATGGTTTCTGTTTTCTTACTGTTTCTTTACTTGCTAACATCCTCCACTCCCAGACCACCAGACAATATGCCCCTCATGGGCAGCAGCTGTTACCGTGTTCCACAAGCCATTATCGCATTATGTAGTCCCCAGTCTGCCTCCTAGGAAGGGTTCAATAAACGCTGTTGAGTGAATGAATGAATGCATGCATAAATGTGTGCATAAATGTGTGCATAAATGAATGAAAAAGAAATGTCTCCTATGGTTTGAGCCCAATTCAAAAATGAGGTCCCTTTCTCAGGGAACCACTGATCCCTTTCTCTGATATCCCTGGCTTTACAGAGAGTTCCAATCCCCACTTTCAAAGGCGGATGAGGAGTTTACACAAGTCAACAGCCATTTATGCCTTGCCTTGTTCCAGAAAGGATTGGAAAATGTAAGTAATTGTTTAAAAGTCAGGTGATTTGAGGTATAATTTACATACAGTAAAATTCATCCTTTTTTCGTGTAAAGTTCTGTGAGTTTTGACAAAAACATAGAATCATCTAACCACCACCACAGTCAAGAAAATATAATTCCATCATCTCAAACAATTCCCTGTAGCCGTCCTCCCCGGCCCCCTAGCAACCACTGTTTTGTGTCCCTTCAGTTTTGTCTTATTCAGAATGTCATGTAAATGGAATCACAGCATGTAGCCTTTAAGTCTAAATTCTTCCACTTAGCATAATGCATCTGGACTCATCCATGTTGAGGTTTGTTAGGGGATGAAGTTTGATTCTAAAAATTATAGAGACAAGCCAACCTGTCTGTAGAAGGTCACTTCTTGGGGGCAGGGGTGGTGGTGGTGGTGTTGGTTATAAATAAAGAATGGTCCGATTTTGTTCCCGGTCAGAGGCTGAGACTGTCAGAGAAAGACTAAAGCAGAGATAAGCTGGGGGAGGTGACTTAAAGGGAAGTGTCCCTTGATAAGTAAATAAGCAATCTTTTAGGGAATGCAATTCCCTATAATTAACACCTGCCTATCTGCAGTGTCCAGGGCTAAAGAGAGCTGGGGACACTGGGGAGCATTCTTCTGAAACACAGGTCCTGAAAGTAAACGGAAGACCCTCTTCTGGGCAGGGCTGCCCCGGGGCCATGATGACAGCTGCGGAAGTGAACCCCCAGCTCTTCCTGACCTTTGAATGAGAACCAAGAACCTGCTGGACTCTCGTTGACCACTAGCAGCTTCCCTATACTTCCTTGTCCCTCAGCTCTTTGGAAACACAAAGGGGATATCCGGATGTGTTTCAGAAGCCAGGCGCCGAGGATTTGGGAAGGCCCAGTGTCTTCTGCTGGGTTCTGAGGAGCCCTGGGGCAGGGGAGATGGGAACGAACAGGAGGTTCCGGTCCTGGTGGGGGGGTGAGGCAGACCAAGAGGCCGGGGGTCCCACCCTCAGCTGAGATGAGCCCTGGGTGTCTGAACAGGAGAGGCGTGGGGGCCCACAACACAGTGCCTAGTGATCTGAATTCAAGAGAGGAGTTTCAGTTGAGTGGATGGGGTGGAAGTCGGGACTTTCTAGAATTTAAAAAAAAGTTCTTTAAAGGATACCCAGGAGTGGAGACTCAATTTTATCATAAGAAGGGGTGATAAATCAGCAAGTATCATGGCTCAACAGGAGTCCCTAACTGGCTTTCCTGCCTGAGTCTGCAGACGACAGCTTCAGATCCACTTGGAAGGGGAGGACCTTGTCCTCAGTGACCAGACCTGGTCTCCAGGGGGTGGGTTCAGCCATCAGCAGGCTGCCAGAGGAGGGCCTGGGTAGGACAGCAGGCGCACACTTGGAACGCTGTCTTGTGAGTTTCAAGGCATCGCTGCTCTGAGGAGACAGGAAGCCGACACCATGCCGTTCTCGGTGGCCTCTGCTCAGCATGCACAAGGCAGGGCTGGAACTGCCCTTTGCCAAGTGTCCCTTTTTTCCTGCCACCCCAGTCCTCTGCTGTTGGGGCTGAGAAGCTGGCTCTGAAGGAGCCACTGGGAGGCGTCACAGTTTCTTGTCTAGATCATCACAGGGGGCCTTTCGGGCTTCTTTAGCTATTATTCCAACCAGCCCATCTCGCTGATGGGAGGGTTAGACTCCGAAAGTTTCAAAGGTGTTTGGGAAATAATCTAGTCGCAGCTGCCCCAGGAAGAGGGTAATGAGGAGCCCCCAACAGATCCAGAGGGGAGGTGACATTAAAGCACAGAGGGAGCAGGGGAGTGTGGACTTAGTCCCAGCTGCCTGCCTGGGAATTTAGGACAGCCTCGCTCGGACTCACTCTGCAAGGGTGGGCACCCATCTGCTGCCCCAGGGAGCCAGCACTGGGTGGGCTCCAGTTCTGTGTGGCTGTCCTCTTTATGCCTCCGCGGCTCTGAGCCTGATCTCGTGGGTCTGGGATCTGGAAGGCTGGGGGAGAAGGCATGATCCAAAAAGCCTCCTACGTCACCCGTTAGTGACAATGTACCTTCTGGCCCCTCACAGGAATGGAACAAATTTAAATGGGGACAGCATTCTCCCCAGAATAAAAGCCCAGTCACCTGTAGCTGTGTGTGTGTGTGTGTGTGTGTGTGTGTGTGTGTGTGTGTGCATGTGTGTGTGTGGGCGCGCGCATATGGTGGTGGGTGACATGGTGGGAAGAGTTGTTTGCTCCTCTTACTGAACGGAAGCTTCCAGGCCAGGATGGTGGGGGCCTCTGACAGCTCCACCTTCTCAGCCAGAACTCTATGGCATGTGTCCTGGGAGCCATGTGCTCTCTTTGTGTGGTAGAAATGAAGATGATTAAGATCATCTCTGGTTTCGAAGAGTGTACAATGTAGTTAAAGAGACAAAAAGATCGATAGGAAGAGACGATCGGAAGGACCAGGAAATCCTCTCAGTCAGCGTCTACGTAGGACTTGTTCCGTGCAGGGTACTGTGTTCGCTTTTTGCACGGATTCATTCAGCAGTCCTCCAATGCAGGCTCTTCGTGGGGCGGAAACACAGCTTGCCCAAGGTCACGTGCCTGGGAAGTGGTCTGGGGTGTCTGACTCCAGAGCCCACACTCTAACCCGCACACTGCTGGCCCTCTACCCTTGCACACCAGATAGGGCTGATGGTGAGCAGCATGGAGAGAGGCACGTTCAGAGCGCAGAGGGGAGATATTCTGTCCTGAGGTGGGTCAGTGATGGCTTCATGGGAGTGAGGTTTGCCTTGGTCTTGATGAATGGGGACATCTTGGACAGCTGTGCTGGGGAATATTGGAGGTGATGGTGCAGAGCCACTGCGAGTACGGGTAATTGGGTGGAAAGACCTAGAATGTGTTCAGGGGACAGAGACAAATGGGACATGGGGCAGGGGCTGAGAGTTAGTGGTACCCAAGGACCCCTTGCATCAGAATCAGGGGACATGCTTGTGATATGTTCAGACTGACCAAAGCTACCGACTCTGGAGTCCTCCGAACTTCATCTTGAGTGAGCTCCCTGGGGAACCTTTAAGTCCCCTCCCAGTTTGAGAACCCTAGGAAGAACCAAGGAAGGCATGGAGGATTGCAGAGTGGGGAAGGAAGCATTGTGGGTAGGACAGGAGTTTCAGCGAAGGCTGTGGAAGAGCCACCTGCTTTTCTCCTTTGCCCTGGGCAGACCTGGACCGCCCTGTGGAAGGGCTCCTGCCAAGTCTTACTGGTGGGAGCTGGGTTAGTGGAGCAAGGTGACTGGGCTCTGCCCTCCCCACCACTCGGGCTTGTAGCAAAGATGCTGTAGCCTGAATAGCAGAGGATTCATGGGCTCAGGAATGCCCCTGGCCATCACGTTTCCTGGGAAGGGGGTAGGAATGCATATATGCACCCCCGTCTGGTCTAGAAGAAACCAGGTTAAGTGAAAAAGAAAACAGGCTATGAAGAAGTAAAACTTTTAGCTGTAGGGGGCAAGTGAGGGCTGTTGAACTGATGCTGTGATTCTTGTGGAGAATTCCTGGTGGATGTGTCATAGGAATCAAAGACGTGTCCCACAAAGAATGGTGAAGATCGGGCGCTTTCCCCATGGAGAACTTTTCATAAAAGCTGCCTTTAGATATTTTCAAGGCTGTCATACAGACAGGAGTTATGTTTGTTCTCAAAAGGCTCTGAGGACAGACGAGAAACAGGTGTGAGACGGAACTCCATGTATTACCATGCGAATAGCTAATAGCTAATATTTATTGAGCTCCTCAAACTGCTCTGACTGCTTTATGTGGATTATTTCACCCTCACAACAACTGTCATTATAGTCATTTTACAGTGATGAAGCAAAGGCACAGAGAGGGTAAGCAAACTATTGCAGTCACACCTGTTGTAAGTAGCACAGCTGGGTTTCAGCCCCAGGCTGTGCAGGTGTAGCACCTTTGATCTGAATATGGGGCTCTGTAGGCTTTCACAGAGTGCTCTAAAGCCATCAGGGTTGTCCAGTGGGGCACTGAGTCCTAGACAGGCAGAAGCATCCAAGCAAAGAATAGAGAACCTCGTGGGGAGTGTGCCAACACCCACTCTCCCGGTGGATGCCAGAGCACAGCTTCTCAAACTTTGGGGTGCACACGGTTACTCAGGGACTTCCATCTGGATTAAATGCACATTCCATTTTCATCTGGCGAACAAGAGGATGCATTTGGACCAGCAAGGCCCTAGATTATCTTTAATGCCCTGCCCCAAGGACTTATGGTTGCCTTGCACGCTGGCCAGGCAGGTTTCCCCAACCCAACAGCAGCAGTCTGACCTATAACAGGGGCTAATTCTTTGTGGTAGAGACACTCATCAAAAGCTCGTTTCGAAAAACAACAGCATCCCAGAGGCCCAGTTTAAGCAGAAATATACGGCTTCCCTCTCCACCGTCTTCTCCCTCTGGAGGTATAATTCTCATTTATGCCAATATCCATATCAGGCATGTTAGCAGCCTTTTCAAAGAGAAAGAACACTACAGCCCAACAGCCTTTCTTAGTGTTGACTCCAAACTCATTCTGTTAAACTCATTTCCATGAAACTATGCAGCAGGGACGCTCTCAAGCTGAGAGAAGGAACACACCATCACGAAAGCCCCGCACAGCCATTCGTTAAGTCATCCGGCACATTCTGTTTATGCAGCTAAAATACACTCGGGTGAAGAAAACGGAACAGCTAAATCAGCCACGCTGACTTTTCATTAACTTCTAAGGGGCCTTAAGTGCTGATCTGCTGCCGCCCCCGCTTTCTCACTCCAATCTCTGGGGGACCCTGCCCACCACTGGCTCCTCCCAGGTCCCATGGAAATCACCCAAAAGCCCAGTTAAGTTCCTACAGGCCTGCCGCCCCCATGCGTTCATTTTACTTTTAAAAATTATGATAGGATTGCTTTTTGAAAATGATTTATATTTAATTTTGATAAAACGCACATGACATAAAATTCACCATCTTATCTACTTTAAGGGCACAGTTTGGTGGCATTAAGCACATTTACACTGTTGTGCTACCATCACTATTGTTTTCAGACTTTTCATCTCAAAAAACTGAGTCTGCACCCATGAAACACCTTCCCATATGCCTTCCTCCTGGACCCCGGCAAGCACCCCTCTACTTTCATTCTCTATGGATTTGATTACTTGAGGTACCTCATGTAAGTGGAATCAAACAGTAGTTGTCCTTTGGCAATGGGCTTATTTCACTCGCATAATATACTTCTCCTTTCTTTTAAACACCAGGAAAATGAGAGCAATGGAGATGGGTTTTTTTTTCTTTAATTATTAAAAAGTACTGGGGTGACACTGATCAACAAAATTCAATAAGTTTCAAATGTACAATTCAACAGTAAGTCATATATATATTGCATTGTGTGTTCACCGCCCATAGTTAAATTTCTCTCTGTCACTATGGATTTGACCCCTTTTATCTGTATCTACCTCCCCCAGCCTCTGACAGGGGCTTCTTTTTAAAAAGCACTTTCTTGAAATGTAAGTTGTCTTCTAATTCAACTAGAGTTCACCGTCACAGACAGAAGCTTTGGGCATTATCCTCATAGGGTCCAAATCAAGAACTCTGAATTCTATTACAGTTCAAAGACAAGACAAAGTGTTTTGTTTACTTGGAGAGTGCCAAGATCACCAGCTTTAATCCCTCCCTCCTGGCCAGGACTGGCTGCTGGGTTAATTAGAAAGGTGGGTGGAGGAAAGGCTTGGTTCAGCTGCTTCAGCCTCAATGTCCCCACCTGCTTGTGCTGTTGGTCTCCAAGCCTTCTTGTGTAGGGCACTAGAATCATAAGATGCTGCCTCACAATCAACAGCCATTTTTAAGTGATGTGCCCTGCTGGGCTAAAGTGATTCATTTTTAATAGGCTGGTTAGTCTGTGAGCACGTTTTCTTTCAGGAAGATGCACTGACTGCCCAGCCATAAATAGACTTCTGTCTCACTGACTTCCAAGGGGGAATCTGGTGGCACCCTGGAGCAGCATCTCTGCAGCCTGCTACACCTCAGAAGCACCTGAGGCACTGAAGACAATCCTGATGCTCAGGCCACCTGCTGCACCAATTACATCAGAATCTCTGGGGGGCAGACACAGGCATCAGTGATTTTTAAAACTCCCCAGGTGATCCCAATGTGCAGCTGTATTTGAGAACCAGCATCCTAGAGCTTTCATTTACCTGCTTTGCAAAGGTAAACCATATTTTCAGCTCCCCAATTAGTGCACTTTCTATTTCTAGCTCCATTCACGATCAGATGAATCCCTGAGTAGTCAGAAGACTTCCCCAGATGGCTGACGCAAGGCAAGTAAAATTTACTGGAAAATAACCAATAATAACAATAGCTGCCGTTTACTGAGAACTTAGAATATCCCAGGCACTGTGCCAAGTGCTGCTTTATTATAAGTGCATTTAGTTATCAAAATGACCCTATGCAAAAGCAGAGAGGAAAGTAACTTGACCAAGGCCAAATTACATAATAACTGGTGGCGCTGAGATTTGATCCCGGCAGTGTACAAAACTAAGGCCCTGTGACCATGAAGCTTACATTTTCGTAGGAAAGACAGCTGACCACATGAATGTATACTAAGTCTGGTGGCGATAGTGCTAGGGATAAAAATAAAGCAGGGCCAGGAGACAGAGTCATGGAGTTGGGGGAGGGGTGGTCTTGGAAGGCCATATCATAAGGGGACATGTGAGCAGAGTGAATCAACGAAGTGACCCATGTGGCCATGTGGGGGAGAACATCAGAGAAGTTGATCTCTGAGCCCCAAGTCTTCTCGTTCTGCCCCCCACCCCCGTCCCCATGAGGGTAGCCCTCTCATCTTTCTCCTCCCACCTGGCTAACCTTCCTCTCAGATCCCTCATTAATATCCAAGTATAAATAACTGAGAACAGCTTGGAGCGAGGCAGGGAGGAAACTAATATTTGTTGAGCATTATGCACAAGAGATGTTGCCAGCATTAGCTCAGCTTACCTGTGACAACTCTGAAGGAAAAGTATTTTTTTATTTTAAATCTGGGGAAATTATTGCAGTCCCCCCCTCCCCCACCCCCACTTGGCTTAGCTGGCCCCTTCATCTCCAAATTCACAGCTCTATAGTAGGGTTGGTCCTGAAGGCAGGGATCAGCTGTTTATCTGCGGGGCACAGGGAAGGTGCTCACTTTAAATGTGGTGCATGAACAGAATAAAAACGTTAAGCTAAAGGAATGATTGATATGCCCATGGTAGAATTCCAGGAATTGACCGCCAGGCAAGAAATTATTTTGAAGTTTACTGGCCATGTTAAAATCACAGGATAAAGGTGGCCTCCATGTTAAACTCCAGCCCTCAGAAATCTCGGGGCTCCCTCAGGTGTGAGCTGTGGCTGTGAATTTCTATTTGACATTATCTTGATGCCACTGTGCAGTAGCTGGGACCTTTGTGCTGCTGACCCTGCCAAGGCCAGCCTGGAGTTCAGACTCAGTGCTTTATTGTCACTTCCACCTCCACTCTCAAAAAGAAAGAGAATGTCAATCCCAAAATACTTCTGAGTAATGTGTGTAACGATAATGAATATTTGCCAGGTGCTGAACCACATGCTAGGTACCACCCTGAGCCCTGATACTCTCACATGGTGGGCACTGTTACTGGCCCTGCTGTATAGGAGGCCTTGGGTGGGGGCTGAGGCTGGGTGGCCAAAAACACAATACCAAGGTCACCAAGTCCCCCAGCAGACATTCAGTCCTTGAAATTCCTCTCTTGCTACGAGCCACCCCATTTCCGTTCTTCCCCTCCCAGCTGTGTGCACAGAGGATAAGAATTCTCCCCTGTTCAGCTTGCAAAGCACAGCTCAGAAGAATGAAAGTAAATACCTTTCTCAGAAGGCTCTGGGTTCTAAACCATCACTTTTGTTGATGGTAAAGAAGATGGAATCAGTAGACTAAGAAGAGTATGAGAGAGAGATGTCAGTGTTTCCTGGAATAGGTTCATGTCCCAAAGATGCTAACGGGGAGAGATAAGGGCATGTGGCAAATACCCCTGGGACAGGCTGGCAATGACCAACGAGCTTATTTATAGAGTCTCAGGACCTCCTAGATGAGGATTTAGGATGCAACACTTGCCACACCTCTGTGTCTACGGAACCATCTTTTTCTGGGTACCTGTGGGGGACGAATCTTTCTCAGGACACATCATAGGAATACTGAGCGTGGTCCTCGTTAACACCTTTACCTCTTTTACGTGGGAGAGGAAATATTGACCTGTCAGTCCACTGTGTTCTCTGACATCAGCAAAGACTAATGTTGAATGGGCTCTGTGTGAATGGACACTCACACTGCCCCATCCCCATCTCCGAGCCCCTGAGGGCAGGGACCATTTGGACTTGCTGTGTCTTCTGGGATCTGAAAGGCAGGGCCAAAGGTTTCAAGACCAATCTGACCTCTTCTCCAATGTTGCTTCTGTCAGGGTCCTAACCCAGCTCTCGGCTCAGTAACCCTGTCTTACCCTGACCTCAAGAAGGGTCTTCTCTCCTCAGTGACCTGGCAGCCTGCCCGATCAAATAATTAACCAGGGACCACATCTTCTCTCAGTGGAAAGTGCTCTCTTCCTTTAAAAAACTGCTAGTCCTGGTGCGTATCCTACTTTTGAAGTTGCCCCACGCGCTACCAGGATGCTCAGGACCCCTGTTCTGGGGGATTTGTCCCCTGCTCCGGAGGCTTTCTTGGCAGGTGCTTATTGAGTGTTTCCAGCAAGTCTGGACCAGTGTATGGTGGTCTGAATCGAGGAACTGTCCTCAGAGCTTGTCACCTAGTTCTGAGTACTGAATTTGCTGGTTCAACTGCAAAGTCAATTATTAAACCAGGGGACAGTCAACAGTGGGTGAGGGATGGAGGATGGAGCAGTTACTGTATGAGGGTGAAGCAAAAATGGGGAGAGGGTAGATCCAGGTTTGGGGGTCCTCACAGAAAAGACAAAATTGTGACCACAAAATTAGGTATAAGAGCAAATATGTATTTTTGAATCAGAAAATTGCAGCACATTTTAAAGAGCTAGCAATGCAGCACTAAAAACATCACGAAATTCATAAAAATAACATTTCTACTAATTAGCTGCTTGGCAAACCACAGGTAGCAAACACGTGAATGCATTGCATAATCCCTGATCATCTCTTCTGTGACAATTGTACAATATAATTTCCACAGAGAGAATTTAAAGCTAATTCACTCTTTGAAAGATAATTGAAAAGATAATTCAATTTTTCCTCTAATGTGGTTGATACTTAGTCCAGTTGATTTTTTAGAAGTTCCTCTTACCTTCAAAACTAATGTCATAGTAATGTCATATAAATTTGCAGGATTATTGTTGAATTTGGGGAAAATCCTATCAAGTGTTCTTTTGAATACGAGCTGTAAGATTTGGGGCCATGTCCAGTTTTCTTATTAGTGGTTAAACTTTTATTTTTTGAACTGGGAACATTCATTAACCAGGCTGTCTGTGATGTCCCAGAAATCGTAGGGTTGGCCACAACTCCTGGGACGTCATGGACAGCCTGGTTATTCCTGCACCAAGACAGCTGGCAATAACCTAACTGTTAGGAGGATTAACTGCAAACCTTATAAACATATCTCATTATATCCGAACTAAATGTATCCTTAGCCCAACCTCCTCTCCGTCAGACCCTCCAAATGCCACATCAGTACCACCCAACATGAGGGGAAGTCAGGATGAAAATAGGCCACTTCCTAATAAATTCCCACCAAAATATCTTGCTTTGCAAACACACCAAAAATATGTGAGTATGTGAACACACTGTTAGGGTCCCTTCCAGCGCCTTGGGAGTCGGGGGCAGGGGTTGTGCAAGTGAGAGGCCCTGAGTCGAGCTTCATGAATTCCATGGTTACTCTAGCTCCCTCTAGGAGTAAAAGGGGCCAAAGCAGAGGCGAATGGCCAAGGAGAACAGGGAGGCATCTTGTCAGGATTTTCAAGATAGGAAAGGAAGTGCATATTCTAGGAACCTTCCTTGAAATAAAGCATCGCAGGTCCTTGTCTTCTCACAGGTTGAGGTAAATTGTCTAGACACCCCGGAGAGTCTGTGAAGAGGCCCCAGGAGGGATCTGCGTGCCACGGGGAATGACAGAGGAAGCCAGCGTGGTCCTGAAGGATGTTTCCTTCCTTCCTCACACCAACGAGCTGGGATGATTTTTGGTCGCCAGGAAAGGTCTCTCTGATCTCCTCCGCTTGCTACCTTGCTCCTTTAAATTACTTTGCCAAGGGCCAAACCCCTTGGTTTTACCTTTAGAAGAACAGTTACAAAAGCAAATTCCTTGCCCTCCCCATGAGAAAATGCAATGATTTTATTCTCCACACTCATCAATGCATCTGAGCTGTTTTAGGATAGCTATGGAAGGCAGGAGAATGCAAGGGCCCTGGACACTTAGAGGGAGGAAGAAAAAGATCACAAAGGGGGCTGCGAGCCCCAAAGATAAAGCCTGCCTTCTTCACAATTTTCTAGGGGGTCCTGCTCATCCTCGGCAGATGGTCCCACAGAAGAGTGGTGATCTTTGATTCACTGTTTATGACAAAGCAAATTTTTTAAATTTGATTTTCAAAAGTGTAATACATGCAACAGTTAATGTGTGAACTTGTAGTTTATTCATTTTCACAGCTGTGTAGTATTCCAGCATATTTACAGAGAGAGTTTACGAAGAGGTACTAGGTATACTTATGTTAGATTACTTCTAGCTCCCTGTTATATAATAAAGAAGTTGGCTGGTCTTTATTCCTGGTTCCTGGGAGGGAGCCTCTAAACCCTTAGAATCTCCTGAGTGACAGAAGCGTCTTCGTTATTCATGATGGGCCCCTAGCTAGTTTCAGGATGGGTCCGGCTATGCCCCCAAAGATCAACCATGTGATTACAGCATTGCAGGGCTGGAAATGCAGTTCATTTGGGTGGTCAATGATTCAATCAGCCATGCCCACAAAATAAAAGCCCAATAAAAACTCTGGACACCGGAGGCTGATGGAGTCTCCCTGGTTAGTGATACTAATCAGTGTGCTGAGAGGTTGACACATCTCATATTTGAGACCCTCCAAGACCTTGCCCTTCACGTCTTTTCCTTTGGCTGGGCATGATTTATATCCTTATAACGACACTGCAGTCTTAAGTATAGGGCTTTTCTGAGTTCCATGAATCATTCGAGTGAGGGCGTATGAGAACCCCTGAATTTGTAGCTAGTTGGTCAAACATGCAGGTGACCTAGGAACCCCTGAGCCTGTGGCGATGACCAGAGTGAGGGCAGTCCTTTGAGGGGAATGCCCTTAACCTGTGAATTTGTTCCTAACTCTGCATCAGACTTGAATTACCAAATTATCAAATATTGCTTGATTGCTATTATAAATGACATTATTTAAAAGTATGTTTTCAGCCAATGTATATAAATGTATATGATTTTTGTATATTGATTATATTTGGCAACACTGCTAAAGTCTTTCTATTAAGTCTATTAATTTATGTATAGATTGAGGTTTTATTTAGACAATCCAATTATCTGTGAATAATAACAATTCCATCTTATTTTGCTTTCCAGGACTACTGCAATAATGAACAGAAGAGATGGTAGTGGGTAACCCTAGTGTTTTCCTGGTTTTAAAGAAAAAGCTTTTAACATTTTATTGTTAAGTATCATGTTGATTTCTTTTTCGTAGAAACCATTTATATATAAAATTCATTCCTAATTAGTCTAAGTTTTCATCATTCACAGATATTGAATTTTCTAGAATGTTTTTCGGTGTCTATTGAAATGATGTTGTGTTTTTTTTTTTCTTTTTTCTCCTTTAATTTGCTTCTGATAAATCAAAATAATAGATATTCTAATGTTAAACCCTATTGTTAAACCAACTTTACATTTTGGAATGAACTCAATGTTGACATGATATATATTTTATATATTGCTGAATTTGGTTTATTCGGAGTTTTTTATAACCATGCTCATAAGTGAAATAGGTTTATAATTTTCCTTTTCTGTATTATTCTTGTCTGGTTTTGGTAGGAAGATCAGAACATAGGGTGGTATTCTCTTTTTCTATTCTCTGTAGTTCAATAAGTTCACAATTATTTGTTATTTAAAAGTTTGGTTGAATTTGCCTATAAAACTATTGGGTTTCAGATTTTTTCTTTGTGAAAAGATTTTAAACACTGATTCTGTTTCTTTAATAGTTATTGTATTATTCAGGTATTCTATTTCTTTTCAAGTCATATTTGATAAAACTACAGTTTTCTAAGAATTTATTTATTTCATGTAATTATTTAATAAATAGAATATATAAGTACATGTTTATTTTTAAATTATTTAATAAAATATAATCACTATTTATGTTTATATGTATATTTTTTACTAATGAACATTTACAAGCAAAGAGTTCATAGTATTTTCTTAGTTTTGAATCTCTGCTGCATCTGTGGTTATGTTCATTGCTAATTTAGGGCTGTCTGATTCTACAGGAAAACTTGCCTCTCCATGGCAGGCTGACACTTCGAAGCTTGCTGACTCACTGCCTGATTTGATTTTTTTTCCTGTTGGTCAAAGATATACTCACAAATAGGAGTGTTTAGGGTGGGGCCCAAGAACGTAATCTAGGCCATGGCTGCATTTCTTCATTCCTTTGGGAGAATGAAAACCATGACCAAGTGTCATTTTGATTCTCAGGGGTAAAGGATATGACTGTAGTTTAAGAAGCTGAGTTTTACACTCTTCTTACAGCTTAGTACTGTTTAGAGCGACAGGGGGAGGTGGGTGACCGCCTTTAACTGGAGTGAGTAAGGAGGATTGACAAGCCCACCCAGCAAAGCAGCTCTGGAAAACTGCCCGCTGGGCAGGACCCATCAGCCCTGTACCTACAGGCTGTCCGGCCCTAAGCGGCCTCATGTTCAGGGTTTAGGACTCAGCCAATATGAACAGCGCAGAGCCGTGAAGCAGCCCTGCTACTCAGGGTTCCCTAGGGCACTCTCTAGATGATTGTGAAGGGCTCTGTCCTTGGTGAACCCAAGGCCTAGAGGGGACCGATGTCAGCCTGCTCCTTTTCTTCCCCTCTGTGGACCAAATGACAGCCTACCCCCTTTTCTCTCCCTATCTAGATATATCCACAGAGGCTCTGGATCCGATCTCTGTCTCCTCCTCTAAAAGAGGCATTAGAGGTCCTGTTGATCAAGTCTGTCTTGCAGAAGAGAATCTCCTGACCATCATCAGCATCATCATCATCAATAATGACAGTGATTACGAAGCACTCACTCTATACCCCACCAAGCACCGTAGCAATACTTTATACGTAAAGGACCTCAACGAATACATCACAATAGCCCCATTAAATTAATACAGAGATAGCTACTGAGCTTTACTATGTTCCAGCCACTATTCTGGGTGCTGGGACAGAGCAGTGAACAAAGCCAATAAGCTCCCACCCTGTGGCGTCCACGTGCTACTCCTGTAGGGCAGGTTGTTTTTCTCATTTTACAGAAGAGTAAAGTAAGGCTTAGAGAATGATACAGAAACTCAGCTAACAAAGTGCTGAAGCTGTGAATAAACTCAGGCCTTGTTTTGAACAGCTATGCTACACTCTACGTCAGCAATTCTCATAGAGGTGTGCATCAGAATCACCTGGAGAGCTTGTTAAAGCTCCGAGGGCTGAGCCTCACTCTCAGAGTTTCTGATTCAGGAAGTCTGGGGTGGGGCCAGAGAACGTGCATGTCTAACAAGTTCCCAGGTGACAGTGCGGGTCTGGGGACCACACTTTGAGAACCACTGCTCTATACACAGAACCAAATATCTGAGCCCGGAGTAGGAAGAGTGCTTGCTTCTTTCACACCCAACTCCCCTCCTTACCATGGCTCCCCATAGTGTGTGTGTAAGGGACCCTACCAGGCTGACTCCCTGCACGATCCCAAGACTCAGCCCCACCCCCACCCGCCAGCAGTGTTGTGCACTGCTGTCGCCATCTGTGTTTGTGTATATAATTACCCTCATTAAACAGGTTCCCGCTTACAATCCATGTAAACAAGTTTCGCTGCTAGAAAGGGCTGTTCCTGAACCTGGTTTCTTAGGCTGTGTTATGAGCAACATACGGGCCTCACACCAGCGGAGGCTGGCTGCCTGGGTCTCCTCCGCCCGCGGATAAGGAGGTTCTCCAGGTCCAGAAAAGACCGTATGGATCCACACAGTCTTCCAGGCTGAGTGCTGCTGAGCCTCGTTCTCCCAGACCTGCAGGTTCTGCTGACTGACGCCTGCATCTCCCCAGGGAAGCCCACAGTCTCCTTCTTTAAGCGGTCCCTCTGGTTGGGTGGAGGGATTTGACATCGGGGAGCATCGTCCCACAACGCTTTCTCGGCTCTCCAGTGTGTCTGAGCCTCCCCCCCGCCTCACGGTTGGGACCTCATCATCTGTGTCCTCACCCTTCTTTGCTTGTCCCTATTTTGCATGGGTGGTCTCATTATTTTTCCTTTCTGTAGGAGGGGCCTGGGAAGTAGGGAATTGAGTGTGTGGGGGGGTCTAATAGGAAGAAATAGAGCACGCTTTTCAATTTAAGCAGTCTTTAAAAGGGGGTGTTTAACAGAGGTAGTATGATTTATAAATATTATTTCTTGAGGAAAAAAAAAACACACAGGGACACAGGGACAGGAGAAGCTCTTTAGAGGTGCTTAGGATTGATAACATCATGGCGCTCTTCTCCTGTATGTAATTCAAATAAGTCCCATACAAACTATAAAGTAAGTGTAAGGACAATTGTTTTGGGTTGAATTGTGTCCTCCAAAGTTCATATGTTGAAGTCCTAGGCCCCCGTAGCTCAGAATGTGGCCTCATTTCGAGACAGGGTCCTTGTGGATATGAAAGGTTAAGATGAGGTCATTAGAGTGGGCTTTAACACGGGGTGTGACTGGTGTCCTTTTAAAAAGGAGAAATTTGCACTGAGACACACACACACAGGAGAACACCGTGTGAAGGTGAAGGCAGAGATCAGGGTGGTGCTTCTACGAGCCGAAGAACACAACATGGCCAGCAAACTGCCAGAAGCTAGGGGAGAGGCATGGAGCATATTCTCCCTCACAGCCCTCAGAAGAAACCAGACCTGGTGACACCTTGACCTTGGGCTTCCAGCCCCCAGAACTGTGAGACAGTAGGTCTCTCACAGGTTTCAGTTGTTGGAGCCACTCTGTGGTGCTTCGTTACAGCAGCCCTAGCAACATACAAAGTCCAACCGTGGTCTAATTCTCTTCCCACAATGATTGCTTTGATTTTTTTTAAACAGCAAAAGTCAAATTCTTTACAATCCTCTGGATGTCCCGACTCTGCAGACCCCCTGACTCTCAGGCACCCAGCACTGGGGTACGCAGTGCACTGAGAGGCTTCAGGGGGTCTTCTTAGCAGGAGGACGTGGGGCCCTTACCCAGCACAGACTGCATTCCCCTCTCAGACAAAGATTCCTAGAGCGCTGTGTATCTGAGTTGAGAACATGAGTTTTGGGCCTGGGGTAAAATCAACTTACTTGCTGGCGACTTTAAGTAACTTTCCTAACCTCTCAGAGCCTCAGGTTCCTTATCTGCAAAGCGAAGAAACTACTTCATCAGGTCGCTGTCAGGATTAAACAAAATGAACCAGAAGCACCCAGCTCTGAACAGATACTACTCTGCCTTCCCTTCCTCAGTCTCTGTTTTGATTAAGACTTGAAAGGTTCCCTTTGGCTTGTACATTATGTCCAAACTCACCAGCCTAATTTCTCAGGTTATTCATTTCTTCCCCTCCCTCCCAGCCTCACTCTCCTCTCTCCTGGGGTCACGCTATACCATGTATGAGATGCCCACCACCTCTGCCCTCCCCTGGGATGCATCCTCCTCTCTTCCCGTCTAGATCCCAACATCCCACAAGGCTCACTTCCCATCCCACCTCCTCAGGGTATCCTCTTTCCAAACGACCTCTAATGTAGGGGAAAAATGGGGACAGAAAGGGAGGAAAGTTTTCTTTACAGACCCCATCTGTATCATTCATTCCACACTGGGTATATGCCAGCTTGTCTGATTTGCTCAGATTCTAGCCTATGCTCTGTCTTTCCAGTTTGATCACTCACTCACGACAGGCAGGGAGCAGCAGAATAGTAAACACCATCTGTCAAACACGTTTGCTACAGACTGGTTTCTTAGAGAGACCAGGAGAAGGAGTAGTCTAATTTCTCTCTTGCAATGCTCAGCGCGGACTTTTCACCTTCAGTTAGTGTCTGGGGATAATGACAGTGATGACACGTTAATGACTAACGTCTGCACGCCACTTTCACACTCTCCCCATCTATCAGTGAGGGTGGTGCAGGTGTGGAGTGAAGGAGGGAGCAGAGCCAGAGGTTGACAGATCTCCCTGGGTGAGTTAGAAGCCGTTTATATGGTGTTACTGAAGCTGTCTCTATACAAATAACTTCCTGGGAGTCCGCTGTGGGGACTGTTGTTCCCGCCTTCAGAATAAATTATACGGAGTAACTTTATACGGAGTAAATTGTGTGTGTGCATGAGGCCTTTACTAAATTAACACTCATTCATTCAATGAGTATCAAGTGTTCACTTCACATGGAGGGGACACACACAGACAGAAGCCTACTTTAAAGAGTCTGCGATTGCGCCTGTTGGATGGAGAGGACAGTATGGGAAACAAGTGTGCTCTTCCAGCTGCGTGTCATTTAGGAGTTTGCTAGCACAACTTGGAGGAAACAGGACACCAGAGGGGAGGGAGAGGAACATGCTTGGCCTATGAGATAGGAATTGTAAAGGACATCAATGACCCTGGGTGGCCTGAGGACCTGGGTGCATGGGAGCGGGCGGGAACTCTAGGGACAGATTGAAATTACGGTTCCTGGAAAGAGCACCGGACCTCGAGTTCAGATTTACCACTCACTGGTTATAGAAGCCTAGGCAAGTCTCTAGGCCTTTGTTTCCTCAGCTATAAAGTGGGAGGCAATAATACAACCCCTCGCTATACCACAGGATTATTGTGGGGATCAAACGATAACCGAACAATTAAACACGTGAAAAGCAAAAGCGTGGGATGTACATGCACACTTGAAGGTGCTCCCCCACTCAAGGTTCTATTGTCATTATATCACAGCGGACTTCTTAAGATATACTGAATGCGATTAACACCCTTGGGCAGGGTCAAGATGTTGAGCATCACGATTCTGAGTCATCACACACAGCTCTCAGAAATCAAAGGGAGGCAAAAACTCTTCTCAAGAGCCTGATGGCTGCAACTCTTCGTTAATTCTGCTGTCGCCTTCGTATTTTCTGTCTCTTGTCAGACTATGAGCTGTCACTTCTCTCTGCTTTAAGGGCACCTGTCTCGTCCCACTGTGGATCTGACAACCAGATAATTAAGTTTATTAGAATTGTGTGTAAAGTGAGGGTACACTGGCCCAGGTAAAATGTAGACACTGTCCACCATCTGTTTAGCAGTGATAAATCTTTTAAACCTCCATCTTGCCTGCGGCTCAGATGGATGAGGTGGCAAAACAGAGGGACTGTTGCCTTTACTCATGAGTCCAAAACTGGCCCTCTACTTGGAAGCCGCCAGCCAACCCTACTCGGTGCTCTCTCTCCAGGGACAGCAAAGGAGACGCTGGGTCAAAGCTGAGTTGATAGAAGCAGGTATCCTTGCCCCAAGTTCTCCAACCCCAGGTTCTGGCTGGCTTTGGTCCTTCTGTTTTCTTTCTTCCCACACGCCCAGCTCTGTACCACCAGAAACGAGAAAAGCTCCTGCGTACTGAGCGCTTCCTCCCTGCTAAGCACTTTGCATTCTTTCCCTTATTTAGTCCTTAGAACAACTCATAGAATAGATACTGTTATTTCCTTCTGACAGGTAAGAAGAGGTTAGAGAGGATAAATAACTTGCTCGAGGTTACACAATTCTTAAGGAACAGAATCAGAGCTTGTACCCTGACTACTTCTCTCCAGAGTTCTTTCTCTTGGGCTCTTAGCAGTGAAGCCACGGTGTCCCTTGGATTCTTTCCTACAGAAGGTGCAGCAGGCTGCAGCAGAGATCTTGCATGCACCGTTTAGTCCCTGGAGAATAATAAACGATTTCCTCCAGACAGCAGAGGGGGTGCCCACCAGGACTGGGTGAGGCTCTGCACTGAGGCCCCAGGTAAGCATATACCCAAGACCTAGGCGACGCGTGGTGTGATTTCTGGAGCAATAGAAAGTTCGCTTGAAAAATAGTGCCCCTACTTGCTGGCTGAAGCCTAAAAGTTCCTTTTCCTGGAATTCAGCTCTAGAGAAATGAAAACCTATGTCTACACAAAAACTTGTCCATGAATGTTCATAGAAGGATTCCTACTCATAATAGCCAAGAAGGGGAAGCGACCCGAATATCCATCAGCTAAGGAACAGATTAAACAAAATGCAGTGTGTCCATAAATGGTATCTTATTCAGCAATAAAGAGAAATAAAGTACTGATACCTGCTGCTGATGGATGAACCTTGGAAACATTACACTAAGTAAAAGAAGTCAATCAGAAAGGACCCCATCGTTATATAATTCCATTTACGTGTAATGTCCTGAACAGGCAAATCTATAGAGAAAGAAAGTAGATGGGTGTTGCCTAGGATCCGAGGGGATGAAGACTTTGGGTTGGGGGATCACTCAGGGGGGTGGGCTTTGTTTTGGGGGTGACGAAAACATTCCAAAATTGATTCTGGTGATAGATGCACAACCTGTGCATATACTAAGAGCCATTGTATTGTACACATTAAACGGTCAATTGTATACGCTGATTATATACATAAAAAAATGTTTAAAAAAGAATTGAAAGGCAAATATAAACCATCATTCCACTAAAAGGGATGTCACAGCCAGTAGCCTTTTTGTTCAGCTGGCTGTGCACCCAGGTGGTGAGCTCTGGTCCCTTGGTGGGAACCTGCACGCCTAAGAATCCACAGGCCCTGGGCCTTAGTAAATTTCTAGTTCAGCAAGGTGGAAGGAGAGAGCACTGCGGGAGTGATGGTGAGGACAGCAAAGGGACATGAGAAGGCGGAAGCAATGCTGGAAGGCGGACCCACAGAGAGATGGAAGGTCCCGGAGAGAAGGATTGCAATTTCTTGTCCTGGTTCCTTTTCTGCTCATTGTGGATCCCAGAGAAGGACCCAGAACTGCTCTGTTCTCTGACTCCCTCATGGGGAAGCAGAAGCAAGTGTCCCCTGTTTCATGACTTCCCTCTTCCCTTCACAGTAGGTGCCGGGGAGTTCTCCAGCCCTGGAGCTGAGCCCAGTTGCATCAGCTGCTCCAGGTCCCCGGGGACAGCTCTGGTCCTGGCTCTGTCTCTCTCATTAGCAGTGGGCCTCAGATGAGCTCTTTAACCCCAGGGGCTCCCGAGTCGTCAGCCATCAAGTGAGGACAATAATTAACTTGCCCTGCCTCCTTCAGAGGGTTGGTGTGAGGACCCAGAGTTAGCATGGGTGGGAAGAACTCACAGGGTGCATTATTGTGAATCGGAGGAAAAATGTCAGGGCAGATATAATGATGTTGATCCCCCAGCTAAGGAAGCCATCAGCTGTTTGTGCTCTGTCATTAGCGTCTGACCCACACAGCATTTGCAAATTGGTTGGGGTCAGGGTTGAGGGCAGCTAGTGACCACAGACCAGAGCTAATGCAAAAGCCTGCAGAGAACCAGATGCACAGCTCAGCCTTCCTGCCCTGGGCTCCTCTGAGCTCAGCTTGTGATCTACTGACAACCGCCTTCTGATGCGGTGTTTCCTCAGGCCTATGAAGCCAGGCTGGGCAGGCCATGCTGTGCTCTCGGGCTTGTCCTCCTGCACAGGGAACTGCAACTCCAATGCCACCACAAAAGGCTGAGGGATTGAAAACAGGAAAATTTATCCCCAAGATGAGTCCCGCAGATCACAACTGCTCCACTGACCTCACCACTGGGAGGGCACGTGGTTTCTGCAGATGGTAGTGGATCTGCACAGAAGATGTTGCGATAAAATCTTTATGACGACACTCTGGAGTCCCCCACGCTCTCCAAAACCTGCTATCTAGGTCCTCTGGGGACACAGGAGAGGCCAGCAGGGTATGGTAGGGAGAATAAGGATGGCTTGTCTTGACAAGAATAAGAATCTTGTCAGGTGTGTGATGGACAGTAGAGGGCAAACAAGCTCTCATGGAAAAGAGGAGAAGGAAGCAAGGATAAGAGAGCGGGGGCAGCTGTGGGCTGAGGGCCTGCTCTTCTCGAATCAGCTGTGCCAGGGTGGGGCTCTCAGATGCTGCTCTGTGTGCCCGGATGTGGAAGTCGCTGACGGACTTCTAAATGACCACCTCTGGGGAGACCAGGCCCTGCTCTCCAGTGTTTGCAGGGTGAAGGGTGGAAGAAAACAGTGATGGCTGCTCACAGCAGGGGCGCATTCTGATTGGTCACCATCGATGTCTATTCTGATTGGTTGGTCTCCAAGCTCACCAATTATTAAATATTTTGAATATCACCCCTAGTGTTTAACTTCTGTACTAGAACTAGTCTTTGGCCAAATTGCAAAAGTGTTGAAATTTAGCAGGGGCTTCCTTTTCTAGTCTCCTTTGGCCCAAACGCACTCCTGGTGCTTCCTAATTAATCCATTTTGACAAAATTCATTCAAATAAGGGTTTTCTAATGTAGTCCCACTCTTCTTCACATCTTCCATTTGTATCTTAGAAGAGAAACTGAAGTATGGTCAACTGCCTCATTAAAGTTAGTGGTGGAATCACAGGTATCTGAGAACAGAGACACTCCCCCCAATAGTGATTCATAATCATAGTAAAAAAAAAAAAAAAGCTAATATTTACTGAGTGCTTCCCAGACGCCTGGCACAGTGCTTAGCATTTCACACACATTTCATCTACTCCTCACATAGCCCCGTGAAGAAGGATTTATTATTATGAGAGTACGGAGCCAGCCCCAGGCAGGTGGAGTAACTTTCCCAGGGTCCCAGGGCACCAGTCAGCGTCTGCGCAGTCCACCTGTGAGAAGGTGGCATGGCACACCCTACCTGTCCCATGGACCCCAAAGAAGCAGCAGCCAAGGCTGGGCTGCCACACAGACTAGGGAGGTAAGACTTACATGTGTGACACAGTGGATGCTGCAGAGAAGACTGTAGCCAGGGGTCACCTTGCACACACTCCCGGCCCAGGTGCCGGTGGGCTCGGCCCTTGTCTCTCAGGAA
The DNA here is from genome assembly GCA_004027375.1 of Macroglossus sobrinus. NCBI lineage: Eukaryota > Metazoa > Chordata > Mammalia > Chiroptera > Pteropodidae > Macroglossus > Macroglossus sobrinus. The sequence goes on along the minus strand of PVKZ01001840.1, from coordinate 262,613 downwards.
CCGAGTAAGTCAGGTTGACCACATTTTTGTAATAAACAGGCTCTTCATAAACTTATTCTTGCAGCGGTTTTCCCACCCTCCCACCTGAAAAGCTCACTGTGATAAATTATGCATGTTCATGCTGCACATTTTTGGGAATTATAGAAAATTAAAAAGAAGAGGGAAAAAGCCATGTGTTGCCCAACCACTGTTAACATTTTGAAGTTTTTACCTAAGTCTATGTTTTGTCATTCTTTTTTCCTTGTTTTAAACTGTTATGTTCATACCATCTATACAACTCCGATTATTTCTTTTTTAACCTAATCATTATTACATAAACATTTTCTATGTTATTGTAAACTCTTCAAAATCACCATCGAAAATAAGTTGTATAACATTCTACTTAGTGGAAGAGCCATGGTTTACTTAGCCAGGCCCTAACCTCCAACATGAATGTACTAAGTTCAGATTTTCATGTATCAGATTTTCTCTAAGTAAAGCGGAGTTTGCCAACATCTGAGTTCCATGTATTTAGAAATTAAAGTGTCACAGCTGGTCATGCAGTTTCAATTGGGCTTTTTAAAATTTAGGATGAGTTTAAAATTGTATTGAAGTAGAAGGAGAAAGTTCTATAGAAAATGTCCCTGAATCTCAATAAGGCATTAGCTAAATCTCTTAGGACATTTTTTGTGGAACATGAAGAAACATGGGCCAGACAACTATATAATTATGTAAATCCACAACTGGTTAGACAACTAAACCCAAAGAATGGTAGCTTAGGGTCAGTGCCACCCTGGAGAGAGGTGTCTAGTGGCCATGAGGCTAAGCCTTTCACCTAATCTCTTAATACATTTTTTAATCAGTGATATGAAAGTCCTAGAAGGCTTAAAATTTTAAAGATGTAAGGGAAAGGATTACGTGATAGAAGAAAGATCTAAAAAGATCTCATCCGGTTGGAATATTTGCCTGAAGCCAATAAGATGAACTATATCAGGGATAAGCATAAAATCTTATACTTGGGCTAAAAAAAAATCAACCATATAAATGTAAATTAGAGAATACTGGCTTTAACAGAAGTTAGTTGGTTACAAGCTCAACATGAGCTGATAGTGTGACACAGCTGCCAAAAAACCACCTGCACCACGAACGGCGAGTCATGTACAGAGCAGAGATGTCACACTCCCACCGACTCTGCTAGCTAAACCACGCAGCATCTGTTCTAGAAGACACGTTTTAAGAAAGGGTCTGACATTTTAAGAAAGGGAGGTCAATGAAAGGACAATCAACCTCTGGAAACACTGTCATCTGAATAGCCAATAAGGCAGTGTTACTCAGTGGCTAATGGCATGCCCTCTGAAGGCACTTCTGGCCTCTGAAACCCAACTCTGCCATTTACTAGCTGGGTTGACCCTGAACAAGTTACTCTCTGTGCCTCAGTGTGTTCATCTATGAAATGGGGACTACAACAGCATATATTATGGTAGTAAGTTATGAGAATTAGGTAGGTTAACAACTGTCGAGCACTTAGAACAGTGCCTGAATATTATTGTATGAAGATGAAGGGGTTCTAGGCTGCAGATATTGAAAGAGGCATGACAGACGGCTTCGAATATTTGCAAGCTTTATACTGAGAGGTTCTTGAGGATCATGCTTGATTCAGTGCAAAGGCAGAGGCCTGGATTCTACATTAGTCAGCCCAGAAGTATTTAATGAACATATATTATGGGTCAGATACTGTGCTAGGTTCTAGGAATACAGAAATGAATGAGATCCATACTCTTTCCTAAAAGCCCACTGTCTACTGGGGAAGAGGCATGTAAACATATAACCACGATAATGTAAGTATAACTGCTTTGGGCAACCAGAGGAAGATGTCATTTAACTCTCCACTAGGGAGCTGGGTGAAGCTTTGCAGAGGTGAGACTTTTGAACAGGATCTATGGGGATAAGTAGGAATTTATGTGGGAGCAATGGGAACAGTGTGTAGAACCGGAGCTCTCATTAAGTATGCTGTTTTCCAAGGAATGGTGAAAAGTCAGTGATTTCACAGCACAAGGTGAGTGGGGTGGCAGCAAAGGAAGTTGGAGATAAGAGCTGGCCTCACCCAGCTCAAAGAACTGTGGTACTGGTATAGAAGCTATCCAGGAAAGTCAGGATAATCATAGCAATATGATCCTCCCCCCAAGCCTTCTATTCCTATACTACTGCCTTCTCAACAGGAAACCATCGCAAAGGCTAAAAAAAGAAACCACACTTTAGGAGAAAATTGAAAAGGATTTGATTCAATTTTCGAAATCATCCTTCTTCAGTATAAATACAGGAATTCCTGTCTCTAGAGTAAGTCAGTGTCATGTTCCTGAGACCTTTACAACCTGGGAGTACTCAAGTGGAGAGACTATGGAGCAAAGGCTGAAGGCTGGGACCCTCCCAGCAAGACTGAAGATACCATGTAAAAGGGAGATCCCTTACCAGAAAATTTACTGGTATAAAGGGAAAGAGAAGCACATTATTCATCATTTATCCCTCAGACTCTCCCACTTAATTCTGCTCAGTAGTATTCATTAAGCTTACTTTAGGAATGTAGAGATAAGTAAGCCATAGACATTTCCTTCAAGGTGCTTAAAAATCTAGTATTAAAAAATAATTAGCTACATAGAGCATCACGTCATTAGATGTTAGGGCTAGCCATTTCTGATCATGATGAATTTGCCCTCCTGTTGTAAGCAACTATATAACTGGACAATTCTATATAGCAGGTGTTTTCAGGCATTGGACAATTGGCTATGCAGGATCCCTGAGAGAAGGAGAAGGAGAAGGAGAAGGAAAAACATAAGGTGAACTTCATGTTCACCCTGGCACTCTGCCTGGGTAGATTTCCCAACCAAAGCACAAGGAGGTGGAGCAAAGCAGAAAATAATTATCTACTGAGCTTCGGAAGTAGAGACTAGAATCTGGGGCTGCTGAAGCAGGAGGGGATACTGGAAAGGAAGAAGTCTCGTAGGGTCAAGAAAATTTTGTTGTTAGGGGCAGGGGTTCCTCCACAGATCTCTGGCTGAGGGCTGTGCTGCACATACACAGGGTGAGACTCTGGCAAGGTCTAGAAGAGAAAAAAAGACTGAGTTACTTTGGAACTAACAGCAGAAGAGGGATATTAGAGGTTTCAGAGATACTGGATCTATAAGAGTTCCAGCCCAGCCAGAAGGGACAAACCTTGTTAACATTTCAGGCATTCAGGTGAGATAATAGAAAGGTCAAGCTGCAGAAGTAAGAACTATGTTCTAGAGAAAGAGCTACTCTAGGCCTGCCCTATCAAAGGCTAAAACCAAGCCTTAACAGAATGAAGAAGGAGCATCAATAAATTAACTGCTTGCCAGAACAAAATTCAACACTTATTAAAGGAAGACAAAATAATTCAACTGCAGTGTCCACAAACAACCAAACATTACTAAAAATGTGGAAGAGTAGGCAAATGTGATACAAATTCAAGAAAAAAACAGTCAGTAGAAAAACAGACCCTGAGGTGTCCCAGATGTTGAAATTATCAAAGACTTTAAAGAAGCTGTTATAAACATGTTCAAGGATTTAAAGGAAGAAATGGTCTCAATAAGTGAAGAGATGGGGAATCTCAGGACATAAATGGAAACTATAAATAAGAACCAAATGGAAATTCCAGGAGGAGATTTCATCCAAAATGGAAAATTTACCAAATGACAGCAAATTAGAGATGGCAGAAGGAAGGGTCAGTGAAATTGAAGACAGTACTATAGAAATTATTCATTCTAAAAAAATAAGAGAAAAAAGATTGGACAATACTTTGTGGCAATACCAAGCTGAGTTAACATAAATGTAATCAGAGCCAGAGGAGAAGAAAGTGGGCAGAAAAAATAATTGTCCTTGCTCCAGTCTCTTTACCAGGGTACTCCCAAGTTGTAAATATCTCAGAAACATGACAATATTCTGTCTACAGACAGAATATTCCTGTGTTTACATTCCAATTGGTAAAAAAAATATATAATCAACTTCAGATCCAAGAAACTCAATGAATCCCAAATAGGATATTTACAAAGAAAACCATTCCTGGGCATGGCATACAAAGGCCCATACAAAAGGTGAGCATCGGTATGAAGAGGAAGGCAGCAAAGCATGGCTGGTATGCACTGGTACAGCTAGATCAGTCATTAGAATAATGCAACATCTGCACATTGGTTCTAAAATAGCCACTGTGCCAATCCCCTGGTTTTCTTACTCATTATCTTGGCCTCATTTCCAATTACCCCCAGTCCTCCCTATGTTCCAGGAATAAAAGGTCAATCCCTGGCAAGCAGGGCACCTCCAGGACCCTACCTTAGGCCTCTGGCTGGACTCCTTTCTGATTGGTTGAGGCCTGGGCCATGCCAGTTGTTAAAGATTTATAATATTGTCCCTGGAGCTAAGTAGGGTTCCTTCCAAGGAAGGAAGGCCTGGGTGTGGTGTTCTTGGAGAGGGGAGAAGAGGACCCCAAGAGGCCCAGGGACAGCATGAAGACCTTGTTCCTGGGGTTGGGGCTACAGTGCTAAGGGGAAGGGAGGCACTGAAAGCAAACAAAATTAGCTTTCCAAGTCTGAGTGTTCAGGGACACTTGACTCTCTAGTACAACCTCTGTTCTAATCCCCTAGGTCATATTTTCCCTTTTAAAAAGGGATATTTCATAGCCTTTTAAATAAATCTTTTCAGCTCCACTGATTTGGAATAATATGCTTAGCAGCTTAAGAATCTCTAGCTGGGTCCTCAGCAAGTTGTCCTTCCACGAGCCCACTTTCTCATGAAACCCTGGGCTCTGAGTTTGGCTGGGCCTCTTCCAATGCTAGCACTGTCCTCTTCTGGGATCCTGGGAAGCCCTTTCTCACTCCATCCACTTTGGGCATTTCCATCTGCAATCTAAAGCATAAGTACATAGAACATCAAATGGACACTCTCTTGGTCATCAGCAAAGACTCTATTTCAGCCACATAAAAAGCATTCCTCCTTCTAGGTTCAGTTGAAAGGGAATTTATGCTTTCTGTCTTCCCAGGCAGACAGGGCAGATAAGAGGGCATCAAAGGAAGGCACAGTGGCCAGGAGAGGGAGGAAGGAGGTGAGGTGGAACAACATAATTAAACCAGCGTAAATGCTGCCAACTAAATCTCCACACAGAGCCTTTGGAAGCTGGCTGTATGAGTGCGGCATCATGTACCTCTTTGGCTCCTTGGGGACCTTGAATGGAACCACAAGCCTTCACAAACTACAGTAATTTGCTGAGCCTTCAATCATTCAGTCTCACCGAACTGTGAAAACCAATGTCTCTGTTTTTAAATAACATCTAGTGAACTAGTTTATACCAGAATGAGTGCATGTTTTCTAAAATCATTGTTCAAATCACCTAACTATTGCTAAAATCAAACCTAAAAAGAATCGACATTCCTGCTTTAGTTCGTTGGTGTGTGTAGCTTTCCGCCAAACTTGAGTGATGGTTGACCGAGGTCCTAAAAGTCATCCGGCCTAAAACAATCTTCACAGTTCCCTGTCACACTGCCTGACAGCCCCGCCACTGACGGTCCCATTTCAGTCCAGGTATCTGCTTTAAATACACCTGTGTTATCTGAGAGGGGTTCTTAGCCTTCTTCATTGCACTGAAGTTGGAGAACCACAGCTGTAAACATCAGCGAACACATCAGGAGCATCAGCTCTCTGTGCACACACAAGCTATTCCATGTCTTCAGATCAGTAGTTCTGAAAAGTTAAGCATCAGAATCACCTGGAGGCTTGTTAGACAGCTTTCTGGGCCCCACCTCGAGTTCTCAATTCAGTAGGTCTGAGGTAGGACCTGAGAATTTGCATCTCGAACAAGCCCTCAGGTGAAGCAAACGCTGCTGGTCCAGCACCCACTTTGAGAATCACTGTGCTAGTTGATTTCTCAGGAATCTTCATGAGACACAGAGGCAGAGCGTGAAAGCATTCTGGTCATGAATGACGTAAGAAAACAGAGGGCTCTGAAACAGAGATGGGTCAGGACTCAAAGGCAGACCGGCTCAGCAGAAAACAGACTTTCTGGTAGGATCCACCTAAACACAAGAGCCTTTCGTTGACCAAATTCTGATGGGCTTCCTACCCTCGCTTTCTTTCCTAGGTATTTTCTGCTTACTGCCCCCAGGAAAGGCAAGTCTGCTGGCAATCTCCCAGAGGCCCCAGGGAGGATGAAAGGCAGCTCCTTTCCCTGGCCACGGGTGGGCCCTTCCCGGAGGGGAGTGTTCATACAACTAATCAGGCTGTCAACACGCTACCCGGCCCTCTGCAGATTCCTGGGGGCTCCTCACATTCCTTAGAATTTACACAGGACTCAGTGAAGTCTTCAACAACTTTTTATTTTCTCTTTTGAGATCATCTACTTTCTAATAGGATAAATTCAAAGGAAAACATGCTTCATCTGACCCTTCATCTGCCTCTTCTCAATACAAACAACATGGAACTCATTAGCAGGCCTGCCAAGAAGGCCTAACAGGACCACGGGCTGGGAAGCCACCCTTCGGGGAGGGCCTCATGACTTCGGTCATCATGGCAGGAGTTGGTTCCATATTTCAGTGGAGGGGACACTGACATTGGGTGTCTGCTTGGTATCACCATGGCATTTATTGGGCAGATAGTTCTGTTAGTGATTGTGCTTACATCTGAAAGCACTTTGACATCCCCTTTTTCATTTGACTCTAACTAGAATCCTATGAAATAAGCAGAATGGGAATGATGAACGCATTTGGCAGACAAGACAACTGAGAAGAGAGGCTCGGAAAAAACAGTGGACATGGAGTTGGAATACGGGTGCTTTACTCCTGGCTCAGCCATTCGTCCTGTGACCTTGAGTGCGTCTTTTTTTTTTTTTCCATAGGCCTTGGTTTCATTATGTGTAAAATAAAGGGAATAAATGATTGTGAGGTCCTCCTATAGATCTCTTATTCTAGGAACAAGTTGCATAAGGAAAAGACATGCCTGAGGTCATGCAGTTAGTGAGGTGAGTCACTATGACACAGAGAGGCAAGTACTCCCCACACCACCTCTGCTGAGAACGAGCCATCGGAGCACCTCCGCGGCCACCCACTGCTATTTTCCTGACAGCGAGCTGCTGCTGGGGCCTCTGGTTGCTCTCCAGAGCTCACCAAGGCCGAGATCACCAGGGGTGCCCACAATGCTCCCTGAGTATGACTGGAGCCCCAGGGCTGCCAGCTGCTCATCAGAGAAGAGGGGGCCATTTCCTTGGGCACTTTCTTCACCACACACACACACAGAGTGGGCACCTACCCTGCTCCAGGCCCCGCCCCGTGCTAGATGATGGGATATGGAAGTGGAGGAGACTTACTGTCCACCTATGAGAAAGTCACAATGAGGAGTGAGAACCCAGCTGCTGCTTACTGCTGGGTGGGCTGTCTCTGGCCAAGGAGTTGGGTCCAGCCCCCAGTTGGATCACAAAGCCCATCCCTGGCACTGAGCTGAATCAGCCTGAAAAAAGGGAGTACCTTTTTATGTAACTCACACTAAGGTGCCAGCGGCAACCCGGGTGAGCACAATCTTTTCAAGGTGAGTGCAGGATCCACAAAACTTTAGGAGGGGTTTAGACATCATCCTCCACTCCTACCAGGGAGAATAGATGTACACGTCTGGCCCCAAACAATCCATTGACTGGAAGGATTATGTGCTTGCTCTCTTTCTGAGAGTCAAACCTCCTAATCACACGGAACCAATGAACTCAATCAACTTCCTATCTGTAATGTGCTGGTAAATGACTGACAGCCAACGAAATCAACTGGGCCATGTCTCTGGCACAGTGATGAGACTCCCCTGGGCAAATCGAGATGAGCAGGACATGGCCCTCAGGGAACCAAGGGGCTCTCAGCCTAGGAGAGCACAAAAGACTCAGACGCAAATACCTGTAAGACAGAGCAGAGAATGGTCAGTGCTAGAAGATCCGGGTTATGGGATGGGGAAAAAGCAACACAGAAATTCAGAGGAAGGAAATAATTCCACCTGGGGACTCAGGATGCTAGGGCTCCTTCTGCCACCATCAGACAAGTAATCTTGAAAAAATCAGTTCTCTCTGTTTTAAAATGAACCATTTGCCCTAAGCGCCTGACAGCATATGAGGATTAAATGAGAACTGATTTAAATGCACATTGGATAAATAAAAGCACCAAATATAAAGCCTTTTGCCATCTCTCAGGGGAAAAGAGGGGAGGAAGCTAAAAGCAGAAGGTATATGAGGGAGGGAGCGGGTGGGGGTGGGCGGTGCCTGCCAAACGCAGGGCTGATGTGAACACCTACTGGGCTCTGATGATTTTTTTTAAACCTCCAACAGCTACTTTTATTGAAGAGAGCCCGAGAAGAGTAAGTCAAAGCATCTAAATTCCTCTGCATCAGGAAAATGAGAGTCCCAGTTGGAGCAGTGGCTTCCTGCCCTGAAGAACAGGGACCCGGGTGCCCTCCCCGGCTCCCGGCACTGGGCTTGCAGCCGGTGTGGGCTCAGTAAACACCCATGAAATGGGTAGATGGGGTCCCTACTACTTCCCAAGAGGCTTTACACTCACACTCCACTTTGATTCATAACCACAAGCCAATGGTGCAGTCGGGGCACCTACTTCATCCCTGTCAAGGATGGGTAAACTAAGGCTCCCAGAGGGGAGTGTCCAGGTCCCAGGCCAGTGCTGCTGGATGGGAGCCCAGATGTCAGCCTCCTCACAGTGTCGCTTTTGCACACTGTGCACCTCCTAGAAGTTATTACATTACTATGGCTAATCCTGCCCCAGTAAACCACCTTCCCTGACTTTCCTGAAGGCCTACTATGAGCTGTTCTGAGCACTTCCTCTGTAATACGTCACTTAATCAGACCCTATCACCAAGGGAGATCTTCTCCTTGTTTCCAATGTACTGGTTTACTCCAGTTCAGGTGGTTTTGTGCATCCCAGAAATAAGTGTGCTATGGATTCTCTTATTACCAAATAAGAATTAAGTTAAAACCTTTGGTTCAACTGTTTTGAGTCATTGCTCCTTGGAAGAAAGAGAAGGTAGAAACATCACAGGGCATTAGAAAGACCGGAGGATTTTTTTTTTTTTTTACCATGGACATCGCTGCCTACATGCTCGGTTGTCAGTTTTGACAGATGGCCTGGCTGCATGCAGGAGGGGGGCAGAGGGCAAGCTCATGGTTAAGGTGGCACCAAGGAGCTAGATAGAGCCAGCTGGGCTGATCTGGGCACTGAAATATGGGTCAGGGTCCAAGTTCCAGCCGGTGAGGCAGGAACAGGGAGCATTGTCCCCTCTGTCCCCTAGAAACCCTCCCACTGCAGCTGTGCCAGACAGGTCAGTGCCTTTCTGTGCATCTGCGACTTTGGATGCTGGAAAATAGGCAAAGTCAACACATTCAAGGTCAGAGCTACCCTCCACTTTCATCACGCCCCCCAAGCCCCTTGGCTGATAACAGCTCATGGGGCACCTAGAGAATGTTTTTATTCTAAAATTCATGGCACAAAGGTTTTGACAGGAGGTTGGAAATGACACTCACGCCCCAGCTCTGGTGAGGGGTGCGTGGTGATGTGTGCTCAAGCTGAGGTGCTCAGAGGCTCCCCTAACGTAGCATGAACTGGGGGGTGGGAGGTGGTAGGAATAGAATTTCAGAGGTCTCCCAGCCCTGGAAGGAAGCAATGGATTAGGTAAGAAGAAGTCTAGGGTGCTGAGAACGAGTGTCAGTATCTCCACCAGTATGGCCAGGTCAGCTCTGATCTCTGCAGATGGTGGAGCATTTAGCAACCCCCACATGGGGTCTCAATTGTACCATCCAGACACTCACAGCTTCAGTATTGCACTGCAGGGCCAGGGCATCATGGGACCTACGAGAGAGCTGAGGCATTCACTGGATAATGGACACGGAAGATTAGGTGATCAGATTAACTGTTTATGCCTTGTCCATTGACAGAATGAGACACAGAGTGGGTCAGCTTTGATGGGAGGGGGCAACAGGGGTAAGGAAATGCTAGAGGCAAATTCAATAACCACACAATTTTAAAGCCGTAGAGTTTAGAGTTGAAACACATCTTAGAGATCATTTAGTCCAACCCCCTGTTATACAGCCCAGGGTTACTGGTCAGGGCCCTGTAGCAGAGCCAAGACTGAGAACCAGACACTCCCCACGACAACGACTTTTCAAACCAGCGATCTCTCCAGCACCCTCCAGCCTCCCCCAGATGTTGACCCCAGTCCCGTGCTTCTCATGGAGCTAGGGTACCCTCCGGAACAGGAGGAGCATTCTTGAGAATTCCACGGGCCACCCTGCTCAGCCATTCCGGCAGGCATACCTTGTGCGAATAATGCTGATCCACGATCCTCGCCAGCCCGAAGTCCCCAATCTTGAGCACGAGGTCCTCCGTGCTGATGAAGATGTTGGCGGGCTTCAGGTCCCTGTGCAGCACGTTGGCAGAGTGGATGTACTTGAGCCCGCGCAGCAGCTGGTACATAAACAGCTTCGCGTGTTCCTCTGTCAGTGTGCCCTGCTCCAGCAGGCGGGCCAGGTCGGTCTCCATGTACTCCTGGACAATGTAGGCCATGCCGAACTTGAACAGCTCACCCTGCAGGTCGGCGCCCTGGGGGCCCAGCACCTCATACACTTTCACGATGTTGTCGTGGTCCAGGCGCCGGATGATCTTGATTTCCCGGAGCGCGTGCTTCATGCTGTGGGCGTCGCTCAGGGTGATCTTCTTCACGGCCACCTTCCGGCAGGCTCTGCTGTCCGTGGCTGACAGCACCAGCCCATTGACGCCGAAGCCCAAGGGTTGGAAGTCAACGAAGCGCCCGCCGAGGTCATACCCGTAGACGCTGGCCATGCAGTCGCCCTTTTCGGCCATTGTTGGCTTAGGGGTGGTCCGGGGCTGCCCGTGTGACAAAGGGGCAGTGAGGAAAGGCCAAGTCCCAGCTAACGGCTTCCCCAGCACACCTCATTCTGTCAAGTTCCGAGGCTGAGGGATGCTTTTTCTTGTGGTGACGTCACTGCCACCAGCCCTCTGGAGACAAGAGTGGCTCATGTCCATGCATGCTGAGCTGCAGAAGTCGGAGGCTCACACTGTTTTCTGAACCTGCACTGGGAGGGCTGTCCACCAACTCCTGTGTATCCCAAGCCCTTCTCCACACTTAGAATGGCTCATGCTTCTTTCAAATATAGCATCTTGGAAAGAAAAGCCAGTCTCATTTTCTACACGAGCATAACGTTTTCTATCATGATGGACTACAAAATAAAGATGTGGAAACTCTCCCCTTTAAATCTTCTGTTAAAAGAGGTTCCTTCTGGATGAAATGTGAAGCTGATGATGGACTGTGCTCCTTTACTGACGAGTTCCAAAACTCAGTTGTATCACAGTCTCTGGCAGCTTGGTAGCTGCTCTCTGTGTCCTGAGCAGAAAAGATTCCCAACAATGGAATCTGAAGGCTTCTAGGGGCTTCTTTCTACCTCTGCCAGCTCCCCTTTCTACCAGCTCACCTTAGATTCTGCAGACCAAACCAGCCTGGTGAGCATCGGTGAAGAAAGCTGGAGAACCCCGAACACCTTTCACAAGTTCTATCAAGTTACCCCTGAAGTCCCGAATCTGAGGAAAGCTCAGCTGCCAGGCCAGGATCCTCTGGAGGCTTCAGATGGGGGCAGCATCCTCTGTCACCTCCTTATCCACACCACCTTGACCAAGACTGTATTCTGCTGGACTCAGAGAGGCTGCAGGAATGCGGCATCTTTCGGATCGCGTCTCCTTCCCTGTCAAAAAAATAACGGGTAAATTTCCACACTCCGGCTTCCAACACCTTCCCACTTGCGCGTCTTTTGTTAACCAGCGCAAGTGTTATTTGATCTGTCCAGCCGGCTGAAACACTGCTTGCTCAGGGGATTCCAGGCTTCGCGCTGCCCAGCCACCCCTCCTGCTGTGTGCAGCGCTCCCCTAGAAGAGAGAGAAGATGGACTGATTTGATAAGATCAACAAATGGTGTGCCTTTTATGTAAATGCTTGCTCCCTGAAGGTTACCATGCACAAATTGCAGGTGGGAACGATCAGCTCTGACCTTTGCAAGATGTATTCTCTGTGCTCTCCAAATATACACATCAGCACTCGCTGGAAAGGGGGAGACTAAAATGTAACTAGTTGCAGACAAAATAAAGGATCAATCATCTTGTTTTTCCACTTGGACCCCTTTTCTTCCTTCTTTTGCAAATATCTTTGAATATTTTAATACAGAATCTGCCATGAGCTGAGATTTAATTATGATGTATCTCTTGCTTTCTGCGTAGGTGGCATAAGCACACATACCGAATTACAAGGAAATTATATTGTCACCAGCAAACCAGAGCACAGACTTCTTAGTGTGACACTGGGACTGGCATGGTGAACTTAACTCTTTTTGATGATGGAGCCTCAGCTCTTCAAAGCAATGGGTCAAAGCCAGTCCTGACTGCCCCCTGGCGGCTGTGACTCAAATTACAAGCATAGGACCTAAATGGGGAGACAAAACTGCAAAACTTGCCATGTAAATTCAGACCTCGTAAGTAAAAGTAGTAATACAGCTTCTAAGAAAGTGGCAGCTTTTATAAGTCTATTCAGTGCATCCGGCACAAAGGAATGAATCTAACCAGGGCGGCTTCTTAATTCTCATCAGACAGTAGGGTCCCTGTAGGGGTATTTTCATATTTGAACTCTGTACAACTCTGAAAAAACAAAACAAACAAACAAAAAACCTCTATACAGTATGAAGCAAAATAATAATAGTCACTGCTCTAAAATTAAGAAGGCAAATTTGGGGACACAGATGATCCAAAACAGTAAATAACCAGATCCCTTCTAAGAACTTCTAATGAAAGAAATTTGCCAAGGACCTGCAACATAGTAACTGTTCAACAGATGTTACCTATTGCCGCTGTTGTTGAAAATTTCCTTACACTTGAGTAAGATGCACCTACTATTCTGGAGTTTTGTAAAATCGTCAGCAACTCTACTCTGCATGTTTTTATTGGGTCTAGCAGAATCTCAGACTGGGAAGCAATTGTAGCAAACAAGTCTAGGGTCTTTAGCTGGGAATGGTCCTGCCCTCCTTGGCTCATCTGAGGAGGGGTCACTGCTGGCCTTTAATGGCCAAGGCCAGATTTGCCACTCATCCTGCTGAGCATCTCCCTCAGTGAATAACCGACACCCACCTCCAAATGCCAGCACCTCCACGAGGGTCAATGATTCTAGTCCAAGTTCTCACTTTGCACAGGAGGGCACTGAGGCTCAGAGAACACTGGCTCAATACTTCTAGCATAAACAGGGTCAATAAACATTTGATGAGATGATAAGTGAATACCCTTCACTCTGTTTGAGAAGTCCTAGCCAATTACAGAGACAGTGCTGGGACTGCCCACACCTGGACCCAATTCAGGGGAATGAAAGAGCCACCCCCAGAGCCCCACTCGGTCCCTCCTCTGACTCCTGCCACCCAAGTCACATAGCAGAAACCAAACTGGAGCTTCTTTTTCTTTCTACCCATAGGCCTGGTCTGGTTCCCAAGAGCACGGCAAACAGGGGCCATTATATATTTTGCTTTTTGAGGAGAGACTTAAACCTTCTTCCCTTCCCAGCTCTCGCAGGGCTGTAAACAGAGAGAGGGATGAGCACCTACGCACAGAGATGACTTCGTCAGTAAGCTAAAAGCAAGATCTGTCTGAGATCAGCTGCAATGCAGGTGATCTGAGAATAATGAAGAGGTGCTTTATTTAGTTTTAAAACTTTCCCTTTCCCCTCACAGACAGGAGGGACTGTCTCCCCTGTGAGTGAGTGAGTGTGTGTGTGTGTGTGTGTGTGTCTGTCCGTCTGAGTAGTCTTCCCAACACACTGTCAGCTTTGGTGGGCAGGCACCAAATCACTTTGGGAAGGTTCGATTCGAACCACTCCACCTTCCTCTTGTGCCTCTAAATACATTCTTTCACGTCCTGCCTTCCTTCTTTGCTTGTACCTTCCCAGTTCTTGAAATATTCTCCTGCTTCCTCCCCACTTGTTGAAATCCTGTCCGTCATTCCAGACGAAGTCTCACTTCCCTTCCGAGGTAGCCATCCCAGTCCTCAGTGACATTTCTCCCCTTTCTAAACTCCCGCAGCGTTTGTGTGCATACTGTATTTGACACCTGCCATACACAGATCTGGGCTGTTGTGTAACGTTTTATACATGTCCATCTCCCAACTAGACTTTACGCTTAAGTCCAGGGCACAAAGTAGCACTTAGAAAATAAATGCAGGTTGGAATTACCCGAGGAACTGCAGTCATGTCTCCGTGAGTGTAATGCCCACACTTCCTAGACAGCCAGCCTCCCCTTCCTAAGCTTGCTTCTCCAATGCAGCTTGTTCAACAGGCTTCTTCTCACAAGTGATTCTTCTCAACCACTCATTCAAACCAACACATCTGAACTTCAGCCCTCTCAGTATCCTCCTCTGCTTAGGTGCTGCCTCTCCTAGAATTTCACCACTAACCGGGCAGCCCTCGTCAGACGATTTCTCTGTTCTCATTGGAGTTTACTGTTATTCATCTCTTCTCAGTCTTCCTTATTTTCTAAGTTTCTTTCTAGAATTCCTCTATAATTCTGTTAACCTTTTGTCTTCCTCCACAGGTGGACTGATTACAAAACACCTATTGCCAAGGAAGTCTTGAATTAGCGGTTCGTTTGTCATGTGACCTATGGAGAGGCCTGGGCGGCCCCTGGAGTGGGGAAGACCTGGCATCTGGATGTGCCCGCCTGGGCAGGGGAGTGCGCACGGCAGCTCTGGGTGAGATGATGCAGCTTCTCAGGGCGAAGGGTGCTCGTTCTCCATTTGGAGCTGGGGCTCAGAGCTGCTCTGAATCCTAATAAGTGTGACTTCAAACCAGGGAATTGGCATTCACCTTGAGAGAAGGAAAGGTCATAATGCACATAATTCTCGTGTGAGAATCTCAGGCTCCCGTGATTCTGTGGCGAATGCCGCAATAAAACACGGGAGCAGAAATACCTACCCAGGACTCCTAACAGGGAAGCTTCAGCTCTCCACTGATTCCTTACTGCCGCTCCAGTAACGTCTCATCTGAGGCCAATTAATGATCTGCTCACACATCCCACCTTTTAGCATGCGGAGGCAAACCAGAGATGAGAGGACACGTGCCAGCTGCCCTTCTCTGGGATTCCCGGGGCTTTGGTTTACAAAGCAGCTTAGGGAAGTCTAAATTTAGACTCACCTCCTCTGCCTGCTCAGATCCTCTCCAACCTCATGCTGTTGACTTTCAGGAGGAACTACGGCCCCTGATGAGGTGCTGACATTTCTCCTCCCTCTCCCGAGCACCCAAAACCTCGTAGAAAATCCTTCCCAGGCAGGGACAATGTTTACAGCTGAACAGGCTGTGCACTGCACAGTACTAGGTGCCACCATTCACATCACAGTCACGTCTGTCTGATTCTAAGGTCGTGACCCTAGTCACTGTGGTCTGTGTGAATGAAGTCCTCTACACTGGAGACTGGCAAACTTTTTTCTATAGAAGGCCAGAGAAGAAACATCTTCGGCTTTGCATGATATACAGTCTCTGCTGCAACCACTCAACCAATCCTGCCTTTGAAGCATAAAAGCAGCCATAGACAATATTCAAACGAAGGGCATTGTTGTATTTCATAAATCTTTATTCACGAACATAGGTGGGGGGCTGGATTTGGCCAGGGGGCTGTAGCTTGCCAACCCCCACTCTAGATTGTGTACGAACATTCTCCACCTTGTTCCCAAGGAGGAACTGAAGTATTGCATGTAACCCGGGCCCCTTTCCAGCTCTTGAAGCACTGTCTCCTCCTCCTGGGCTCAGTCCTCCTGTTGCACTATCCCAGGCCTGCCCCCATCCCACCCATGGGGGTACCCTGAGCTTGGGACCCCACTCCAGGCTTAGTTAAGCTCACTCATAGGTTTCATGCACTCAGGACCCAGCTCTCTGCTTCCCACAAGCTACCTTGTACTTCTGTGATTGCATGGTACTGTTGGTGTCTCTCACCTTACATTCCAGGTGCACCTTAGAAGGCTTTCTGGAGAGGTGGCGAAGACAACATGATGAAGATGGGGTAAGTGAATTAAGGAGAGGTTTGCTGTGGGCCAGGGTTTGCCTGACTATGTCAGTTGGATCTCAGAAGAACTCGATGAAAATGTCAACACTTTCTCGTGAAAACTTTAGGAGGAAGTGACTTGCCCCAAATCACACCACTAGCCGGTGATGAATCTGGGATGTAAACTCAGGTCTGTGTGACTCCAAAACCCATGATTTTCATCACTGTAATGTGTGATCTGACCCCACACAGGTGATTCTCAGATGCACCATCTCAACTCAGTGTGACTTCCCAAGCCTAGCAAAGGACAAGTTTGGTATGGGCACATTGTGGTCCTTTTCAAATTAAAGTAAGAGGCAGCCACCTTCCAGTCTGTTTGGCCACACTGCAGAGACCACAGTTATTAAGCCCACTTTGTGGAAAGAGAAACTAAGAAATAGAACTTCAAAATGAGCTTAAGAGTCGAGGAAAAAAATCTGCCAAGTTCAAACAACCATAACCCTGCTATCCAACTAGTTCTTGGTCTCTTCTCTAACTTAAACATCAAGTACACCAGAGTCCACCTACCTATAGCCTCAGGAACTGGCCACCCTAGAGGTGAGCTGGGCTGAGCACCTGCCCAGCTGGCTAACCCACAGAGACCCTAGAATTGACACTGGCCACTGACCCAGGAACCATCCCTACTTCCTCTGAACTAACAGAAACCAGGCCTGGCTCAGCCATGGGGCGGCTCAGCCCGACTTCGGAATGACTCACGACAGGTCTCAACCAGGGCTTTTCAACCTCAGCACAAGTGACATTTTGAGCCAAATCGTTCTTCGCTGCAGGGCTGTCCTCTGCACTATAGAATGTTTAGCAGGCTCCCTGGCCTTTGCCCAGTAGAGGCCAGAAGCACCCCCCACCCCCAGTTGTGACAACCAAAATTCCTCTAAACATTGAAAACTATCTCCAGTAGAGGTGACACAACAACATACTTGGTTGAGAACCATTCATCTAAACCAGCAGTTTCCAGCGGAGACAGTATTGGCCTCTAAGGAGTTATTTGTTTCATAAAGCTGTACAGTGCACCATTGTCAAAAGTTTAGCAGCCCTGGTCCCAACTCAGTGAATGCCAACAGCACTTCCTGGTTGCTGTGACAGCCTCACACATTTCCAAAATCCTAGAGGCCGACGGTACCTCCCACACCTGTCCCTGCTGAAGGCCACGAGTCTAAGCCTATTGTGGTAAATCAATCCCCCTTTGGCAGTGGTTGGTCTGGGGGTGGTCATCTGATCTACTTCTGGACAATGAGCCTTAAAGGAAAGTCCTCTGGGCGGGGTGGAGAGGGGGCTTACTCCCTTTCTTCAAATACAATTGTGGAAGGAAGTGGTGTTGGAGCTGCAGCAGCCACCTCGAGACCACATGATGACAAGCTTGGGGATAAAAGCCAGCACTTTGGAGCTGGCAGATGAGCCTGGGGCCTTGTTGTGTAGCTGAGCCAAACCCTGAAATGCCTACCTCCAGCTTTCTTGCCAAGTGAGATCGTCAAGCCCAATTGTTAAGACATTTTTGCTGTGTCTTTTTTTTGTTTCAACTGAAGGCTGAATTATCTAATGACAGTAACTAGCTCGGTGTGTGGTTGGTCTAAGTGGGAAATAAAGAGATGCAGAACACATGGCTTCTGACCCCAAGAGGCTTGTATTTCTAAAGAGAAAGAAGAACCCCAGCCATGACAGTTACAGAAGCGAGAGCGTTCAGGCGCTAACAGCAGGATTCCCATTGCAGAGTTAGGACTAGGCAAATCGGAGAAGGTTCCAGAGCATGCGGAAGGCAGATCCTAAGCTGGCCACCAAAGAGTCCCCCCTCGAGAGTGTGCTGAATTTACTGACTCACTGCTAAGGAACAGAATATGGCAGAAGTAATGGGATGTCACGTCTGAGACTGGCTTATTAAAAGACTGTGGCTTTCATCTCAGGTAATCATTCTTGGGGAATTCAGTGGCCATATCATGAGGCGGCCCTCTGGGGAGACGCCAGCCACCACGAGAGTGACACTGGAAACAGATCTTCCCCAAGGTAAGCCTGGAGAAGGCTATAGGCCTGACCACAGCCCAACTGAGGTCTCACAAGAGATGTCACAGGCACCTGGCTAAGCCATGGCCAGAATCCTGACCCACAGAAACTATGTGACAATAAATGCTGTGTAAGATGCTAAATGGGGGGGCTGTTTGTTACACGGCAGTAGATAACTAATGGAGAGGAGAGGCTTGCAGACCTGCAGCTCTTAATGCTCTCAAGATGGCAAAGAGGCAAACGTGGCCTAAGACCTTGAAAAGTCCTCAGGCCAGGGTCCTGGATTGTACCTGGCTTAGATCTCATCAGATTCCAGAGCCAGCCAGAACCTCAGGAGGCACCTTACCTCTCTTCTTCTCACTGATGTAGCCCCAGGGCCTAGCCCAGTGTCTGGCATACAGGAGGGACACAAACACATTCCAGGAGACACAGGAGTGGCTACATGTTAGCAGTAAGATATCGGTTGTGACAAAGAGTGACCCAGATGGGAAGAGAAGTTTAGAACATGTCCCTGTGGTCTAGAAAAGAAAGTTTCTGAATCTCCTAGAGTGGGGGCGGGGTAAAGAGGGGGAGTCAGCGAGGATGCCACACAGTCCCCCAAAGAGCAGTGACTGGAAGGCGGTTCCTCACTAAGGAAGACCCTGCTGCTCCTGGGGCTGTTAGCACTGTGTCATCTGACGTTTGGCACTGAGACTCAGCTGGCTTTACCCTCCAGGCAGCAGCAGTGCTCCCAGGAATGGGGAGAAACAACTCTTCCTGGTCTTTCAGCGTTTGAAATGCAGTGCCACTCCCTCCGCCCAGGAGGCCAGCTGGCTGGGAGTGCCCGTGAAATAGCCTGCCTGTGCCAGGAAGCCCTTTCTCTCTGCGGAAACCCAGGTGTGCGGGCAGATGGTTGCTCCTGTGTGCTCGGGCTGCACCCCCTGTGCCCGGTGCCCTCACGCCCAGCACCTTTCCCAGCCGAGATCCTGGGGAACCTTTTGCACACCAGCCGGCGGGACAGCAGCCGACCCAAGCCAAACACGCTACTTAATTTAAAATAAATGCGTCTGGGGCAGGGCATCTGTGACTCATGATGGGTCTAAACCAGGCCTTTATGCCAGACACAGGGCCCCCAGGCCAGGGCCCAGTGAGCTTCCTCCCCTGGGATGTGCAAACATCTCGACGTCCCTGCGAGGCAGTGATGCTACCCACCCTGGCTCATGTTCCTTATAGGGTTTCCTCTAGAACATGCTGGTGGGGCTGCTGCCCAGAAGAAACAGGAAGGGAACCCTGCTGTTTTGCTCTCACCATGAGGGGGCGAGAGGAGAAGTACTTAGGGCTGGAGGAAACATTGAGCATGAGAACATCAAGCCCCGGTGAGTGGGTGAGTGGGGTGCGGGGGATTTGCCTCCTCCCCCGAACGCAAACTCTGTGAGCTTTCTGTTGAGTCTTTGCTCTGCCTTCTCTCTTGAACATTATATAACCAGCCAGGGAGAACAAAGACTACCCACCCAGGCCTCGCAACAATTCTGAAACAGCACAGAAGAAATGCCGGCGACCTCACTGGAACTCCATGCTCGTGCAGGCACAAGGCTGGGGAGACAGGGCACTCTGGGTCTCTGCACGTGAAGTGTGGGTTCTAGTCGCCACAGGAGCAGCACGGACTGCAGAGGCTGCACCTGCCCAGGCTCAGGCCTGGGGGTCCGACTTCTGGATCACAAGTGTGTGAGGGGGTGTGTGCACGCAAGCATTTACATCCTTCTGATTTGAGATGACTGCTGCATTTGACCTTTGAGAGGTCCAGGGGAAACTTCTCATTCGCTTTTTTAAGGAAGGAAACCTGGCATTGCAGAGGATCTTGGCCACTTTCAAAATGTAAATCAGGACGGTTGTGACTTTAGTGAGGCCCCATCCGGAGCTTGCTTAGTTTGCACTGTGATCTAAAGGACAGAAATCCCAGCTGGGGGCTAAGCTTCTCAAGGCAGAGCCAGCATCTTTCATTTCTCCCTGACTTGCTTTAGCGTCCGTTTTCCAGAGCCCACAGGCCCCTGTGCCTTCCTTGAACTGGGAGATTCCTTCCTGTGAGCTCGTCACGGGAAAGCAGTCACTGATTCTTGTTCCTTACCTTTCCTGCCAAACTTTGGGGCCCGTACATGGGACGACTTACTTCCTACCTGCAGGGTCAGCCCATGGCAGGGACACTGAAAGAGTCCAGGTTTATAGCTAAAGGATACAGTATTATGTTATCATGCTTTTAGATAAGAAAAGGCAAATTTGTGTCATCCATACAACTATGGACCTATTTAGCACCCATAGCAGACACTGATTATCAATTCTTGCCCTCTCTTTTCTGACAAACAGGAGAACCAGAACCCTTCCCAAACAGTGCCCTCAGAGCCTCGGCTGAGCAGCTGAGCGCCTGAAGCTGGCTCTCAGGGTGGAGCCTATCTGCACCCACAGCATGGCTCCCTCTGACCACACACTCCCTCTGCTACAACCGGGATCTTGCCTTGTTCCCCAGGCACACAGTCTAACTCAGCCGGCATATTTTGAGGGCCTACTATGTGCAACGCACATTCAACAAGGACTTAAGTTTCACAACAGTGTGAGGTAGGTGTAGCTAATCCCTTAAGTAAATAAACACAGTGTATAAGCCTTGTACATAATAGATGCCTGTTTCTTCCTAGTCCTTCCTTTTTGCAGTCGGAGCGACTTCCTCAAATTCACACCCTAGAAAGGGGGAGAGCCCGGGTCCTAATCCAGCCACAGTTCCAACAGCAGTGCACCCTGTCATCTCCCATGGGGGCTCTCCTCCCACCCACCCCTCTCACACCCTGAGTGCCTGCTATTGTTTTTCTACTGTCCCAGTGCCTTAGAGAAGGATTTACTTTACTCCCTTAAGTCATCTTGGGAAGTGACATCCCTTCTAAACTTCTCCAGCCTCTGATCTCACGGTTTTCCTGAATCTATTCACCACCCGCACAGAATGTCTTTCAGTCATTGAAAATGTCACGCTCTCTCTTGCCTCTGGGCTTCCACACAGTGTCCCCTCTCCTGTTTCCCTGGATAATTCTTACTCTTCCTTTAGGTCTAAGTTTAAATGCCCCTTTCTCCAGGAAGCCTCCCAGGATGCTCCTTTACTTCCTCAGATGAGCTTATCTGTCAGGCCATGTCCCCCTCTTCTCTCCATCTCGTATCACTTTTCTCCCTTTTTGTTTTGACTTTAATTGCTTATCTTCAATGTCTGGCTGGAAGGGACCTCAGAGAGGGCAGGGACTCCACTGTCTGCGTGGCTGTCAGCCCTGGTGCCTAATTCCTAACTTACTCCCAAATACGTTCTGGGAAGTACCACGCTCCAGATCATTATCACAAATTCACATTTGTGATTTGCCGTACTTGCTTCTTTCCTCCCTCTGGGAGTTGCCAGCCAGAGGTGACCATTCCGCAGGTCTTGTCTGATTCTAATTCTGCCTTCAGTCCCTTTAAATTTCATAGAGTTCTTGACTCCCTTTCGGCAGCCCTGTTCCTCACCCAGTCACCTGCCCCATTATCCAGCGAATATAAGCACATGGCCACCTCCTGTTACCCCATGGAGGCTAATCATTTACCGGGATCGTGCTCACAGGTATAAAGAAATCATTCGTAGGGCAGGAAAAAATGTCCCTCTCCTGGTGATTGCATCTCCCTGTTCACAAATGACAGAAGTAGTATTTCAACAGCTCGGGTGACAGCAACAGTCCGTGGACCCTGTCCCAGCTGAGGAGGGGGAGCCAGGAGGGCTGGAGCCAGGAGGCCTGGGTTCTGCTCTTGCTGCTGCCTGTGAACTCTCAAGCAAAGAGTTTCAAATCTGTGAAGTGGGAATAACCACACTACCCCCAGTTACTCATGGGAAGAAGAAGAGAGGCTGGAAATACAGATGTACTTTCAAAGGAAGAAAGCACAAATTAGAGATAAGTCATGAGCACAACCCAGTTGTTCTAAAATTAAGTGTCCGTAGTGGTGTTAGCTTGGGGGTTGGAAGCGTTACCCTTTCTCATCCCTTCACACTCCTCCAATAGGGAGTGGCCTCCACGAGGAAAGAGGCGAGAATTGGTCTAACCAGCAACATTACACCTATGTTTTGAGTCCTTTTTATTTTTTTCTTGGCAGGTGGTAGGACTGGGGGAACTTTAGGCTCACTGATTTCTGTCTAATTAGGTAATGAGGATGGAGCCCTCCCGAATGGGATTAGTGCCCTGATAACAGGGACCCCTGAGAGCTGTCTCTCTCCCTCTTTCCACTGTGTGAGGATACAATGAGAAGCCGGTCATCAGCAGACCAGAAGAGGGCTCTCACCAGAACCTGACCATCCTGGCACTCTGATCTTGGACTTCCCAACTTCCAGAGCCGTAGGAGATAAATTTCTGTTATTTATATGCCGTCCAGTCTATGGTACTTTTTTTTTATAGCAGCCAAACTGACTAAGACATTAACCGAGTCCATTATGGCGAGGTGACAGCTGTGTTCTGACTTACTGCACTCTCCCTCTGCGTGTCTGAAGCCCTCTCTCTCCTGCTCTCCTTGGGAGTGCCTCTTCCACTGACAGGCGATCGGACCCCGAGAGTCAGAACCATGTGCTACAGAGAGCACGTCACAGGATATGCCCCACTGGAGAGATAAGGTGTGCTGTTGGGTGGCTGCTTCTTTCCTTTCCTCCTCACTCTAGCAGGAGAGATACAGGGAGTCTGTCTCAGAAACAATGAATCCCAAGCAAGCCTGTGAGGGATTACACACACAAACCCCTTTGGACATGGGACGGAGAAGAAGAAAGTTGATCAGCCTTCAGCTTATGAACTCCCTGGAGAGGAAGACAGGTGGCTCCACTGCGTAGGAAGGGGCTGGACGAAGGTTGGAAAAGAAAGCAGTAGAAGCAATAGCAGAACCAGGGAGGTGGGCAACGGACTGATGGCCTCGCCCCTCCCCCACCTGGGGGCTCTCAGATAAATGACTCAAAGAACCAGATTCTCACCATCTAGCATGTGCATTCTTAGCTGGTTTCATTCCATTTGGGGAAAGATGACCATCTGGCCTTCAGGTGTCAGATTTGTACCAGGTCAGTTCATGCTGTAGGGACTGGCAGGCCTTCTGCTGCCACATGACGAAACTGAGGCCAAGAAAAGGAACATGACCCTTTCAAGGTCACTCAGAGATACAGGGACCAGGCTTCATAGAGTGCTCAGGCTGCCATTATTTTTTTGGAACAGGCCCTTCCAGGTGTTGCTTGGGTCTCAGGATGACTTGGTGGACACCCAGCCTCCTTCTGTCAAAGGAGCAAGGGGATCCTGACTCAGCTGGCAAGGAGTGTGCATGGCAAAAGACTGGCTATCTGTGAAGAAGCAGCTCTTCCTCCTCAAATAATTAAGTCATTATTCTGTATCAGGAAAAAATAAGTCACATATAGACAATACGGCAGCAACTGCCAGCCTTCCCCGCCGGAATCCTGTCCCTTCATGGAGAGCAGAGCTGGGAGCCAGGCTGCCTCCAGGGACAGAGGAAGGAGGGGATGTGAATCGGTCTCTGTCCCCCCTGAGGATGTGCAGGGCTGGTGCCTGGTACAGCGCCTGGCTTCACAGGGGCTGAGCCAGTGTCTGCCACATAAGAAAAGTCCCAACTGCATTTGGTCTAAGGGGAGATGAGCCCCATAAGGCCAGGAGCAAGAGACACCTCTGCTATCCAGATATAACCAAGACAGCAAATGCATCACAGGGATGTGGACAGTCTTGTGCTTCTGCATTTGTGAGAAACCAAACACTCAGAATTCTGATGACACAAGGCAAGGTCTGGGCCCACATTAGGGGAGTGCAATTAAGAGAAGGAACTACAGAGAGAGGGAGGGAGGAGGTGATCAAGGAGGAGGAATGAGGAGAAAGGGAGAGTAATGAGAAGAGCGAGTGAGCCCACCTTCACTCCCAGAGGCCACTGCCTGCCTTCTTTCTGAGTTGCTTGGCTATTGTTAGCACCTGGCATGCCCAGACCATCCTCAAAGCCCAGGAGCCTTAGCCAGACACATTGATAAAGTCCTCACTGCAGAAAATGCTGGAACCTTGACAACGGCAGCAGCAGCATGACCAACACAGTACGGTGCATTAGCCTGACAAATGTAATCGTGCCATCAGCCAAGAACTCCACAGTCCTCCCAGGTACAGCGAGTCCTGGGCCAGGAACTGGATTTTACCTGCACCGTACAGTTAGCTGGAAACCTGGATCAGGGCCGGCACCCCAGCCAAGGCAGAGTGAGTGACTAAGCTAGACAGTGACGCAGTAAAGCATTCCTTCGCCTCTCCCCTTCTTAACACACACTCCAGATAAACGGATCTCAGGGTTTAATGAGTTCTGAAAAACCAGCCCAAACCGGGCTCTGTCTCCCTGTTATGACCTGGAGTTCCCATATGTCTGGGACAAGAAGGACGTCACTGGGTCTGGGCCAAGGGCTGTCTGGGAAGGTCTCAGCCTCTCCTAAGCTTAACTGTAGACCCAGCCTCCGAGCCATCCTTAGGGAGAAAGGCTACTTGATAGATGTTGCCCTCAATATCTACCAGTGCCAGGGGGTCAAGGCAAATCAGGGCTCAAAGGAGTAAGTAAGGCAGTTGAGAGGCTACTAGTGTCATGGACAGAGCTGCCCTCTAGCATATGTGGGAAGAAGGGAAGAGATACAAGCTGGCTAGTAGGAAGGGGTGGCTGGGAGGGGCTGCCTCCTCCTGCCCTGGTCACCTCTCACTGAGTGGTGATAGGGGACAGAACCCCCATCATTCCAGGGAGAACCTTCCTGGTAGGCAGACTGTTGCTTTTAGAGTAAGGCTTTATATTGCTAATGATAAAATCATTTTCTTTTTTCAAGTAGCAATGTAAATTGTTGTTAGTTCTGAATATACCGCTTAAGTTGAAAATGAGGATCCTGAGCATGGGCGGACATAGAGCCCATGTGGGGACAACGTCAGAGGCCTGGCCTCAGAAAGACAACAGGGGTCTCGTTAGGATGGAGGGAAGAGTTCTCATCAACCAGCACCGGGGTGCAGGGTCTGGGAGCCACGCCCCACCTCCCCATCTCTTTGCTTCGTTTTATAAGGAAAGTATTTCTTTGAAATAAAACAAAAAGCAAAACAAAACACTGACTTTGACAGGGGTCTCTGTTAACCCTGTGGATCCATTTGCTCTGTCTTTCTTTGACACGACTGCTGAAGGGATGGGGTGCTAGCATCAATGCTATGCTCACCCATGCTCCAAGGATCCAAGGTTTGCTTTTTTCTTTTAAATTGTCAGAAAAGGAGGCTGGTACGATGTTTGGCAAAATTTTGGTGACCTTTCGCCATGCCCTGTGCTGGTGCTCAGGATGCTTTCTCAGGCTGGGCGTGGTGTCCCTTTCACCCTGCTTCCAAGGTCTCGCCATGAGGTCAGGTCCCAGGGAAAGCGTGGTGAGGGCCGTGACCAGAATGAACAGGGTCAAGGTGGTGACACGAGAGGGAGGTAAGACCCTGTATTACAATCTCTCCTTTCTTCTGCATTCATACGGTCTTAGTTTAGGTCCTGGACATCCCTCCGTGTCCAGAGACTGCATCCTGCTACCTTTAGCGTTTGCCCTTTACTGTAGCAGCAGGGGAAGTGAACCATCCACTTTCGCTTCCCTGGAGCTGAACACGCTGTGGCATCTGTGGCGTCCCTCAATAAACATAGTTAGAATGAATGAATGAAGTCCCAACAGCTCCCAGCTTCTTGCATCTCCCCATCCATCTTCCTTCCTGCCTCCAGTACATCTAAAATACATCTGATCGCTTCATTTTCCCATCTTAAAACATTTTTAACAGCTCTCCACTGCCCAGAGATGACAGCCTAAGCTCCTCACACAGCCCCCCACCTCAGACCTGCATCCGTCTTCCTGTCTCAGGTCCAACCACTCCCATAAACTGCATCCCATACTGCAGCCTCACAGACTGGAGTGATGGCCCCCGATTCACCACACTCCCAGCCATGCTGCCCATCTGCTGGTGATACTGTCCTCTTTGTGCTCCTGAAGCAACCCTACTCATGCTGTGCCCAAATGTCACTCTTCTCCAAGCTCACAGAGCACAGTGCGCACACCTGTGGCAGGCAGCGATCTCATGGAACTGTATGTCTCTGTGGATCCTTCTTCCCACGTAACTGGGAAACCTAAGAGTGAAAGCACAGTGCCTGGTTCATCTGATATTCTCAGACTTGCACTGTTTCTGGCACACGGTAGGTGCTCAATAAAAAGTCGGTGAACAAATAAAGAGACAGGGGTTGGAATGGGGCTGGTGGAAAATGTTTGGAAGAGGTGACGGGGGAAGGAATTCATAAAGATGCATTCCCCTGGAGGGGTGACCTGCTGGTGGAAGCATGGTCAGCTTTCCAGAATGTTTAGGTTGAATGACACAAGGGCGTGGCTGAATGGGTGGGTGAGCACTAAGCCCGGGCTGGGTTTATAGACTGCCATGGGACAGCACCCAGGAACTGTGGTGGGGATGATGGTCAGGTCAGGTGAGAGCTGAGTGGAGGTGTGGAAACAAACAGATTTAGTAGGTGTGTTGGAGAGAGTCCGGCAGAACTGAAAGAAACTGGGACCACAGAAAGGGTTTTTCTGGTAGTATCCTGGTGACTGCATGCGCTCTTGAGCACACACCAAAGTCCAGGCGTCATGAACACAGCAGAGACAGACTAGCATAAGAGAAAATAAACCCAGAGAGCGACTGCATGCCATTCCCTCGGGGGCTCGTTCCTTTTTATTCCCCCTCCTGGCTTTCAGATCATCACACGGACAATCTCAGGATGCTAAATTCAGGTTGTTTACCAAGACTGAGTACCAGCTCCCTCCTTGGGCTCGCTTGTCTACTTCCCGCCTCAGGAACAGACGTCTCTGTGTGACCCGTTTCGCCTGATTCTTCAGGAAGCCTCAGCTGCCATAGCCAGTTCTTTTATTATTTGGAAGCCCCATGGATAGCAATAAAATTGAGATGAAAACACATTTGCAAAGCAACTTTTCACTGTCCGAAGCACTTGCATGCGGTACTATTTAATATTTAATACTTTCATGTAATATTTACTTAGCATCATTATGTACCAGGCTGTGGGTACCAGGGCAGACACCGTCCTGGCTCCATGCAACTTACACTCCAGGGGTGAAGGGGTAGTAGTGACACAAACAACGGCACAAATAGTGCCTACGTACGATGACAATTGTGATCCATGTATGACAGGAAAGTACAAGATGTTATTACTTTGGGGGAAAATGGCAGATTCTCTTAAGGAGTGACATTTAAGTTGAGACATGAAGAGTGAGTAGAGGCTACCCAGGAGGTGGGGTGAGGGAAGGTGGGGGGGGGGAGCACTCTCAGCAGGGGGTCAGAACCACAAGAGCCTTGAGAAGTCTGGTGTTGGTGGAACAGAGACAGTCGGTGGGCTGGGTCTGCTGGGCAGAGGTGGCAGGGAGGAAAATGGGGCTGGAGAGGAGGGTGAGGCCTGACTGAGAGGATCTTTCATTCCTCCTATGACAGCTGGAGCAGGAGGTGTCATCCTCATCTGTCCCATGAGAAGGAAGAGGCTCCAGGGTAGCCTTCTCCCAGGCACTGCCTGGCCTGAAGCTGCTGGGCAGCCTGGGGCGAGCGGCCCCTTGCAGGTCCTCTGACGGTTCTTGCACAAACCCACGGGCCGTGGCTTACACCTTGTCCATACTGAGGTGGTCTGAGCTGAGCCCACCCTGCTCCACTCCACGCTCCTGGTGAGACTCCTCTCTCTGACCAGCCAGGTGTGCTCCCAGGTGCAGAGGACATAGATGCAGAGCAGAACGAACACCCCACCCACCCGAAAACAGCCAGGGGCAAATGACCCTTGCAGTATTCCCACTAATTTTATTAATAAGAGCCTCATGTAATTTCTTGGAAACTCCCCCAGAGGGGGGCTTCAGGGGCTGCCTGGGCTTCAGCTGCGGGAATGGGGTCTGCAGGAGAAGGTGATTCTAAGGTGCAGTGGAGTGGAGAACCTCTGGCTCATGAAAACACTCTGGGTTCAAGTCCCTTGAACCCAGGTTTCCGCCACTGACAGATTACATGGCCTCAAGCCTCAGTCTCTACATCAGTTAACCAGAATTTTAATGCCTTCTACATTTGTCTCACCGGGGTTTTGTGACAGTTAAAAACGAGAGGCATGAAGGCAGTGTGAAGAATAAAAATATCCCACAAGGACTGACTGCTGAAGCAATAACCACATAGATGTCATTCACCTTCTCACAATAACAACAGGTAACGATGGACTTTACCTCATTTAACTTCACAGTAACATTCTTAGGAATATATAAGTACTGCCTCTATCTTACAAATGTGGAAACTGAGGCACATACCGGTGAAGGAACTTGATCAAGCAATCTCAGCTGTGAAGCAGCAGAGCAGGGAACCCCAGAAGTCTGCCTCCCGACCCCATTAGGCTGCCTGAGTGAATTAAATGCCCCACACAGCTAAGAGGTATCCGTAATCAGGCCATGAAGCCGGTGTGCTAAGTGATACCACTCAATTGCCAATAGCTTGCCCAGTGCCCCTTCTCAAGGGACTGCATTTCTCTCGCTTCTACTTCCTTTTGTGACCAGTGACAGTGATCAGATTAATGAGCTTGTTGTAGGAAACCCCAAGAAAGATAACTGGCTCCCGCTGCTAGTATCCAATGGCTATATATAGTGTTTAATAATCACACGGCAGCAGGATTCTGCGTGGATTCTCACAGGCGCGTCCCTCCTCCAACCCCAGCACAGAAAAACCATCTGCCAACTCTGAAAGCTCCTGGTGCCCTGCCAAATTCTAGGGCCATTTTGGACAGCACGTCAGCATTCATCCTTCATCTTTAATCCCACAGCTTCAACTGTTCCACAGAAAGCTCCCTCACCTTCCAATTGTTTTGTTTTTTGCTATATCCCACCTTCCATCCTCTCCCCGCTTCCTCTTTCTCAGCCACCCCATTTCCTCTTGAACATCCTTCTCTTCCATTGCCCCTATCTTCCCCCTCCAGATGGTTCTCCTTGATAATCCTCAGACCATCCCTTATTCCCCACTGCAACTCTGAATAATAGTATCCCCTCAGAATGGCCAATCATAGACAAATGGTGAAGAAATCTATCTGGACGGTTCCAAGGTTACTTTCTGCTCCTTTTCTTTGCAGTGTCCTCTCTACTGCCTTTTCAAACACTACTACTCTTCCCCGTTGGCACCTATATAAGGATCTGAGCTCAGCCATCTATACTTCTGTGTGACTAAGACACCAGTTTTCCTCTCCTGAGGGTTCTGTATTTAAGTTTCATCTCTAACCATGGAATGAAAACCTGTGTCTTGGTTAGAAAAGGTTAGGCATCACCTGGGCTATTTGAGGAAACTGTAAATTGGCATCCTGAAGGTAATTTCCTGGGATGTTGACAAAAGGAGAAAGGAGAGTCATGAAGGCCCTCTGAGCAGGTAAAGGATAATGTAACTTAAAGCAGTGCCCCACATCCACAAAGCCCTGCTGTCTATTCTTCCTGCTCAAAAAACTCCCGAGTCTTTCGCTTGCATGACTGAACAGGTTTGGGGCCTTCCAGATACCAATGACAGGTGTGACTTTGTTCCCAGCCGCCTAGCTGATCCTAGCCACCGAGCAGTTCCAATGTGGTGATTACCTTCCCTTCTCCCATCAGCCCCCTGCCAGCAGCTCTCCTCTCTGCTCCCTCAACCTCCCCAGGTGTTATTTACAGAGGGATGCTGTTACCAAGGCAACCAAATGTGGACATTATTTTACACTATCATATTCTGTTCTCCCCCACCCTCTTCCCTGCTACCCAAATGAAAAGTTAGTTAAGCAAGGTCTCCTCTCCAACATAGAAATCCTACACCTTCTTGCATTCGAGTCCTACTGGGAGGCAGCTGCAGAGAGAGGGGGAGGCAACTCAGATGCTGTACTAAGGTGTGGACCAAGCAGGCATTCATCTCCCCTTCCACTTAGATGGCACTGAAATGATAGTAAGGGGGTCTTTAAATCAATATAAATCCATAACAAAGAGACCAGGAGGGAAATAACTGGTAGACAGGGGATTTCAACACATTCTCAAAGGATGAAAATTTGGAAGCCTCAGCCCAGAATGCATGGTGAGGGAGCAGGGGGCAGCCAAGGAGGATGCTTATGGCTTCACTGACACCTGGAGAGGTCCCAGGTTGAGGTGAACGAGCAGGTGGGAGGGGCCTGAAATTGTGGAATCACTGAGGGTATGAATGTGAATCCACTGGAGAGCCCTTCCCCACTACCCCAACGTCTGCTCTTATAAAGGCAAGCAGTTCCTGCCTCCCTCCCCTTCCTCTTCTTTTAACCCTGTTCTTAAATCCTTACATCTCTTCTTAAACCCCAAGTTCTTAAGAGAGGTTGTCGAGAGTTCCAATGGGGAATAATATGGAGAATAATTGCTGAGACGAGAGTTAGCAAGGAGGGTACGTTTTTTGTTTTTGTTTTCTGTTTTTTTTTTTTTACAGATTCATAAAATAAATGCTACTTACTAGTTTTCAAATTTTGAATTCATCTATAGATAAATACGTCACAAACAAAATGTAAATGTCATCTACTTTGACATGTAAAGAAAAGATTTAGTAGAAAAAAACTGTCGACAGGGAGATGGAAGGGAAGAAGAAAGGAGGAGAAACAATATTCTCATGCTGAGTTGGGAGCTAGGCTGAAAGCTGCTGGAGAGAGAAAGGAAGTTAAAGAATGGCTATATGCACTTGATGTTAACGAATAATAAATATAAGCTTTTTCAAAAGTGATAATTAGTATCAAAATCAAATAAAGATGCTGACCATGATGCCTGCATTCTAGTGAGGGATATTAAGAAGTCACAAAAAATATTTATAAATACATGACATAATATCAGATTGTTTAAAGGCAGGCAAGCAGATTTGCCCTTTCTATCTAAATGACTCGTTAACAACAAAACAAGCAGCAACAACAACAAAATACTAAAACGCAGGTGAAGAATATTACTTAGAGATAATGGAACTAACCAACAAAACAACTAAAGAAAGAAATGCTTGGACGTTTGGGGTCAGGGATGAAATAGGGGATGGCAGCTTCTCATAAGCCTCTTTTAAATGGTTTTCTTAAAAAACAAACAAAAACAAAAACATGGCTTGCATTGATTAAAATGAGAAAGACCTGCAAGTCATTCACTTACTGTCAACCTCAGGGTCACCAGGGCAAAGTGGGAAGATGCTCCAGAGACGGGAGGCTGTCTCCAATCCATGGACAAGATGCTGGGAAGGACCCAGACCCAGTTCAAGTCTTGCTGTTAAGGAGAGGAGGAACTTGATGACTGGTCTGGAGCTTTTCTCTCGTGGCCTAACCCATCCTCATCCTTACTTCCTCAGGTGCCCTTGATATTTTATAACCCAGCGATTCTCAAACTCCAGAAGCATATTAGAACCACTTGGGAAGCTTTTAAAATCTTGATGCTTTAAGAGGAGAAGATAAGCCATAGACTGGGAAAAATATTTGCAAAAGACCTATCTGGAAAATGACTGTTATCCAAAATACTCAAAGAACTCTTAACACTCAACAATAAAAAAAATAATCAACTCCATTTAAAAAATAGACCAAAGACCTTAATAGACACTTCACTGAAGAAGATATACAGATGGCAAATAAGCATATGAAGAGATGCTGTACATCATATGTCATCAGGGAAATGCACATGAAAACCACCACTACATATAATATTGTAATGTAAACTATGGACTTTGGGTGATTAAAATGTGTCAATGGAGGTTCATCAGTTGTAACAAATGTACCACTCGGAGCGGGATGCATGTGTGGAGGCCAGGGGTGTATGGGAAATCTCTGTACCTTTTTCTCAATTTTGCGGTGAACCTAAAATTGTTCTAAAAAATAAAATAAAATCTTAATGGAAAAATAAATCCCAATGCCCAGAACGCAACCTGACTATTAAATTAGAATTTTACATGAATTGGGGATCCCAAGTAATTCCAATGTGCAGCCAAATTTGGGGACCAAGAAGATGATGAAGACAAGCTTGCAAAATGACTACCCTCCCAAATGGCACACAGCTGAGAGGAGCTATTCTTTCACTATTACAGACAATCAAAGAGTGCCCTGGTCAATATACCTGTGTGTGTGTGTGTGTGTGTGTGTGTGTGTGTGTGTGTGTGTGTGTGTATGCGCGCGCGCACGCGTGCGTGTGTACACGTGTGCATGTGTGTGTTAAGCCTCCTTTGGCAAGATAGCCTATATCATTTTTGGTAAGCAAAAAGAGGACTGTCTGGAACCAGAGCCAAATGAGGTTGGGGGGGTGTCTAAGGCCGAGTGTCCTCACAGTCAGTTGGTATGGCATCAACAGAAGTCCCCAGACATGGCTCCTGAATGGCCACCCTGCCCATGGCAGTCATTACCCAGAGCAGTGGTGCTAAAACTTGAGTGAGCCTCCAAATTACTGATGCTGTGTTTGAATGACTTGTTACAACACAGATGACCAGCCCCAGCCCCAGAATGTCTGGTTCAGGAGGTCTGGGGTGAGACCTGAAATCTGCTTTCTAACAATTTCCCAGGTTGTGCTGATGCTACTAGTCCTGAGACCAGATTCTGAGAACCACTCGCTGTCGCAGAGAAACTTGGAGGGAAGCGGGGTGCAGACACCTGCTTTCCCAAGACAAAGGGCAACCATTAAGAGGATGATGACACAAGAGCCCCTCTAGTCTAGCTGTGAAGCCTCCAGATGAGGGAGATTACCAACGACCCCCTGCAGGGTGTTAATTACAGAGGGACCACTGGGCTTTGAACACTGTTAGTTGAACCCAGCTGCAGTGTTCTCTGTTCAGATATGCCATGTTGGATCACATGCCCCAATATCATTTGACTCCTGAAAAAAAAAAAAAGGTAATCAAATGAGGGGCATCTGTTCTGTCCAGAAACACAAATCTTAAAAAAGCATTCTACTTCATGTTTCCCTGTATTTATATTATGGGACAAAATTTCTTGAAAAGAACTTCCTGTGAGTCCTGACTACTTGGGTTTGAGCAATTTCTTTAAGTTTTTCTTCACTAAGTGTGTTGGGTGGTTGTTTTATAAAATAAGATAAAGGATGAAAGGCAAAATGCATACACCAGCAAACTCGATCTAAACCAAATCTGGAGTCAGCATTTAGCAATTTAATTTAGAATGATCTACTGAGCAATTGCCCCAAACTTATTCCCTAAAATCCCCTGGGTGGCATTCTCGCACTCCAGTGTGTAAGCCAGCCTTGCAATCTTCAGGTAAAATTCCTCTTTCCAAATATGCAATAATATGTTTCAGCTGACAACCAAATAGCAGCCAAACAGTGGGAAAATGATTAGCAAATTCAATAATTAAGATGCTGCTTACACTTCTTTTATAATGGTTATCATTTACTCATTTTAATTAATTATTCTAGTCCCCTGACTTCTACTAAAACCATTAATGGTCATTAGTACATACTATTATGTTGGGGGGGCACAAATATATCTTGTTTTATATATAAAAATGTTATTGATATAGACTGCCACTTCTGAAGTATTCTCAGAGATAATATTGCAGAACACCTTTTTCAAAAAATAGAATCTTATAGGAAACCAATACATACAATGGATAACTGCTGTCAGTGATTGAACACTTACTGTAATACTCATACTGAACTATGCTATTTAATTTATTCAATTTTAATATAAATTCTAACCATTTAGTTTTAGATAAATCAATGAGAACATTAAACCTATTCTTATATAATACTTATCCAGTTTATTTTAAAATTGTATTTACTTGTATATGATTGAGAAAGTCCTGATTCACAGAGATGAGTTATAGCAAATGTGTAACAGCTTTTTTTTTTATTATTAGTTCACACTGACAATCTCACTATTTTTAACTTAAAAAGGGATGGCAGAATCAACTTTGAAGTAGGCTAAAACTGAAATGAACACATTGAAGGTTTCAGTATGTTAAAGTTTGATAAAGAACACATTTGAGGGTGTGTGTGTTTTTTGTTATAATTCTTAAAAGAAATTAAAAATATATTTTAAAAGAAGTTCAAATCAAACATCTATGTAACACCTTTCAATCGTAAGTTAATCTATTACAAATCTATATGAACTGGTGGTTTTTTTCTGTTTGTTTGTTTGTTTGTTTGTTTGTTTTTTTACAGATGAGCAAATCGAGGCCCAAGAAAGGCAAGAAGGCTTGCCCAAATCCCACTGTTCGTTAGTAGGGAGTTAGTGACAATGTGAGAGTAGAACCAACTTCTCCTGACAATACGTCCCGGAACTTTTTATGTTCCATGCTTCCCAGAGGGAAAGCTGTAAGATTTTTTTTTTTTTTTTTTTTTTTTTTTTTACAGAAAGTGACTCCTCCAGGTCTTCAGTGAACTAGTGACAAGATAGAGAATGGAGCTTGATTTTGTGTGTCACGAACTAGACTCCTCACTCAGTCAACATTTTTCAGGTGGCAGCTCATACGATATCACCTAAAATTGATAATGATCCTAGGCAACCGCAGAGTTAAACAACAACAAAACTGATTTGTGAAATAAAAAACAATTTTATTTGCTACAGAAAATGAGCTTTTTTCTTATATTTAAGGTAGATTCATAGAAGGCTGCTCAATCGGTCTATAAGTTGTCCTCTTCTATCCTCTCCTGGCTGCCCAGCCACTAACTCATACTCTCTCTCTCTCTTTCTTCCTCTCTCTCTCTCTCTCTCTCTCTCTCTCTCTCTCTCTCTCTCTCTCTCTCTCCCTCTCTCAATCTCTGTGTATGTTAAGGATACAGTAGAAGGGATAAAAGCAGTCATAATTCCTGCTCTTATGACAAGGTCATTCATAGGACTTTATTGTGAGCAAAAAGAAAAATGTCCTGGGAACCAGAACTAATTGAGATTGGGGTATAAACCCAGTTTCCCTTGGTGGGATACACCAAGTGGCAGAGCTCCTGAATGGCCACACTGCTCTGCTGATGTGGACCCCAAGAGGGTAAAGAGCCCATTGTGTAGTATGTCTGATTGTCGATTTCCTTCAAAACACCTCGTTACAGGAACTTTTCTATTCCTGGTGTGGTGGTTTTGTCACTTGCCCTTTTGTTCTTACATACATGCATATGTGAAGATCATGTATGTGCGGGAATGTATATAAATAACTGGGCTGTGCCCATGGTTCTTAAGGTGAATCATCTTTCTCTAACATTCACCTCCAGAATAAAAGGTTTGGGACAATTTAAACTGTTTCTGTTAGGAGGAAGAAAGGATGTGAAATGGCTATAAATTCCAGATACAGACACTAGTTCAGATTTGTTAGTTGATATTAGAGATAACTAATAAGACAGTGAATTATATATAAATAACAGAGATTTTCCAAAATAGACATCCTGTTCTGCTGTTGAGAGGTTCCTGATGGGGTGTCCTACCTGGTAAACTAATCATGGGAGGGAACTCTCCACTAACCCAACGCCCAAAGAGGGAAGACCAAGTTGATGATGGTACATCACCCAGTGGGGGAGAGAAAATTCTGTTCAAAAGGGAATTTAAAGATATTGGAAAATGTGCCTAATATAGCACTACATGACAAAAGGTTATGAAATGATACAAAGTATGATCCATTTTTTTGTTTTAAAATTATATAGAAGAGAGACTGGCAGAGTAGTCCTATCATTTTTATGGTTATCTGCAAGTGGTAGATTACAAAAATTTTTTTCCCTCTATAATTTTGTTTTTCTCCCTAATTGTATGCAATAATCATAATTTTACAACCAGAAAGGAAAAAACGAATAAAGAAAAAGTGCTTTGACATTAAGATCAGTTTGTTTTCCCTCCTAACCTCCCTCAAGAGAACATCAAATTCTCTGAGCCCACTCAAATGAACAACTAACTACGGAACAGAGTCCTCTGAGGGTGCAAACTACACACAGAAAAAGCAGATGACAAATTTCTGTCTTAGAACTTAGCGAATTTGGCTCAAGTGTAAAGATTTCTGCTTTCCAGGTTCATTCCCATTTCTAGTCATCTAGTTCTGTACCAGCCCTGAGGGAATCACTTTCGTTTCTTCACGGCTGCTCGCTTCTACCCACAGGCAGAGGTGTGGATATCTGAAGGGTAAGGTCATGTCAGGTCTGGGCACCAGGCCACTCCCTCCTGACTGAGGTGGCAGCTGTTCTCCCCCATGTACCTGGTCATGGGAGCCCCTGAGTGGACTTCCTCCACAGCGAGGTCTGCAGATAAGCAGCCCCCCAGCCGTGGATCTCTGCTGGTTACAAGCTGTTGGCACCTCAGGTGAGCTGTTTAGCATCATTGAGCTTCAGCTCCTCTCTGAAGAATGGGGATCATTAAACCTGCTCTCAGGGCTGCACAAGCGCTGGAGACAGTGTGCCTAAGGAGCTCCGCTTAGCGCCTGGCATGTAACCGGCACACAGTTAGTCAACAGCGGCTGCTATTGGTGTCATGATGCTGCTGCTGCGGCTGAGTCTCGATTCTCTCTTCCAGAACTTGAACTTTCTCTAAAAAGGCTCCCACATTTTTTCCATGTTCGTTTTATCACATTGGAGCATCTTCATGAACTCAACAGCACAAAGTTATGTTTCGACTCCCCTGGTTCGCATCGGGAAGTTCACCTCTAACGCGCTGTGACTTTGGAAAGGTGGGCTCCCAGGAGGGCACATGAGGCCAGCAGCAAACATGGGCAACTTCAGGGCACAGCAGCACTTGGCAGCTCCAGGATGCCTGTTGTTGTTGGTATGAAAAGTGCTAATGCCTCAGCTATTCGGCTGCAAGGGGAAAGGAGGATAAATCCACATTTGAAAGGCAAGCTAACGTCCTTGGATAAAATATGTCATGCAAGTTGGAAGGACTGTGACTTATCATAATATTTTTCTAAGACTTCAAGGCCTGCAGTGTTAACTCTAGGACTGTAAACCATGCCATAAGGGATGTAAAATGAAGGAGAGATTTTTTTCCATGCTAGAAATAGCTGCCAAACAGACAGATTCCACCCAATGCTCACTCGCACACTGCCAACAGAGCATCAGCTCTCATCATTACCCAGGACCAAAGGGATGGATATGAAGTCAGAACTGGCAGAAAGAGACCTGGCATTAACCGAGGGCCTAAACTGTGTCAGTCATTATCCTTGAAAGTGTACAAAAAACTCTCTCGTTATGGGCTGAGTAGTGTCTCCGTCAGCCCCTTCCATTCATATACTGAAGTCCTAACTCAAGACTGTTTGGACATAGAGTTAAAGACAGGTAAGTCTTTAAAGAGTTGATTAAGGTAACATGAGCCCACAGGTTAAGGGCTCAGTCCCACAAAACGGCCATTTATCTCCATTTCAGGTACCAATCGCAAATCCAGGTTGTGGGCTCTGATGCTAACTCCAGGCCGATAGTGTCAGAACCAAACTGAATTGCAGGACACTGAGCTGGTGTCCCAGAACTGGCTGATCTAAGGGAAAAGCCCCCAGGCATCTGGTGTCAGGAGTGTTGTGAGTGAGAGTAAAGGAAGACACTGTGTTTTTCCTAGACAACGTAAAATGCTTAGTGTGTGACACATAGTAGGTGCCCAATAAATGTTATCTAATATTACTATTACTGTCATTATTATCATTGTTATTACTGAGAATCCTTAATAATCTGGTCCAAACTTCTCATTCTACAAATTCAATCAATTGAGGCCCAGAGATGGGAAATGTCTTAGGTCAGAAAACCAGATAATTAAGGTTCAGTCCACAGTTCTGTCCATGGTTTTGGGGAGGCCCAAAGAAACAAAGGTTTGGATGCGGGATTTTGTTTCTAGTGGCTTTTAAGATGAAGGGAGGGTGTGTGGTGGAGTAAAAGCAATCAGGAGTTGAGAGACTGTGACCCTGAGCCTTGTGTTCTCATCTATAAACGGAAGTACTCACACACCCCAACCGGCCACCCCCAAGCATCACTGCAAGGCAACAAACACTAATATGTGAAAGCACCTGGAGGATACAGGACATGGGATTCAAAATAAAAAAGAGCAACTCCTGAAAATCCTTGTGGACCAAAGGGCAGAATACAGGATACAGCTCAGGTCAAGACCCTAACCATTGAGATTTGGGAATGTTCTAAGGAGATTAAGAAACATGAAAGATTGCCAAAGGAAAGCGAATGATGGATGTGGATATTAATAGGTCTTTAGGAGGCTGCTGGAAATAGGGCAATGGGGACTGGTTTACGTAACTGTGCTGTGAGGAACCACCACAGGGGTCTCAGGCAGGAGAGGCAACAGCTGGTCACAGAGCCCCAGGACCAAAGAGGTCTGCAGCTGTTCTGCAGAAGCATCCAGGTGTTCGGTCAACATGCTTTTACTGAAGACTTTCTGGGTGCTTTGTCTTTTGGTCCACACTGGGGATAAAAAAAGCACATCAGACACAGCCCCTGCTCTCATGGGCTTCAGTCAGGTGGGCAGAGAGACATGGGGCAAATAAACACCCAGATGAAAGGGGAGCTACTAAGTGAGGTGACCACTTCCGGAGAAGCAAGCCTGCTGCTATGAGACCGTCGGACAAAAGGGGCCTTCGCCAAGATAAGGGCTCTTACGCTGAGAACTGAAGGATCAGCAGCAGCACTTAACTAGGCGAAGAGGGAGAGGGCGATGGGGAGAGCATTCTGGGAGGAGGGAAATGTATGCACAGAGGCCCCAAGGCTGGCGGGAGCATGGGTTTCAAGGAAATAAAAACAAGCTAGAGGGTCTGGAGTGCAAAGAATGTGGCCGAGCGAAGTGGATTGAGATTGAGAAAGTAGGTCAGACCACGGGGCCTTGTGGGCCAGATGAAGGAGTCTGGTGTCCTAACAGCAGCTGGAAGTCACCGAAGGGTTTTAATCAATAGATCACAAGCTCACGTTTGTATTTTATAAGGGCGATTCTGACTATGATGCAGAGGACAGATCGGTAAGGCTGGGCTGCACGTGGGCAGCCTGGCCAGGGAGCTACGGGGGAGTGGAGGGGATCGGCGAGAGTAGCTTGGGTGAGGACGGTGCTGGTGAGTATGGAAGCAAATGCCTGGATTGGGGAGAGGTTTAGAGGTAAAATCACCATGCATGGTGAAGGCGTGGAAGGTGGGGGAGGGAGGGAGAGAGTGGATCAAAGACAGGGAGCCCTGGAAAAGAAAGTGTCTTGGGCTTGGTCTTGGAATCATATTGCGTGAATTTATGTGACATCCATGAGGGGACGCTGATAGGAGGCACTGACGTTTGCTGAATATTCACTCTGTCCCAAGCACCCTACGAAGCCCTGGAGATAAAATGATTTAGTAAAACACACTCCCTGCGCTCAAATAGCCCGTGCTCAGCCTTGGCTGCACACTGGGATCACCTGGGAGTCTGACTACTGCTGAGGCCTGGATCCCGCCCACAGGGAGTCTCAGTTAATTGGGTGTCAGGGTGTTTAAGGGCTCCCCTGGCGGTTCTAAGTGCAGTCTGGGTGAAGAACCACAGCACTGGAGTGTGCAGGACCCAGGGCGGCCTGCGTCTAATCACACAAAAGGGGAAGGAGCAAAATGACTCATGATCGTGGGCCTTAAGGATTTGGAACAGGAATTCTAAAGCACACGAGTGTAATGGGAATAATGTTATTTGGTGATTAAACCAATATTTCATCTTTAGAAACTCCCGGTTCCTAGTTGTCCCTGGCTCCCTTATGAAGAACAGAGCCTGGCTGTTGCAGATCGTAGAGCGTCTCCCAGAACACAGAGAAACACCTCTTATGCCTAGGGGGTGGGGATGAAACATGGATGACAGCTGATCCCTTCTCTAAAAGAGCTGATGCTCTAATATGAGATATCAGTCAAATATAACACAAGCAGGATGCAATCTGTGCCAAAGATCAAGGCACAAAATCGATGCCAAGGAGCATCAGAGAAGCAAGAAGCTTCTTGTGTTCTCCGTCCCTTTCCAAGTCGCTACAACGGACCACTCAGGTTTCTCACTCCTGGAACTGACCCTGCCTCACCCTTGAACTCACTCTGAGAGCAGGCATTTCTCAGTTTTCCTGAAAAGAAAAAAACCTGACAGCCAGGCTGAGAAAAGGTTGTATGTGCCAGGCAAACAACACTTCCAACTATTGTGCCAGGTACTCACATCACACCTTCTTGAAGGATCAGTGCCCAGTACTGCTCAGAACATTCCCACTCATCTTTGCTGCGGGCTGATGGGAAGGGAGGCACTGGTTGTCACTAAGCCTATGTGGAAAGAACAGAAATGATGCACCTGGGGGATATAAAAAGGCATATCTATCTGGGCGCAGCAGGGACCTGGAAAAAATACAACCTGAACTTCAACCTCCCACAAAACTACTGTTCTCTCATCCCTTGCCCCAAATTCAAACTGTAGGTTTACTGGCCAATGTTCCTGGAACACCCCCATCTAATTACAAGCAAAGCAACACCCTGAATGTGGTGGATGGTGCTCTCTACCTTCAGATGGAGAAGTGGCTGACTGAGAGACAATTCCACAGTCTTGCAGTTCTCTAGAAGTGACCAGAGATGAAATCAAACCGACATGTAGCATTTCATCACCAGCCATATCGACTGTCCAAAGGAGACTGGTGAGGAGTATCAGATGGAGTCCCTGACCTCAAGGACTCTAGAGCGAGATGTAAGGAGTTTAGATTTTGTCCCTTAGTCAGTGTGGAGCTGTATAGTTTTGGAGTGAGGGGATCAAAGTGTTTTAGTAGGATTAATCTGGGAATCCTGTGCCCAAGTGGCTTGGCTTGGCTTACCATGCCAAGCCACTAAACAAAAGGAAACCATTGACAAGAATCAAATGCTCAGAAGCCCACAGTGTTGCAAACCTACTAGAGTGCACTAGAACATTCTCTGAGTTAGTACGTGATATATATTTGAGTTGACTTGGGTATCTGCTCAATGCTACAAGAAACAGGAACTCCTCGGACCCTTTGCCACCACAGCCCAGGCCCAGACTCCTCTGCCTGAGCCCAGTCGTGGCTGCGTGAGGGCAGCTGTCCCTTCCCAAGCAGGCCCCTGTTTCCAGGCGACCATTCCAGGTAGATGGATGGCATCTTTCCTAAAGAAGGGACTCCTCAGTGCCCTCAAGGAACTTCTAAACTCAAGAAGGGTCTTCTTGTGTTCTTCCTCATGCCACAACCAGCCTCCTCCCTCATCGCAGAGTGGAGAAGAGCTGGTAGTTACTCCCTGCCACACGGACACCTGGGACAGGTGAGGAGTGCGAGTTAGACACGTCTGTCTTCACTGCCCCCGGGACCCCAACATGGAACCTTAACCTTGGTTAAGGCTTTCACTAAATTATTCTATCGGTTCGATAAATAATAATAATAAATCGATAACATCCTGGGCATTGTACTAGGCACAGTG
Organism: Macroglossus sobrinus; assembly: GCA_004027375.1. Taxonomy (NCBI): domain Eukaryota; kingdom Metazoa; phylum Chordata; class Mammalia; order Chiroptera; family Pteropodidae; genus Macroglossus; species Macroglossus sobrinus. The sequence continues at coordinate 221,081 of PVKZ01001840.1, read as the reverse complement.
GTACATATAGAAAACAAACCAGACACAGTCTCTGTTCTCAAGGAATAATTAAAGTCCATAAGGTGCTAATATTATTCACACTAATAATTGTATGTCTCTTCCTAATGACAGACAGAATATGACAAAACATGAGAGAATCCAAGAGAAACGGTTGAGGGAAATGCCATGGGCAGAGGGGACGCCAAAGGGACTCATTCTAAAGGGAAAGACTGGGCATGGTCGATTCTGACAAAACACAGAGAAAAACCTTGCAAATCTAATTACTCAGGAATCAAACAACAATAAGAAAAATGGACTTCTTCCAAATGAAAAGAAAAAGAAACAGGCGCACAGGCTCTGCAAGCCCACCACGGCCACCTATTGGGTCTTGAGAGTCCTCACAGAAACTGGGCAGGGAGCTCCAACCCCTCACCACCCCAGGCCCCATGAAGGCTGCTGGGAAAAGATATGGCCTCTACCAGAGAGGAGCAGGCAGTCTGAGCAGGCCGCTGCCGGAGGACATCCAACTTGGGGCCACCTGAAATCTCACATTCTCCCCCTCGGCAACACGAAAGTCTTTGCAGGTTTGGCACTGTGGGGTCCTGGCTGGAAAAGTACTGAGTCAGCCTCTCCAAGCCTCACGGGCAGGGGGCCCGTCAGCATGGAGGTCACCAGCAGCCTCCCTGGTGACCCCTTCCTTATGGCCACCCACAGATGTCAACAGCAAAGAACATCCAACACTCACGTGGCTCTCTCAAAGTTCACATTATGCTTTCACAAGCATCTCTGATTCTCTGAATGTTCTCTTGCCGATAAAGGTTCTGTTGTTACTATTTCCTACTGTGTCTGGCATCTACCCGTGAGCACATTCCATTCAAACGATTCCTTCGCCTTTGGCTTCAGCACGTCTTCACTGTCCACCTCCCCAGGAAGGACACTGTGAGGGCCAGTGGTGTTTTGCCTCACAACGACTTATTGTCTATCCGGGGGCCACATCTGCAGAGTTAAAATAACAATTAAGGGGCATCAGAAAGAAGCCTTTGAGTGAGTGTGAGATGAAAAGGGCAAACACTGATGCAAAATGAGCTTGCAAGACAGAGAAGCCCCTGGCCTGGACTGAGCAGGTGCCACAAAGTCCCATAGGGGCTTGAATGATGCCTGACATTTAGTAGAAACGCAAGGTTTGGGATGTTGTGGGGGTTTTTTTTGTCCAGTTGATCCTCATTATTTGTAGTAATTATGTTCTACAAACCCCATGAACACTGAATTGACTCCCAAAAAATGGCTCCCAGGGGAAATACGGGGTTAGGTTCCTTCAAGACTCTGCTCAGAACAAGGGAGCTGCTTCGCATACATTTTGGTGAACTTCCTCTTCGTTCTTCTGAACGTACCATCCTCTCGATTCATGAACACTGAACTCACGGTCAATAGCACTGTCACGCGTGCCCGAACGGAGCTTATCGAGCCCATGTCTCTCCCCGACAAGGCCCATCACGGCCTTCTCGCACTCAGGAACACTTGACAGCCCTTCTGCAAGATGCTTAGTGGCATTATAAACCACAAAATGGTCCATTAAAAAAATGCGCTAAAGTGGCATTAAGTAGACTACAGAAAGGATGCTTGTTTACAGCAGGAGAGCTAAAACGAGAAGACAGAGTGGACTCACCGGACAGCTGGGAGTATGTATGTGGGGACATTCAAATTTTTGGCTGTTCTGCTCTGCACACGTCAGTGAGCACCAGTGGGGTTAAAAATAAATATTAGTAGGTTGGCAAATGGGCAAGTATGGAATCCGTGAATAATGAGGATTGACTGTACTTTGTTCTGGAAGGGGTGTAAGGAGAGGAGCTCGGTCCATGGCTGTGGGATTGAATGAAACTCACTAACTGGGGGAGAAAATGAATGTGGAGGCGGACAAGGTGAAGGTGAGAAGCTGGTTCTGTGTAATGGAGCGATGGGAGGCACAGCCAGCATGTAAATGTGGTCAGATGGGTGGGCTGTGGCTCTCAGGACGAGGAGTATGAGAGTTAGCCCCAGCTTAGTGAGAACCTGAAAAGTGCAGAACTGAAGGAGAGCAGAATTTCAGGACCTTAAGGAGGGGTCAGGAGAGAACTCTGTCAGGGCAGCAGGGCCCCTACCCAGGGCACCTGTGTACCCCCGGATGGCGATGAGAGGCCAGTGTAGAGGGAGCAAGAGGAGGAAACAGCTTTGTTGTGTAAGACCCCCAAGTATCAGCATCCATCCAAAATGAACAAAGCCAGGATCCAGGCACAACAAATGTCCCAAGGGCAGGCCTTCCCTCCAGCTCCGTCCTCCAGCTCCCCGCTGCACGCCATCGCTCCCTATCACACATCACGGGTCACCTGCCTGTCTTCTTGCTGACATTCATTAAAGCCCTTTATGTGTCTAGACACTTGCAGATGCTTGATAATGTGCTTAGTCCTCACGACAGAGGTGGATGTTATTACTACTCGGCCTATTTATAGACAGGAAAACAAAAGGTTAGGCGAAGCTTTTAAAAGTCTCTAGAAGGTGACAGTCTGGAGCTAGAGCCCTCAGCCATAATCACAGACCATGCAGCTCATTGCTGAATCCCTTCAGCTTGGAACAGAGTTGGGGCATCCAAGTGGCTCCAGAAATATAGGCTGAATGACTTTCCACTCTGACCTTCCAGGCAAGTGGCATTTGGTGCACACAGAACCCTGCAGCTCTGGGCTCATATATTCCTTTCTCTAGTGGCTTTTACCTGGGCCAACTTCAAGGGTGTATGGCCTATGCAGGCCCATTACCCCACCCGTGCTCAGAAGGACCTTGCACTTGGTTTAATGCTCTGCTGTGGCTGTCCTGAAATGCTTAGTAATTTTCAAACAAGGGGTCTGCATCTTCCTTTTGCATTGGACCCCTTAAATTCTGTAGCCAGTCCTGCTCCTAACTCTCCAATCTCCTCTCCCACGGGGTGCTTCGCTGTTGGCCAAACCTGAAGACCAGAGACAAGTCTGTGCAAGCAGCCACTGGCTTGTTGAAAACTTTCCATCCCAAATTAACACATACGTTTCTATTCTGGTTAAGGAGCCAAGTAATGCGTGTAACTTAATCACACTGTTGTTTGCTCAATCTGGCTGTAAACCGTGTAATTCCCATTTCGCTGCCAGTAGGGGAATTAACACCACACATCAAGTTTGTTTCGTGACTCTATCAGGGTTCTGCTCCAATTTCTGCTCTCAGAATTTCTAATCCTGAGCTTGTTGCATTTCGGCCCTGAGCGATGCCCTCCTGAATTACTGAATGTAAGCGCCTCCCCTTTAAAAAGTCCCCACAGGTCAAAAAGAACAAAGCCAAACAATGAAATTCGAATCACATATTCATTCTATCCTTCCACACTAGGTATGTGACGAGACTTAAGTTCTGAAATCTCTTTCCACGAAGTGTTTCCAAAAAAGATGAGGAAAATAGATTATTCCTCCTCCCCAGTCTAGATATAAAATGAAATTAAGATCAACAAATAGCCTACTGTCCCCAAGCCTTAGTTTATTAATCAAATGAATGGGTTGAATGATTTATCTAAATTTAATACCATGGCCAAACAGAACAGCAGTGACAATTAGTCCTGAGAACTGTGAGACATAAAAGTCTAGCACTGCTGAGAAATACAGCCTGGAGGAAGAATATGGGTGGAAGAGAGGTAGGCAGGGTGGTCGGGACACCCTGGTTCCCTAGTTGTGCTACTGATTAGCTCTTGGAGTTGGGTTTATATCAATTCACTCTCTGGGCATTGGTTTCCTCCTCTGAAAGATGCTGACAAAAATATCTGGTGACAGTGAGATTAGATAAGACTATGGATCCAAAAATTACTTCGTGAAACCTTCAAGGTTTCTTCTAAAATATAAGATGCTATTGGGATAAGATGCTGCACACGTTTAGTGGGTCTTTAGAAGGTCCACATTTGGTTCTAGCGGCTCCCAGGGAAACTGCCAGGACCTTGAAAGGATTTCAAGGAACCCAGGCGCCAGGGAGGCAAGAGCTGAAAGCAATGGAAAGAATTTCTACTCCCCGCGGCCTGCCAGCCCTCAGCCTCCTAACGCGATCAGATGCTGCACTTGGAAACAGCCAACCGGATCGAATTCTTCACACTTCTAATTATTTCATGATTTGTACACATTTTGGCGGTTGCTTCAAGGCTGTTTTATTAATTCACAGATTTTCACTATTTTTGCTACTCCCTTTCTTGCCAATTAGCTGAGCTAGCTGCAACCCGGCATCTTGGGAGAGCCACAATGGAAACCAGGCCTCGCTCCTCCCTAAACCCCACCACCCGAGACCTCAGAGTGAGATCCAGAAATCACCACGGGGACAGATGGGTGGGGGTGGCCTGGTGGGAGCTTACTCCCCAGTGACTAAATATGTTTGCTCTGCTTTGATAGCAAGCCCTGGATCACCTCTCCCACCGTCTGATGCTGACGCTGAACATGCTCCCAGCCCTGCGGCTCACGCTCAGGGAGAAAGCTGCTGTCACCACACTTGGTTCACCAGCCTCATGAAGATTCTTCCAGTAGGCCCCAAGAAACTGGGAGAGAGCACCCTCTGCAGCCAGGTCTCTGCTGTGGCCTATAAAAAACACCATCCAAACTCATGGCCAAGTAAGACCACACCCTTTCTGTCATTCCTGGGCAGGCAGCACTGGGCAAGGGGCCTGGTTCAAGTCCTGGCACTCGTGGGCCTTGCCTTTCCTCTCTAAAAGGCGGATGATGACAGCTCCATCCTCCTCGTCAGGTTACTGTCAGGAAGAGTGTTGAAGGCTACAAGTGCCTAATGCAGGCAACAGACCACGACAAGCAGACAGCTTTGTGTGAACACACCTTAACGATATGGTGTTTTGGCTCCATTTTCAAATCATAAGGATCTCTCAAGGCTGGGTTTTGTCATGGAGAAGAAAACATGGCTGAAGCCTCTTCTTCCTCTGGGGCTCAGGTTAACTCTGAAGCTAGTGGTGGGGAGCAGGAAGGAATGTGCCAGAGGGGAGTGCCTGTGACCTTACTGAGCCACTGCTAGTCATTGTACCCCCTTAGATTTTTGTCGGCTTCTTGCTTTCAGAACCTCCCCCTCAGAGGGCGGTCCAGTGGGATCTAGCCAAGGAAACACAACAGGAGCTGAAATGGAAGCCACTTGGCTAAGACCAGTGGGGGGAAGGGCAGAAGTGCTGAGCTGGGACAGTAATGCCCTCCCTTCCTCCCTCCATCCTTCCCTTACTTACAGGGACTAATGAAAACACCCATTTGTCTTATGGATTGATGGGGGCTGAGAATAACCAGGAGGCTGGTTTCCCTGTGCAGGGAGCACAGAGAAGCTATCTTAAATTATAAATTATACCCACATGATAAATGATATTACGTGTCGATTAACATTAGCAAAGAGACACTTGGGCACAGAAGAGATGAGACGAAGCCTCCTGCACATCACGGAGACCTGCACACATGAGCCTGAGGCTGTGCTTCATTCTGAGGATTTGGAACAAAATGCATTTGTTGGAGCCTCTTGGGACCTCCTGTGGGCCAGGCAGGCCTAGTCGGGCCTGAGGTTTAAACTGAGGAAGGAAGGCAAAGACAGGAAAAGTGTGAGGAAGATAAAAGGGCGAGGAAAGAGAACAAGAAAAAGAAAAATAGGTTCCTGAGGTGGGATAGTATGAGGACAAGCAGGCCCAAAGTAACGACCTTAATGACCACTTGTGCCAAAGACCACTGACCCAATTAACCATCCCATAATCCTTCAGCCTCTGGGGAGATGTTTGGTAGAGGGCCATGGGTCACAAACTCCCCAGTCCATCTATGGCTTAATATGCACGAACAGCAAGCGTCATGAAGCCCAATCCATCCACCAAAGCTGCTTCAAGCCCACCTCTCCCAAGAAACCTTCTCTGACTACTTGGTCCCCATCATTCCTTCCATCTGCTGACCTCACAATCAGAGGTGGATTTACTTGGTGTGACAGTTAATTTTATGTGTCACCTTGGCTGGGCCATGGTGTCTAGATAGTTGGTTGACCATTACTCTGGATGTATCTGTGAGAGTGTTTTTGGATGAGGTTTTAAATCAGTGGACTTTAAGTAAGGCTGATTGCTCTCTATAATGTGGGTGAGTCTCATCCAAGCAGTTGAAGGCTTTCACTAGAACCTCCGAGCTGACCTCCGAGCAAGAGGGAATTCGGCCGGGAGCTGGCCTGTGGACTTCAACTACAATACTGGCTCTTCCCAGGTCTCCAGCCTGCCCATGGTTGCTGCAGATTTTGGAGTGCCAGTCTCCATAACGATGTGAGCCAATTCTTTAAAACAAATCACACACACACACACACACACACACACACACACATATACATACATATTCTATTTGTACTGCTTCTCTGGAGAACCTTGGCTGACACACCAGGAAACTAATGAAGCTTAAACTGAGAGCTCCTCACTTCTAGAATCCTGGGAAAGGCCCTTGCAGTTTGCACCTCTTCTCTTTAAGAGGGCCTCCAATATGGTATACACTTCAGACCTCACCTGTCTTGGACTCAGCCTGGTTTTTGATGGAGGCATCGTGTCCACTCTGGTGTCCGTGCCTTATACTCCATGAGAGTGCATCTCCTCTCTCTAATTCCCACGAAGGAAGGGACTGTCCTTTCACCCCTCGGCCTCTTCTGCAGTCTCCATCGCAGCCTGCTAAGACCCTAATTCACATTCGTTCACAGAACTTTGGTTCTTGACCCCTGTGGGTGTTGGAGGGAGGAGGCTACAAAGGGGCTTCTCAAAGAACAATGCTGGGGGCCTGGGAAGGGGAAAGATTGGAGGTGAAGGCAAAGCCAGGAGGGAGAAAAATCTAGCCACATTTCATGCCCAGCACCTTGCTCTCCTTCATCATCCCAGGACTGTGGTCACCTGAGGATGGGTCTCCTCGGTGACAGAGGCCGGGCGCCTCTGGCAGACCGTGCTCCCTCCCCGTGCCTTCCCCTGACTGTGCCCTGACTCGGCTCAGGGCAGCACAAAGCTGGCTGAGTATTCCGGGCAGCCTGAGCCTCTCACGCTGATGTGCTGAGCAAGTGCAAGTCAGCCAGGAGGTGTGTTTGGTGTCCAGGTATTTTTCACCTTCCAGGTACCCCAGGGAGTGAATTTGAATGGAATTCAGTGCCACAGACTGAGGGAGAGGATGCGACTCTCTGGCCTGACTTCGTGCTTTAACAAAACTGAGAGCTGACTCAACACTCCTTATGCCGTTGGGTGCCCTCAAGTGTCATTTTCTGAATGCATCAAGTTCTTTGAAACCCCAGGAACTGCCCAAAGCTCCCAGGAGGCTGCACCAGGAGTGCGAACCAGGTGGGGTCCTCCAAAAAGGACACCTGCATATCTTAGAAGAGATTTGTCTTAAAACAATATTATCACCAATGACACCACTACCACCACTTCCACACAACTCCTAGCTCAGAGTTTATTTATAAAAAGCAAGTAAAGCAAGGTATAGAAAGTTGGATTTAGGCAAAAGGCAAATACAATGATGCTCATTCTTGCTGCCATGAAAGGATTCAATGATGGTATGTTTAAAAAGAAAAATAAAAACAATTGATGCTTTAAAAAAATCACAAATTTGCCGTATAAAAATCAGATAATGAAAGAAAAACAAAACAGAAAGAATAATCCTAACATTCCAGATAATCCTGGCTAACCCTTTGATAACATCCTTCTAGCTTTGGCTGTATATATAATAAACATTTTAACAATAGGAAACATAGTATCATACAGCAATATACTAGAAAAAGTTCTGTGAATGACGATACCGCTACATCATTTAATAGCTCCCTAGCATCATTGCAATTTACTCATGTGTCGATTTCCTTTAAATAGTGTACTCTTCTAGGACCTTAAATAAAATATTTGCAAATTAAAACAATGTGTAATTCTCTAGGACTGTAATTAGGGAATCATAATTTGGCCGGTGCTCTTGTATTCTGTTTCTACTTGTACAACAGGCCTTAAAAAGCCCTTATAGTCATATAGTCATTCATTCTTTCACCATATGCTGATGGCACACCTACTATGTTTCCCATCATTGTGTTAGCACTGAGATATGACAGGAAACCAGTAAACAGACAGTTCCCTGCTCTGGTGAAACACGGCAGTAAGAGAAGACAGACAACACGTAAGAAAACGGAGATAAAATAAAATCAGATTTCGATAAGGACCAGGAAAGAAGTAAACAGGTGATGTAACAGCATCTCTCAGGGAAGAGGATTTTTTCAGCTAGAAGCTCTGTGAAAAGATGTCATATGCGCTGGGACCTGAAAGGTAAGAAGGAGCCCTCCACGTAAACAGCTGGCGTTAGAATAATCCAGGCAAGAGAAAACAGCGAGTGCTGAGGCCCTGGGGTAGGAAAGAGCTTGGTATAGTCAGGACAGAGACCAGTGAGGCTGAAGCAAGAAGATCAGTGAGGAACGAAGTTGAAGAACAGATCACAGAGTTTTGTATGTCACAGCAAGGAGTTTTACCTTTATTCCAATGTACTAGAAGGCCATGAAATATTCCAAATACTTCATGGGAGTGATGTGATCTAATTTGCATGTTTACAAGTTCCCTGTGGCTGATTCCTGAAATGTGAAGAATGTACTCGGGGGAAGCAAGAGTGAACACGGGAGATCAGCAAGGAGGCCACTAGGGTGGTCCAGGTGGGCAAGATGGCGGCTTGAACTTGGAGGTCAGAGTCAAGGTGGAGAGAGATGGGAGATGCCTTCTCGAAGTGGAACTAATGACTTGCTGACAGATCAGCTGTAAGAAAGGATGGGAAGTGCCAAAGATTCCTAATTATTTAGCTTGAATGAATGACGGAGTGTTTACGGTCTCATTTACACAGATGGGAAAATCCGGGAGACAAGCAGATTTGGGAAGAGTCTAAATGAGTTTGTAGAAAACCCTATACTGCTGTACAATGTCTATAATCCTTTTGAGACCCATTTTCCCTCTAGCTCCAAGGATGTTGGTGCTTCAAGCACTGAGACACGCTGGTCCAGGTTCTGCCTTGGGATTAGCCACCTCCTGACCTGAGACCTCACTCCATAGAGATGTCCACCACCTTTGACCAAATAAATAGAAGAAATACCTCTTTCTTAACTCCTACAGTTCTCTTAAAAGCTGAGAGAAGATGCCCACAGAACTATTTCAGCTCCTGGAAAGGAGGCATACTATAAATTATTTCATTTCCTCAGCTGTGTCTCTCGACTTAACTAACAATTGTGTACACCAGAGATATTTATCTTACTCCAAAGACTTTGTCTCTGGAAAAAAAAATTCTTTGGATAGTATTTGAAATGATACCATTCATTTGACTGTAGAGGTCACCGATTCCTCCCCAAGAATCTTTAATTGGCCTGGGAGCACTGCTAATCACGCTCCTTAAGAATGATGCTCATATTGTAAAGCCTGAAACCCACGTACTTGGCAGTTCGTGGTGGCTGCTACTCAACCATTCACGAAACAGTCTTTCTTGGCCTGGTAAACTATTGTCTTTTCAACAACTGCTGCCATTCCAAACCTCCTCTGCTTACGTTGCAGCCACAGGCCAGGGACCCAGTGCCATCTGAGTTGTTTTCAGGAACATGTCAACCGTTTATGTGGACCCAGGTCCCACTTCAAGAGTGAAAGGCTTGTTGCCATGGCTGCAGGAGGTACTGCCCCACTAAGACGGTGTCAGCTGAGCAGAGCCGAGGTCATGCTCGCTTTCCTGGAGCAGCCCACACCCAAGGACAAACGGACATGAGGGTATGAAGGCCTGTAGCTTGGGCAACTCTGGAGGGCCATTTAAGCTACAGAAGTCCCCAGAGTGTCAGCCGAGGCTATCACTAAGCCCAATCTTCTCCTCAACCCTGCTTCCCTCTTCCTTTTTTTTCTAAGAGCCTTCCCTAACGCTCTTTACACTAGTCCCGTCACAGAGCCTGCTTCCCCAGGAACCCCACTGTGCAATGCATGGGGCAGGCCCCCAGGGGAGATGTGGTGGGACCCTTCGCCCCTTCCAGAGGCTGTGGTATAGGCAGGGAGAGACCTGTCTGAAGCACCTTTGCCACTTAGCTACTCCTCACGAACCCTCCTTTTGAGACCTGCCTTCTCTAGAAGACAACTGCCTCACATCCCAGGCCACACCCAGGCCACACCCAGGCCTCGTGGCCTCTCCCTCCTCCTACTCTGTAGCTCACTTTTGATTTGTCCTCTTAATTTGTGGCCTACATCCTGCCTCCCCGTATCCTAAAACCCACTGAGCTTGCAGTGAACTATAAGGTCTGTTAATTGGCATTACGGACATGGCCTGTCTCTCCAGACAGGTTGTCAAAATCCAGCGACAGGGTCTTTGGTATCTTCCATGCACAAGACCACCAATGTCAGTTGATAGCATTGGCAATGATGCATAGCACACGAAACCATGGCACCTGCTCACACTAAGTGCCAGATGAATGGTACACACAGAAAGTATCGTGAATACTCAGAGAAGAGAGAGATTGAAGAAACCCCAGGAAAATGATTTTAAAAACCCCACTTTTATAATAAGTAAGAGGTCCTCATCAGAGACAACGGAGATTTCAATTCTGGGAAGAATTTTGCTCCTGGCAGCACCTCTACTGCGAATTAAGACCTTAATTCTCCAGCTCATCATCCCTCTTTCTTACCATTTGGGGAAATGTTCTCTGTGCTAATTAACAGCTCTGGAGAGAAAGAGTCAAATCTCAGATCTCGGTAGCTCTAGCAAAGGGTCTGTTTGGGGCTTTGTGGCAGACTGTGGCTCTGTGACTTCATTTCACTGAGTTAGTCCCTTGCCCCCAAATCTATAAGAGCAGCCTCTATTATTTAGCCATTAGAATAAAGTCCCATTTTCCCCTACATTAAAGACTTCCAGCTCACACAGATATTGCCCTACTCCTATTCCCTATAGAACCACGTATCTTTAACACCTTTTAGAACTTAGGGACACATTATTTTTGTCCCCTAGATGCTCCCTTTTTAGGTCTCTTTTCTTCACTGGGGTGAGGACCTGTTCTGTCTTTTGTCTGCATGTCCTGTACTCAGTGTGGTGAGGAAGAGCATAAGCTTTCAAGTTGGAGGGTCTGAATCTCACCTTTACTGCTTACAAACCAGGAAACTTGGTTCAAGCTACTTACTAAGTTTCCTCACCTGGAAAATGGGGATAATAGGACCTTCTTCATAAGGCTGATGTGATTTAATGAGTCAATGGGTGTAAAACACTGAGCATAGTGCCCAGTGATGTAACCAATGCTTAAGAAAATAGTATTATATACCATTCTTCCTCTTTAATAGTTTTCGAGGGCCCTGTTTCCCAGCAAGTCAAGATAAAGAGGCTACGTGGCTCCAAAAAAGTAAAATAAGGTCAAATAATTACTAGGCCGATAGTTACCCAAATACAATGGGTAACCTTTCCAAAGATGGAAGAAGTGGATAGACAGATGGTTGATGGGCGGCTAGACTATGGGTGGAAATTTTTCTTTCTGTACATTATAATGTTATTATGTGCTATATTTTTAAATGAGTAAGAGTATACAATGGTCTACATATTTAACTGTGTAGCCTCACTTCCTTGCCTAGGAACGTACGAGTAGAAAGGAAATGTCGATAAGCCAGAGTGGTCTAGTACACACAGGGCGTCTCAGATCCTGGGCCATCAGGAGGTATGAATTTAACAGGCAGATTTCATGCCAGACTTTCTAGAGAGGGAACCCAAGGATCTGCATTTTATTCATACATGCCTCAGGTAATTATATGCTCCCAAAAGTTTGAGAGATTCTAGAAAGAACCCTGAACTTGGAATCAGAAAATCCAAGTTCTAGTCTCAGCTCTGTTGCTTTCTTTTAGCAAGTCACATGTTCTCCTTGGTCTCATTTTGCTTTTCCGCTATTGCACGTCCAACTGGATGACCGTTAAGGCCCCCTCTGAAAAGAGAAAGGGTCAGTCACATTCCCCACTGGGAACCCATGCCAAAGGAGAAAAGTTGGCCGGAGAGCCTGGATTCCTGAGGATAACTAAATAATCTTGGGGACAAATAAATATTCAACAAGTGATCAGGCCTCAGCAAAAGTGAAGTTCATGACTACTGTTGCCAATCCAAATAACGGCCTGCATTTCCTTGGAGAGTCAAAACCCTAGCTAGCCCTGTTTTGAGGCTGGCAACTCTGCAGCGCAGTCCAGCTTCCCCACTCACACCAAGCCCCCTGTGGTCCAGCCGGAGGTTGTGGTTCCTCTCTCACTGCAGAGAGAAAGGACTGCAGAGGGGAAAGCGAGAGAAACACTCGTTTGGCTTACGGTTCTCAGCTTTGCTAAAATAGATAAAGTGGTTAAAAATAAGGCCTAAAGGAGGTTTCCATGAGTATGAGTACGCTCGCTGCCATGGAGAAGAAAGGATTACTGAAAAGACACAGGAGGAGAGAGGCTGTCACTAAAAATTTGTATGTCTCATTGGGTGAGCCAAGGATTCTACGTCCTGTTTAATGTAAACTCCTGAATTCTGATGAGGCATGATATGCTGGGTGAATATCATGATGACTCACAGAAACACAATCACGGCTGGTCATTTCATTTTTTTCTGATAGGAGTGACAGATATCATAATTGCAAACTAACTGGCATATAATATAGGATCTCATACACCTTCAGCTAGGAATCTCTGGCTGGATCATGTTCGTCCAGGCTTTGAGAAATTTGAGTCTTCACAACAGATCCTTCAAGCAGTTCTTTCTTTTCGCAGAGGGCTGTCCTAATTAAAATGATACAGCTTGCACTTCTCAGTTTACATTCACTTGCTTGCTTAAGTAACATGTAAGGAGACTTTAACCCACCTGGGTCACGCACGGTACAGAAAGGCAGTTACCTAAGTCAGGTGCCTGAGTCTTGGCAGAGTTAAAGGTCCAACACACTGACTTTCAGACAGTATTCTGGAGGGCACAGTCTTTGCGTTTTATCTTGAGGTTTGGGATGGTCTTATTCATTCTGATCCATCCCTTCGAACAACTGATGATGACTCCCTTACCGATGGAGCAAATGCTTTCTCATCAGGCTTGCAGTTGGCGCCCCAGTGCTTGTGGTCTCCAACACTTCTTAAGAAAGCAGTACATTTTTAAAGTATCCCAATGCACGTTTAAAGATAATTCAAAAACACAAGCATCCTCGATGCCAAGGGAAATTGAATAGGGACAAATAAAAGATGCAGCATTTGCTCCCCCAGTTTTATTAGAATAATAGTTAAAATACCAGGAACGGCCACTGGAAAAGGCTTGAGGGTCTTGGAGGACCCCAGATGAATAACTGAATTGTTATGAGAAAATTATTTTTAAAAGCCATCTTGATACAGAAATGAGGAGAAATAGAAATTAGGACCCTGTGTATATACCTCCTCTTATTTTTCCCAGCATTAATCTAGCCATTATTCGGGGGTATCTTGTACAGCTTTAAAAGTGAAATGGAGATAAGTGGTGGGGGGGCGGGGGGAAGAGCAAGGAGAGCAGGTGCAGGGAGGGTATCACTAGTTTGGTTAACTCATTTTAATATAAGCACACTTTCATCAAAAACCAAGGAAGCCTAGAGGGCAATGGCCAGGCAGGTCAGAAGCATCGTGATACATGAGGGATGATGAGAGAACTATGCATATTAAGGCTAGAGATGGAGGTGGGTTGGCTTTAGATATCTGAACGACTGCCTGTGGAAGAGGGATCAAATGTATATGGGGTTGATCTGAAGGGTAAAAGAGGGCTGTCAGATATATAGATATAGATAGATATAGATATAGATATAGATATAGATATAGATATAGATATAGATATAGATATAGATATGAAAAGCAAGTTTCAGGGCTAAAGAAGAAAGTTTTCAGGCATGTTGGCTCTCTCCTGCAAAGGAACGGCTAACTCCTAATAAAGCAGTGAGCTCCCTGCCATGGGATGTGTTCAAGAAGGAACAATGGCAATCCGTCAAGGAGTATATGAAGGAGACCGCCATTGGATAAACTCTGAGCATCCCTTCAGCACTAAGATTTTAGGAGTCTATAAACAAGAATAGTTACAGAGCTGGAAAACAAGATAAATGAGCAGTGGTTAAAGGTCTTATGGTTACAGTCGGAGTAAAGATTTTACACGAATGTTCTAGACAGGAATCTAAATCGTGAGTGAGTGGATCAGAAGTCCAGTCACATTTCTTCCATTTGATTCTTGGTCTAACATCCAGTTGGCCCAGAAGGATAGCTGCAATCAATGATACCTAAGCCTGCTCAGCTCCAGGATCATACAGTTCAGCAAAACAGCTTCATCGGCTCTGTAATGAAGTCTGTAATATGACCCCATATGTGGAACTACTGAGTGGAACAGACTGGAGCTTGTCAAGGGTTTAAGAAACTGGAATAAGCAGGGGTCTAAAATCAAAGGCAGTTTAATCCCTGGAAAGTCAAGTTTGACCAAAAGTAATATCATGGGGTTTTCCACGGGCTTATCTTTCTCGTTAACTGTTTAAAGTGCTATAAATTCTATGCTTTATTTTCTGCCATGCACAGTATTAAAAAAAAAAAAAGAATCTTTTTTCTCCTTGATTTAAAGATTGAAGTTGTTTTCTTTGTTAGAAAAAAAAGAGCTCTTTCAATAGTGCCTCTGAAATTACAGAAACTTATACATTACTTATGTTTAAATTGTTTTATTCAGAATGGGCTAAACCTAGGTTTTCTCAATTTGAGAAAACCTGCAAAAACCCAACAGAAAAGAGAAAATCCACTGATAATTATTCACTTTATAAATGGGTCCTTCATTTGGTAAAACAATTCGCAGAAACACAACACCTTAGAGCACAAAGCTGAAATCTTAGAGATGAAGTTGATGGTAGTGACAATTTAATCATCATTCCCATTTATTAAATATACCCTTTATGCAAGACTCTCCAATATAAACCCTCTTAACTTTATAGTCTCATTGAACCCTCCAGACAATTTCAAGAGGTAAATAAGAAGAACAATCCTTTTTAGATGAGGCTCAGGAAAGGTAAATACTTCAGCCTGAGGTGTCACAGAGGGTAAACGGCAGAGCTGGGATTGAAGTCCAGGCAATCTGACTCCATGCCATGCTATCTCCACTAAGCACCTCAGGGTCCAGGCATTTTTAAAACTGTCTTTTTAGCTACAGAAGCCTCTTGCCCATTTTTCTCTCCCCCCCACACAACCAATAAAAAAATGGAGTTGTTCTGGCTAATACACAGGGAAGAAGAATTCGGAACCAGCCCCAAGACCCTGATTATGTCCCTAAGTTTCCACAGAACTCAGTTCGTAAACCATTAGTCTAGTCCAAAGCTCTCATTTTACTGGAAAGGAAACTGAGGCCAAGACACGTCATGTGACTGGCTCAAGGTCACTTGACTAGTCTGTGGCTGGTTGTGGATCTGAACCCAGTTCAGTTTTTTCCCTCAGGTGTCTTGAAAGAGGAAACTTCACTTAAAATTTCAGGTAGCGTCTTCAGTGGTAGTTCTTAGAGAAGTCACGAGAACTCACTATATGGCTTCTTATTACTTGATCAAACAGAGTTAGGCCACCACAACACAAGAGTGGTAAATTATCTGCAAAACCATCAAAGATGACAGGCATAGCTTTTTTTAGTGCTGTTCAGGACAGAAAGGGATGTAACAAAATTTCTCAAGACAATTCCAGAATATAAATGATTTTTTCCCCTTCAAAGAAAGACAAGAACATAGCTGAGACGGGAAAGATGACACCAGGCCTAGGAAATGACTGATGGAAATATACAAATACATGACAGAGCGATTCCTAAAATCTGCCAGTCTCCAAAGTGGTCATCTTTCTGTGTGTGTTTGCACTGACAACCCGATTCATCCCTTTCTCTATTCCCATGGGCCTCCTCCATCGGTCAGAGCAAGACTTTCCTAGAAGCAAGGCTCTTCATTCTCACCCCGCTGACGGGCTCACTGTGAGTCATGTCAAAACACCATGCACAGCAAAGAGCAGAGATCAAAGAGCGAAGGGAGAAAAGAAAAAATAATTCCAAGACCTGAACTCAAGGCGGGATACACAGAGGTTAAGAACTAAGAATGTAGAATTGGAAGATCTGGGCTCAGGTCCAAGTTTCAACACTTAACCATCCTATTTCTGTAAAAATGGATATACTAACAGTACTCATGTCCCATGGTTGTGGAAAGGAATTATTGAAGCACAATTGGTAAAAGCTTCCACGTGGTGCTTGGCACATAGTGTTTAGCAAATGTTAGCTGTGATGAGGACTAAGAGAATGTGGACAGTGATGCTTTGCATGCAAAGATGATATGGTATCATTCAGCAGAGCTAGGCTATGCTGCAGGAAGAAATGACATCAAAATCTCAATGGCTTAACACTGCCAGGTTTATTTCCTATTCATGCCATGTACTTACTCTGGGTCCCAGGCTGGCAGAGGCTTCATTGCCCTGTGTGCCTCCACAATCATCTCACACTATGATCAGAGCTTCTGTCTGAAAGTGTCACTTCTGCTCACTACTCATTGGTCCAGGGATCAGCAAACTATCACTTGCGGGCCAGCCACCTGTTTTTCTATTTAAAGTCTTATTGAAACATGGCTTCCCTTAGGCCTTTGCATATGGTCTGTGGCTGCTTCCACGCTCCGACAGCAGAGATGAAGCAACTGCAGGCAAGACGGTAGGACCCCTGAGCTGAAACCGCTTATTACCTAGTTCTGTAAGAAAAAGCTTACTGGCCCCTGCATTGGTCTAAGCAAGTCACTTTGACACAAACAGGAAAACGCAATCCTACTGTGTTTTTGGAAAGCAGAGAACTAGAAATACATGGCGGCCAGCACTAACAACCACCACAGTGACGCAGACCAGGCTATTAATAGGGCAGCATTTTTACAAGCTCTTTTGCTAAGAGCAGGCAGGGGTTTAAATGGAAGGTGATATTGCTAGGCTAATCTTGCTCAAGCACTATTTAATTGGGTGGCATCCCTGCTCGGGAACCTTGAATGGATTCCCAATGTATAAAAGATAAAATTCCAACTCCTCTGCTTGATACTCAAGACTCTCAAAAAGCTGGCCCCTTTTACCTATCCTATATTTCCCCATTGTTCCTTGCCAGTATCCCTTTGCTTCTATCTGTCTAACCTCCATCACAAACTAAGAAAATGTTCACGGGCACACAAGGGCCTCTTTTTCTTTTTTCTTTTTTAATCTTGGACTGTACAAGGAAAATAAACCCAGAATTCTCTGTGTCTCAAGATGCCTTATAGAGCATTGGGACTAAGCAGTAATCTGCCCACACCTCTCCTCCCCTTTGAGATCACAGCCCTGAGCCACTTCTGATCCTTCCCTCTGACTGCTGCTTACCTGAAGTTCAAGAAGATTTGGCAGAACTGGGACCAGGCAGAGGCAATAGACAGAGGCTGCCATGTTCCCTGGGGAAGCAGAGTAGTAGCCAAGTCAGCTGAACTAAGAGAAACAGAGGGCCAGGTCCTCCCAGGAGAGCAGGCTTCCTGCTACAGATGGCTTGGCCTCTGGAAGGAAGCTTGGGCTGCTGGGCCTTTTTGCTCCCCTCCTGGGAGAAATAGCAGCTCAGCTTCCCTGGACAGACATCCGAAACAAAAACACCCTCAAGCCTGGCCTGAGTATCTAAGGAGACCAGCAAACAAACTGCCCAGTTGGAAGTGACCCCCAAAATGCCCTGCGTAAAGACAGATCAGTCACGAAAGCAGGGGCAGAGAGTCTCCTTTGCACAGAGGTGGGGACGTCCCTGCTGCTGCCATGTTTTGTTCTGGCCATAGAGCAGAGGGCACACTCTGGGACGAGTGTGTTGACCAGGCAGTGTCTCATCAAGGCACCACCCAAACATCCACATTTTGGTCCCTGGCATTTTTCTCCCCATGCAGTATTTGCATCCCCCTGGAAGCTCTCTCTTGGCTCCTTTCTCCACAAAAGATCAAGGTTAGGCTGGTACCCAGTGCTTTCATAGTTAAAAACATGGCCCTTGGAGGCAGACTGCTCTACATTTCAACTTTAGCTCCTTCTCTACTTAGTGTGCCTCTGGATAAGTCACTTAACCTCTCTGAGCCTCGATTTTCTCATATAAAGTATCTACCTGGCAGTGTTGATAGCATCTGAGCTGAAGTGCTGATGTATGCATAGCACCCGGTAAACAGTAAGAGCTTAATAAATGGTAGTAGCATGGCAGTGATATTGGGCTATAATCACCATCCTCCTCCTTAATGGGGACACGTGTGCAGGAATTTAAGGCTCTGTCTCTTGCTGTATCATTTGTCACAACACTTCAACTCTCTTACCTATTTGCCAACTTCATATCTCTGTGGAAGACACAACTCAAAATCCAGACTGGGCCATGCCCGAAGCACTTCCAGGGCAAAGCCCCTGCTCTAGGCCAGTCTGCCCTAAAACCAGCTGCTGCTGAAAAGTCAAAGCAAACTTCAACACAGATACCCAGGGGCAGTCTTTGCAACCCAAAGCGAAATATTCCACAGGCCACTCCCTGGTACCTCTAAAATATAGCTACTCCCAACTCAGCAAAACAGAACAGTGGATAAGGCCTTCTAGGGCAAGACACGGAGCAGACGTTAAAAATAGAAGTTGGGAAAGGGAGGCTTTATTTACAGGCTTCGTTATCCTCCATGCTCTGTGTGCTCGTGTGTGTCTGTAAAACACCTTCGGCTCTGACAGGAGTCAGATTTGGGGTTTGTTTCTGATAGTGTAAGGAAGCTTGCATCTCGTGGATCAGGGAGTGTTTTACAAACATTAACCACTGTGACTAAGCGAAGTGATGCCTCATTTATCCAGTACGACCCGGGTACTAGGTATGTGAGATAAATTGCCTTTAACAAATAATAGACGGATGATTTATCACTTTTAGCATCACAACTTTAACATTCACCACTTTGTTGGAAGTTCCAAAGCTTATCACATACTTTCTTGCCTCATTAAACAAAGCATGCTAAAAATCATTTAATCATCTCTCAGTTACTCGGGGCCATTATTATAAACATCAACTGTTACGCTGGGCTTTAGAACAATGATACTATTCAGGAACTACTGAGGTATGGGACTGTTTTGTCTTTTTCTACCCAAGTGACCCCAGAATATAGAACTTCTCTTGTCTGATTTTTATACTTGTATGACTTCCTTCACTATCAAGCAGTTACTTCTTGCTGCTTTGAGTATTCCTGCCATAATCTCTTTTTACTTTGCTATTTCTAATCTTTTGTGAAGAAGGAAAGCAAATCAAGCTTATTAGAATAATACATAAACCAAGAACAAGTAAATTCTAAGTAAGGGACTCTTTTATGAGTGTAAAAAAAAAATGAGTAAAGCACCAGTGTAATGAACCTGCTTGCTAAGACAAAGCTTCGATAATGAGACAATGAGACAGACAGACAGACAGACAGACGGGAATAATGGACATTCACTAGTGTTTACACAATGCCGGGCAGTGTCTAGGGCCTCTCCATGTATGAACTAGTTTCCCCCATAACAAGCACATGAAGGGGATCCTACTATTATACCTAATTTACAGGTCAGTCTCTGAGGCACAGAGAAGACCAACCACGAGGGGCTGGAGCAGAAGGTTAGGTTCTAGAGGAGTGGCACTTGCTAGTACCAAGAACGCCAAGGATGGGGGGTATGGGAGGGAACGAGAGGATGAGGAGGTAGGACACTAGCAGAAAACTGCCATGTGGTTGCCTAGCAGCAAAGTCCCCTCATTGTGCTGGTTGTAAGGGAAGAGGAGATGTGGGTATCCTTTAACCAGGCAACTTAGTGATTCACGGGTCCCTAACACACTCATTTTTACTTCAGAGAGAGAGACTGGAAATGGAAGGCCACTGAGCCGGCAGAGCTCTGGGGTGGCCGACGACCCTGCCCTGGTCATCACCTTGAGAACTGGGGGACTGGGATGGGAACTGAGCCTGCTGTCGCTGCCTGTGGGGGGCTGACCCCTCTGCCAACGGGCCAAATTTCCTGCCAGGTTCTGGTAATTATCAGCACCCTTTTGTTTAGCTAAGGGCAACAGCCCCTCTCCATCATTTCCCTGACTGGTGGTATGATATGATTTAAGCAAGCCTTAGATGAAATTCAGCCGATTATTTAATGTTTATTAGCAAGCTGGCAACAGTCACATGAAAGGTCCTGTCGCTCAGGAAAGTCTCCATTTTGGCCCTTTGACTCCTCAGCCAGCACCTTCCTTCCAAAGAAGCACCAATAATATTCTTTCAGGGCGGGTTTCAGACACAGGTAGCAGGGTTCCTCAGGACCCCAGAGCACTCAACACCTGGGCTTGCAGATTCCTCTACCTCCTTCACGCAGGAAGTGTGGCCTGGACAATGCTCCTAACAGGCACGGACTGCCGCTCATCACACAGGGAGAGTTCGTTTCTCACATAGCTTATTCTAATTAACACCCTGGTACAGGTTTCAAGGATACCCAGAAGGCCGAGGGACTATCTCCAGAATGTTGATTCCTGATTAGGCTATACCGACTGCTAAGCACTTACCCTAGGCTGTGGATCGGACCTACACTGTGTCCACACTCCTGGTGCAACTTTGATATGAAAATCTTTTTAAGTAAGCTGTCACACAGGCACTCCTGCAAGCTAGGCTCTGGGGCACGTCTGGCCATCCTGATACAAAGGCAGAGAGGAAAGTTTCAGGTGAGGAACACCCTCATAGTGGAGGCTTAGAAGGGGTGAAGCTCAAACACGGATTCAGGGAATTTTACGTTCTGCTCGGTGGGTTCCACGGGCTATTGGATAGACATTGCTGGGGGGCGGGGCAGGAAGTGGAGAGAGAGGTGCGGGGAGTCATCATCACATAAGTTAAGCAGTGGTCTTTTGTCTTTATATAGAGTTATCGGGACATGGAATGTGCTAATAGGAACAGTGATTCTCTGCAGCATTTCTCAAATTACTCAGTGTAGGGAATCACTTTTCTAAAGAGCACCTCTATTTTGAGAAAGCTAATTTCAGAAACACAGTATTTAAAAATATAGGGGATAAAGTTGGATCATACCAGCTAGGAAACATTAGGCTGTCGGCTGAAGAGAAAATAATATTTTCATACTAGGCTGAGGTTTAAGATACCAAATTAATGGGTCTTTCCCTTAGGATGGAGGGAAAACCAACTGAGCTGTCCCTGGGGGTGGGGAGAATATTCCCCGTAAACCCCTCACAGCGAGTTACTGGAGGGCAGCAGGGAGGTGAGTAGAGTGTAGATGTGCCCACTGATCAAACAAATGATGGATAGAAAAAGGTAAGAAACAATATTCTTGGGCTTGAATGTCTGTAGATGTCAGCATGCAAGGTCTTGATAAGTAAAATCGTCATATGTTGATATCTTAAAGCAGCAGATAGACTCTCTGAGAAGTAGTTGGGGGAGCTCAAAGAAGGACTCCAGCAGTGAAGGGGTTCGTCCTGTTCTGAAGACCCAGGCAGGCTGGGAGGATGCTAACCCTGCATCTGGGAAGATGGCTTGATGGACCCCTACCCACATGAGGACACCCAGAAGTGGAAGGGTGGAAGGGATCAAGACAAAACTTTTGGAGGAGTTGCATGTGTTTCCAAGGCTACAATCTAGACTGTTTCATGACCCCAGAACCTATGCTATTGTCACACTAAAACAATCTACTATGCCCTGACTACGAACCATGAACAGTACCAAAGTTTAAAATAACATTGAATGGATATGTTTATGAAAAATGAATAGATAGAAATAAAAACTACATATTCTTTAAAATTTTTTAACTGGTATGTGTGTACGCTCCAGGCCTGGCTGGTCCCAGGTCTGGCTGTGATCCAGGCTCCCGAGTAGGAATAGGACCCAGATTTAGAATGTTATATTAGTGTAGTAGTGCGCCTGCACCTAACATATGTAAGCATGATTCAGCTCACTGTATCACGCATGTGTGGCTGAATGCCACTATTGTTCTCTGACATATAACAAAGCCCATGTGGTCCCCTAGAGAGCACAAGAAGAAGAGCAGCAGAAGCACGCTCCCTGCAGGAAAGTTTGTGCCTGCTGATTCACTCTCATGTCGGCTCCTTGTGCATTCTTTCAACTGGGCGTCTCACCATCGAAACCCTCCCTTCTCCATCAGCTTGGCGCTGACAGTATGAAATTACTTTCTGAATCAAAGTGAAGTAGTGCTTTCAACTAAATTTTAATGTCTTCTTCCAAAGAGGTCCTTTGGCACTAACATCAATCAAATAAAAATATTCATTGACAATTCAGGATACCTTTGGCTACAAGCAAGAAGATACTTAACTCAAACTGGCTTAAACAGTGGGTACATTTATTGTTCCTCAAAACTGGAAGGCACAGCCATTTCCCCGAGAGTCTCTTAGCTTCATGCTCTGACTGGAGGTGGACAGCTCCTAAAGCTCTATCTTCACAGCTACACATGATGATGTCCATAGGCAAAGGACCACCTCACTCCTCCCTGTACCTTTTTCTTAAGATGAAGGAATTTTTTCTCAGAAGCCCCCATTAAGCCCCTCTCAGGTGGACTACTTGGGGTCCTGTGCACATTCTTAGCTGATCATGAGCAAGGAGGATGAGTGCCCTTAAACCAATCAGATCCACTCCTGCAGCTAAGGGCAAGTCAGTTTCTCCAGATGGGGAAAACGTGCCTGAATAAATTGGGATTCTGGTGAATAGAAGGAAAAATATAAATGGATGTTGGATAGACAACCAACACCTATTAAAAAGGCTACAAACTTCTTACTACAGGAGACAAAACTGTAAGTCACAGACTGTTCTCTCGAAACATTTAGAGTATAGTTGGGAAAAAGCATAGTTGTATATAAATAAAAAATAATTATAATACACAAGGCAATGTATGTTAAGTACCAAATACAATGCATTCCACTGGACAGAAGACAAGACAGATTCATCTTAAACCAAACTCTGTTCTATTGGAAACAAAGTCATAAAGACACTGGAATTTTTTTGAGAATGCAGATATTACTTAATTTATATATATATATAGTAATCGGCTTTGCACTCCTTAGAGAAACATGTTCCATTTAGAGGTTGTAATATAATAAATAGATTAAAATCCAAAGCTATTTTTATCAAATATACTCTTGTAAATGACTGAAGACAATGCTCCCCAGGAAAGCAGAAAATACAAAGTAAAATATCTGTGGAAAGTTATTCATGCTGAGGCTCTGTAGATTAGCTCTTTAGAAACACATTCATAGATAATAGACTTCGCTGATACCTCTACTTTTAGCTATATAAATCTCAGCTTAGAAGTGAAGTGAAGACTGATAGGTTTTTATAAAAACTGTTCTATTTACAGATCAATGAAGTGAGGATTAGTAAGATTCTGCTATAATGTCTAATTGGGATTAATTAGCTAATGTTCTCAAAGCACAGAGTGAGGATGAAATGCAGTGAAGGGTTGAACTATATTGTGGTAGAGAGTCTGAATATTAATGCTGTTAAAAAACAAAACAAAACAAACCTTTCATCCAAATAAGATACGTAGATACTCTCTTCTCTGGGAGGTGAAGCTTAGGGTATGCAAGACTTAGTGGCCCACGTCCAAAGAAGAGAGTATGGAAACGGAAAATAGGAAGTATACAGTGGAAAAACTGGGAAACACCTCCTTAACTAACTGATGAAGGTTAACTATCAGTGATGTTTGCAGACGTCATGTACCCCGTGGAAGGATGTGATGAGAAGGGCACTTCACTGGTGTGGTGTTCTTTCCAAAACCCATAACCCCAGTCTGATCATGAGAAAAACACCAGATAAACCCAGATTGGGGCCATGCTACAGGACACTCTAGAGTGTCAAGGTCATGATAAAACAAGGAAAGACCAAGAAGCCATCACATACAAGAAGAGACTGGAGAGATATGACAACTATGTGTGATGCCACATCTTGGACTGAACCCTGGAACAGAAAAAGGACATTAAGTAAAATCCAAATGAAGTGTGGCATTTAGTAAAAAAAAAAAAAAAAAAAAAGAGTCAGTTTCAGACCTAAATTATGAAGATAAAGGTATGTGAAAATTTTTAAAACAAAAGCTACCCATAAATTGAGAATACACTATCAAGTTTACTTGTGACTCTCTAAACAGATACAGTAATTAATTATTTTTTAAATCTTATCTTAGGAGTTCATGAAGGAATTCTTTCTTGGCTAGGCCATTTCTCACTGTAGAGAGAAAACTCAGAAATGAATTACCTAATGTGTGAAAAAGCAAAGACTGGACAAATCAAGATAAACTAGCAAGAAGACCAGGACTGTTGGTTAGTGAATGAAAGAGGAGGACATAATTTGTTTGGGATTCTTTTCCTGATGTAAGTGATGTGACCAAGTTGTAAATTCCTGAATGGCAAGAGGCTATTTCTTACTCATTTTTATAACCTTCACAGTGCTTGGCACACAGTAGATGTTTAATATTAAACTCATTGATTAGATTTAGATCAAGCTTCAAGGTCTAACATTTCTCAGGAGGTTTTAAACCAGAGGGGAGGGGACTTTGAAGGATAAATGACAAAAGGGTAAATTTTCAAACATAGGACTGAAAAAGTTGTTTTATGGTCCAAAATCCCATTGTGTGTTTTTTCCCCCCACCAGCTCAGCTTCTTCAAGGAGCTATAGTGATGGCTTTAACTAGCAATGCTCTCTAATGTCACACCACTTTTATACATTTTCAGAGCTCTGACTACTTAATATCTCATTTAACCTTCTCAATAATCTTGAGATAGAGAAATAGCATTAATCTAAATTTCCAGAAGAGGACTTTGCAACCCAAAGTAATTAAATGTCTATATAGAGCTGAACTATGATGGAGTCCCAGGAAAACTTAGGTATACCTTCTCAAACAAGCATATGTATTAGGGTTCATCTCCCATATCTCATACCTGCCTCTGTCTTGTGGGTGCCTCCTGGTCCATCCAACATGTTCTCCTTTCTGTCTGACTTTAAGGCCAATTTGGCATTGACTCTTAAGAAAGTAGGGCACTAAAAGGTCTAAATAATACAGCACCTAGAACTTTCTAGTTAATTAAATACTCCATTACAGCTTCCTTTGGGATGTAAAACAGAAACCTATACATTGATATAGAAAGATTCCCTGGGGTCACTGGTCTAGGAAGAAAATGAGCAGGATAAGCCTTGATTTTAGCAGCAGGTGAGCATCATCCAGGACTCCCTGTAAGGTGTCAACACTGGCTTTCAGTGTTTCCACTTGGTAAGATCTCCAGATATGCCTCTACAACAAGCTATCTCCAGCCAGCACCGCCCACTTCCATGGGACTCTTCCTCTGGGAGTGTGACATACACAAAGTGGTAAAGATTAGGAAAGAATAATCCCAATCTGGTCCAGAAGGCCTCTTCTCTCTGCATCAATATACACCTTTGTCGTGAGTGATGAGAATTGACTGGAAGGGATAATGAGGAAACTTTCTGGGGATAGAGAAACATTTCTGATTGGGGTGATGGTTGTGTGGGTAGACATAGTCATCAATGCTCATTAATTTAAATACTTAAGAGCTGTATAAGTTCTACCTAGTTGTTAAAAATAACAATGAGGACGTCTGAGCTTGTCATTTATTCTAAACTGTAACAAGTGCATGGGGCTGTTCTTCCTGTGACCTGAACATTCTACTTCCACTGGTGTGGCTTGAGATCGAGTCGGGTATTTTTTTGTTTATTTGTTTGTTTGTTTGTTTCACACTCTTGCCATTTACTGAATCTGTGGCCTCCAATAAGAGCCTAATATCCACAATATACAAAGAGCTCATACAATTCAATAACAATAAAAAAATGATCCAATCAAAAAATGGGTAGAGGATCTGAACAGACACTTCTCCCTAAAGGACATACAAATGGCCAACAAATATATGAAAAGATGCTCAACATCACTAACTATTAGGGAAATGCAAATCAGAAGCAAAATGAGATACCATCTCACACCTGTTAGAATAGCTATAATCAACAGGACAAGTAATAACAAATGTTGAAGAGGATGTGGAGAAAAAGGAACCCTCATACACTGCTGGTGGGACTGCAAATTGGTACAGCCACTATGGAAAACAGTATGGAGATTCCTCTAAAAACTAAGAATTGATCTACTATATAATCCAGCAATCCCTCTACTAGATATTTACCCCAAAGATTATATTTGCGCACTGATGTTAATAGCAGCATTATTCACAGTGGCCAGGACATGGAAGCAACTGAAGTGTCCTACAAAAGAAGATTGGCTACAGAAGCTGTGGACTATTACTCAGCCATAAGAGGAGATGAAATACTGCCATTTGCGACAACATGGATAGACCTTGAGATAATCATGCTAAGTGAAATAAACCAGATAGAAAAAGCTGAAAATCATATGATATCACTTGTATGTGGGATATAAACTTAAAAGCAACAAACGAACAGGACATGGACTATAGACTAGTGGTTACCAGAGGACTAAAGAGTAGTGGTTACTAGTGGGATGAGGGTCAAATATAGGCGGACAGGGAGAGGGTGAAGTGGGTAAAGGGGATCAAATATATGGTAGCTGACGGAAACTGGACTTTGGGGGAATATACAGATGTCAAATAATAATGCACACCTGAAAATATATAATTGTATTAACCAAGGTTACCCCAATTAACTTAAAAAATAGTAAAATAAAATAAACTTTTAAAAAACTGCCAAACAGCTCTTCAAGATTGTTGTATTGTTTTACACTCACATCAGTATTGTATGAGCATCCCAGTTTTTCTATACTCTTCCCATCACTTGGTATTGCCAATCTTCCTGATTTTAGCCATTCTAGCAGTTGTGAAGAGTATCATCTTGTGACTTTAATTTGCATTTCATTTATAACAAAAGATGTAAATCCCTTACTAACCATTTATATATTTTCTTTTGTCAAGTATTTATTCAAGTCTTTTGCCCATGTTTTTCATTGGGTTGTCTGTCTTTTCATTATTGATATGTAGGAATTCTTTATTATATTTTAAGTCTTACTTATACTTTACAAATATTTTCTCCCAGTTTGTGACTGCCTATTCATTTTCTTCATAAACAGCATCTCTTTGTAAATAGAAAGACCTAATTTTAATAAAGTCAAGCATATCCTTTTTTTATTTTTTGGTTAGTGTTTTTGTGTCCTAATCTCTGACTAATCCCAAATCTCCTGTTTTCTTTTTGAGGTTTTATGTTTAGCTTTCACATTGAGTCTATGATCTAACTCACATTAGTTTTGATATGTACAGTGGAGTTGAGGTTGAAGTTTAGCTTATTTGCAGACTAATATCCATTTTTTCCAGCAGCATCTGTTAAAAAGCCTTTCTTGTAGAATTGACTTTGCATCTTTGTCAAAATCAATGAGCTGCACACATGTGGGTCTACTTCTAGACCCTATTCTGTTTCATTGATCTATTTGTCTATCTTTCTGCCAGTATCATACTACCTTTGTTCCTGTAGCTTTCCAGTAAATCTTGAAATCAGCTAATGTGAATCCTCCAACTTGGTTTTTCATTTTCAATATCGTTTTGCTATTTTACATCTTTTGCATTTTCATTTAAATTTTTAGATCACCTTGTCAATTTCTTCAAATTAACCCGTTAAGGTTTTGATTGGGATTTATGAACCTACAAATCAATTTGGGGGGAGTGAATATAGTAGTCAATGTGGCTAGTTACATAGTTACAACAAGAATAATAGTTAGCCTTTATAAAGCTCACATTATGAATCCTGTCCTTTGCTCATCTTTACAATGGCCCAGGGAGCTTAGAAACAGTCCCATTTAACAAATATAGAACCCATACTAAAGACAGAGTATCTGCTCAAGTATATACAGCTAGTAAGTAGGGAGGCTGAAATTCCAGCTCAGGTAGGTCTGACCTTAAATCTCAGGAGCTTTTCTCCAGATTATGCAACTAGAGGAGGCACCAGGAGCACAGAAATCATGTCACAGAAATCAGGTTAGAAATGTAGGAGAAAACTAAAGATTGCCATCCTAGAGAAGAAATGGACAGGACAAATTGATGGTTTACCTAATAATACTGATAAATCATCACATGAAAGACCCTAGGGCAGAAATTGTAAGGGGCCAATTTTGATGCAAAATAAGAAAAAAAAAAAACCCGATAATTACGAGGGATGTCTTATCAGAGAGGCAGCAAAGCCAGTGGTTAAGTACATACACTATGAAGTCAGACTGCCTGGGTTCCAAGCCCATTTCTGTCACTTTACTAGCTTTGTGGCCTTGGCAAGTCACTTAACATTTCTGTGTCTCAATTTCTTCATCTGTGAAATAAGGATAAAAGTCGTGTGAATCAATGATTTAGTAATTGTAAAGGATTCACACAATGTATGTCTGGTAAATAGCAGGTGCTCTGAAAGGGTTAACAGGTAAAAATTTTAGAAATGGAATGAGCAATCTCGTGAGACAGTAAGTTCTAACTCTCTGAAAGTGGTCCAAAACTGTCTGAATTGCCATCTATTCATGTAGCTACAGAAAAGACTCCTGCATCAGAGGAAAAGTTAGACTGTGCAGTCTCTAAAGTTCCTTTTTCCAGTTCCAAGATCCAATAATTCTAAGTCAAATCCTTCAGAAATTATAAAGGAAACAATAAGCATGATGGCCTTCTCGCTTCAATCAATATACACTCTCGCTTCATTCAACCAATAAATGCCAACTTGCTTGGAAACACAAGCTTCCAACTGGTGTAAGGAAATCTAAGTCAGTCTGTGCCTTCAGTCACACAAGGGTGATGGAAAATAAAACAGAAAGAAAGGACAGACACCAAGAGGAGGAGCTACAATTAATTTGTTCACATGAGTTGGTTGCTTCCCCCTCTATGTGAGCCATTGTCTGCTTTTCTTAAGATCTATCAAGGTCCATGGTGAAGGAGAATGGGATTATTCTAACTCAGAGGAAATGGGTATTTGTGTCCTTAGTCTCCCAATGGGAACTGTTTCTTCTCCAGCTCTGGTTTATACTTATCTAAAACTTCTTGCCCTTCAAATACTCCCTGCTCCAAATAAAGAACCAAGTAAAGTTTCCCTACAGAAGAAGCCACTTGGTATGTCTGTTGGAAGGCTTTTCTGGGCTTTTATCTTTTCTAACCCCGATGGGCCTCTGGAATTCT
Organism: Macroglossus sobrinus; assembly: GCA_004027375.1. Taxonomy (NCBI): domain Eukaryota; kingdom Metazoa; phylum Chordata; class Mammalia; order Chiroptera; family Pteropodidae; genus Macroglossus; species Macroglossus sobrinus. The sequence continues at coordinate 191,949 of PVKZ01001840.1, read as the reverse complement.
CCCAGCAGCATTTCTTATTCATGACAGTCAGGGTCTGAAAGCCTGTCACTTTCATTCTCAAGTCCTTTGTCCTTCTCTGATTGCCTTCTGTCTACTCGACTCTGTTTGAAAACGAGCTGCTTAATTAACTTCCTAGGTCTTTTGGGTCGATTAAAATCATCCATGCCCTGTAAGAGGCAGCTGCATTGCTCACCACTGGGGCAGAAGTTATGCTTGTTCCTCTTCACAGAGAAGAATCAATCTGCATTTCATGAGGTGCTCATTATCAACCTCATGCCCTAAAATCAAACCATCTCTCCCAGGCTCAATAACATGCTGGAGAAGATCTTGGAAGTCAGGGATGAGGAGCCAATGGAGGGCCAACTATGAGAAATGCTTGAGCCCTGAGTCACTGTGCTGCCATGTACTAGCTGTGTCTCCTTGAGCAATCCACTGAATCTTTCTGAGCCTCTTTCCTTCTCTGTTAGGGAAAAATGGTAATAGCAAGATCTCTAACAGCTACCTGTGCCTTATACTTAGGATGCATCGAACAGATGCTGCAAATAGATAGTGCAGATAAAATGCTTTATAAACCATAAAAGTACTAAACAAGTATAAGGTTTATTTAATGAGGGTGTCCCTTGGCCACACTACATGAGTAAACTAGCAACAATGCATGTTCTAGAGTAACCAAATTGTACATTGTCACCCAGGTTGGCATGCTACATCTTCATCAATTTCACTGGGTCCTAAATTTTACTGGGTTTTAAAATGAACTTCTTAAATCAACATGGCTATGGCCAGATACAGCTGTTGGGAATATCTACAAGAGGCAGGATTAAGGGAAGGATGCAGAATGAACAGGTAGGAAGCCAAGGTTCCGGATTTTGTGGTATTATTAATTAAGAGTGAGATAGTCTCTATAGCTCTAGTTTCCTAGACGCTCTCAGTTAACAGGGTTGCTGTGAGATAAGGTCATATATTGAGAAATGATTTACTAAGCTTTAAATACAGTGGACAATATTATTGTGATGATTTTCCCATTCTTCCATGAAGAACCAAAGACTCTGTTCCCTATATGCTCAACCAAATCCAAAGCTGGCAGAAATCAGGCTGCTTTTTGTGCCAATAGGAATTTGAATAAGCATGATCACTTTTTAAAAGAAAAGCTTAATCAAGGAAAAGGCCCTGATTTTGACCTCTAGTGTCAAAAAAAAAAAAAAAACAGATTCACTAAATGCACAAAAAAAAAAGTTTGGTAACTTCACTGCAGATGTTACCAGCTTGTAAGGGAAGGGAAATAACCCTTCCTGAGTGTGTCTGCTCAGTGCTGAGCTCCATGCTTTGGGGGACCAAACTCACACCCAAACCTGATGACTTATCAGAGTAAAAGGAGACATGTTAATAATCATGCAAGGGCAACCAACTGTAATGAGACCGTCTCAGGCAAATGCATCATCTCCCTCTCTTTGCACAGCACACAGCAAAGCTCTGCAGAACTCCAAGGACAACAGAATCACTAAGCCACACTAGAATTTTCCCATACGGCACAACATTATTCCACTCCTATGACATGTCTGTGTTTACCTTTCAGCTCTAATTTTAGCACAGCGAGAAAGCCCATTAGTTGTTATTGAGAAAGTTTCCCTATTAACTTGTATAAGGTGTTCTGAGCTGGATTGATGGGTCCACAGAATTGCTAAAAGGCCCTTAGCTGTGCCCTTCCTGATCAGCTCTGATCCATGGGGGCATCGAGGAAGTGTTTCAGCAGCTGACACGAGTGCTGCCCTTAACCCTCTCCTACGCGATGCTCAGGTCTGTGAATGAATGAGCGCAAATCCCCTCCAGGAAGAATGCCACTATTAGGGCTGGGCAAAAACGAGTTGACTGATGGTCCCTCCACTGGCTGCTAAGATCAAGTTTTTACACCACTAACTGAAATTCGAGTTAAAAATGCCTATCTTTGTATATTAACTTCATGACCACAGCCATTATTATGCTACTAACAGGTGCTTTAGTACCAAGCATTACTCCTTCCTCATTTGGGTGGGCCATCCTTCCCTGGGCATTAGGATAGGCACATTACAAGCTGGGAGTGTAAAATGTAGGAGAAAACATGAAAATAGAGGGTGTCAGTTTGGTTTGCCACTCTTTGACCAAGTTCGTAACATTCCTAGATTTCTTTTTCCTTGTTTCTGCATGGAAAGAAGAGCAATCTTACTCAGTGTTATCTCATGGAGTTGCCATGCAATTAAATGTAATATTGAATCTGAAAGCTCTTGGCAAAAACAATAAGCTCTACCAATATATTGGCAATGCAAATTTGCAGGTGAGAGGACAAACACACAGAATATAAACTCCCACTGTGAGCTCTCTGTTAATTGCAATTTGAATTCCTGTACTCAGTTCTCTCAATGCAATTAGGAACTAACAAAAGCTTGCTCTGCAAGTAAGAATGTGGTTGGATGGATGGACTGAAGCTAAAAGAGAGGACCATTTTCTAGCCACAAGAAACTGAAGACGTGCATATCTGAACATATTATTTGGATTTGAATCACAATTTAGCTCCAAAAGGCTCTGGACACACCATTATCATGACGTTTAGGGTTCATTTTTTTCTACAATCTTTGGCCATTTCTCCATTTTTTTTCCTCTAACCATAAATGTCTGTCTGAATTGAGTTTGGGTTAGATGCATAAAGTAATCTTTAGGACCAAGGACATGATTCCTGGAGCTACGGGCAGGTCCCAGAGAGGAGCCCAGATGGAGGTCTAGATGTCAACAGGCAGACAGCTCATGCTCCAGGGCTGTTCCTTCACCTTATTTTCTCATTGGGCTGAACCTGCTGTTCTTGAATTTTCAAAAATGTCTCATGCACACTTGGTGGATTTAACAGACAGTCTTCTTTGTATCTGTGGATGATACACAGCAGTAAAAATGTCTGAGTTTCTCTTAGCAAGCAAACAGATGAACGTTCTTGTGGTAGAAAAGCTCCCAATTTGGCCACCCACAACTCCCGTCATTGTATGTGCATGCTGCCCAGCATGTCAAGAGGTGGGATCCGTTTCTCTTCTCTGTAAGCCTGGACTGACCTTATGACTTGCTCGATCAACAGAAGGTGGTAGAAATGATGCTCATTCTGAGACTTTAGAGCCTGAGTCTTAAAAGAACTGGCAACTCTGTTTATTTCTGCAGAAGCCAGTCTCTACGTAAGTCCAGCTACCCTGAGACCACCATGCTGTGAGGAAGCCCAAACAAGACATATAAAAAGGCCACACAGAGGAATATGGAGGCATGAGACAGGTGAGCAAAGCTTTCTTGGACCTTCTGGCACAGCCCAACTCAGTCAGCTGTTGAGAGCAGACAAATGAGTAATCACATTTGATGCCATAAGCAACAGAAGAATCGCCCAGCCAAGCACTGCCCAAAGTACACAATTATGAGAAATAATAAGTCATCATTGTGTTAAGACACCAAGTTTTAGGGTGGTTTGTTATGCAGCAGTAAGTAACTGAAACAGCAATGTCTCTTCATTCTACCACACAAAGAGCACTTGGAAATACTGATATAAACGACATCATTGGCCACCTAGACAAAGAATTCCAAAAGCTTCTGTACAGCAAATAGCTAAAATTTTGCACTCAGCGGCAGTTTTGGGAAATTCAGTAGTCTTAGTGTGATCCCACCCCTACTTCACTTGATAAACACTCTGGAAGCATGTCCCATCACTACACATAGGGGCTATACTGAATGGGATTCTGGGAAGGCTCTGGTGCTGCAGACATAGAGGCCTAAGCTCCAGCTCTCACTCGTGCCCTTTGACTTCTCCAAACTTTGGGCAAGGCATTCAGTCTCTTCTGCCTGTTTCCCATTGATAAGATAGAGATAGTAACACCTGCCTCATTTACTCAACAGACTTCCTGTAGTAACCAAATGAGGTAGAGTATGTTAATAAGCTTTGAAAGGTATGATGTATTGTTTTCTACCAGCTGTCATTTCATAACTGTTTTCAGATTGAAAATTTCTGAAAGATGTATGCATCTCTCTCAAAAAATAAACACCTGCAGTTTGAGGACGCCACCACCGTATGGCAATGGTATATAGACAGAGACCAATATAAAACCAACAGTAAAGATTAAATTAAAAACAACAAGTTTCATAATCTCAAGATTATGTAGAAATAACTTGCCAGGAGTAACTGTACTGAAGCCTTTATAATACCCTAGTCAATAACAGTTGTTAGACTATATATTCTGTAACTGAGGTTCCCAACTCTTTCCCACCCTCAACCTACAGGCTCATGGGGTTCCCCAGAGCAGGCCCCAAGCCAACCACATGGGGGGAAATTCAGTCCTTAGCAGAGGATGTACTCAGCCATCTCTGCTCATCCATTTCGTCAGACCCAGGAGCCATAATTTCTGTGATGGTTTAAAATATGTTTCAAATCTGTCTGACGCTCCCTTCAAAAGGTAGAACATAGTCTATGGCCATGCCACCCTGAACGTGCCTGATCTCATCTGATCTTGGAAGCTAAGCAGGGTCAGGCCTAGTTAGTACTTGGATGGAAGACTACCTAGGAATACCAGGTGCTGTAGGCATTAAAAAAAAAGGTAGCACATAATTCCTCTCCTCTTTGAGTGTAGGCTGGACCTCATGACTCAATTCCAATGAAAAGAAAGAAAACGGTACTGATAGCATGCAACTTCAGGGTCTAGGCCATAAAAAGCACTGCAACTTCCTGGTTGCTCTGTCTTGGATCACTTTTTAAGTAAAAGCACTAGTGTATTTTTGGAACATTGTGAGGACCCAAAATGAATATATAAACTATGATCCTTATTGCCCACAGAGTGAAGGATGCATTTAACAGTCCCACTGGGCATAGACAAGGCAAAAAGTCCCATAAGCAGTATTTGATGGAGACTGGAAAGGTAGATGTGTTGGATATGGAGTTGATTCAGAGCCAAGGGAAATTCAGGCACCTCAGTCAAGCATCAGTTATATAACATCTACTGCACAACAGTAAGCAAAACAGAAAGCAAGAGGATGGTAAAAAAGAAGTTCTTTAATAGCTTTACCTTCTTGCCCTTCAGGTTTGCTATGTATCTGAAGAGACAATGTCATTAGAGAATAAGACAGTTTTATATTCTCGTGCTGGTCCACTGAGCCGGGTTGACAGCAAATACCATGAAAAAAGAGAGAGAGGAGGCAGAGGTCCCCTCAAATGACCCAAGAACAGATTTCCAAGATGGTACCCATCGTATGGCACACTTCATTCGGAAATGAACAGCAGATGGAATCAGGGGAAAAGCAGCTCTGCTGTGAGCAGCCAAAGGTCAGTAAAAATCCCCTTGGCTCTCTGGCCAAACGTTGTTAGCAACCCTCCAGAAAGAAACTCCCAGTTGGGCCTTGCCATTAGAAATATGCCTGGACAGCCCTCAGTGAGGCATTCAGGATGTGTCTCTTTGGACAGCATCTCTCTTCCCCTAACCAGCGATGACCAGGACAAACATGGACAATGGATCACTCCCATTACTCTCTGCTCTTGCCCACTCTTCCAGTCTAAGGCAGGCTGCCAGATCTCTGTCCTGTACTTGGCCTCTCACATCTACTGTGCTGGTTTGAAGCAACAAAGCCACCTTGACATAGGTCACCTATCGATTTCGCTGTCTTTTCCTCAGAGCACAGACTGCTCACTGATCCTGGTCATCAGTCTATTCAGTGTGACCAGTGCATCCCCAACAGTAGTTTACTCAGCCTTCTGAGGAAGCCCCTACCTCAGCCAAAGGTGAAACCCCATAGCCTGAAGGACAAAGGGGTGCGACAGGGGAGATGGAACCAGCAAAAATGCCTGAGAAGCTCTCTGGGTGCTGATGAGACCTGTTGGAAATGATTTTCTCAAGAGCCACTTGTTGGAGATGTATCAGTTATGGTGTGATGAAGAGCCCTAGGAGGGGAACCACAAATCAAATTTTCATTACCAGGTGAGGTGAGAGGTGCCACAAGTGAAATCCATCACTGCTGATGTTTTTTTAAGACGGGCCAGGGACAGAGGTCTCGCTCCCCTAACTCCGTCTGCCCTTGTCCTTCCTGCACAGGTAGCTCCCTGCAGCCCTGTATGCGACTTCCTTTATGCACAGCTTGTTTCCCCATGAAGTGCATCTTATCCGCTTTGGATATCTCACTACCTCCATCATGCCTACTCCCTCCATCAGCCATCTTTAGGGTGCGATGAATTTGCTAGACGGCCCTGAGTGAGACCACCACCCCCACTGAAGGGCTGGGAGCTGGTGAGATGCAGAAGCCAGCAGGTGGCTGGGCTATGACTCAGAGTTTGTAATCCGTTCTCAAGGTAGGAGACAGAGAGGGAAATATGACTCTCAGCCAGAATCAAACACTAAAAAAATATTTTTAAAAATTCAGAGATAAACAGATGCACAACATGTAGAGAACTTCGCTCACTGACCTCATCCAGGCTGAGTAGGTGGCCTGCTCCTTTCCTCACAGGCTCCTCTTGTGGCTGCATCTATGAGGCCTACCTGCTCCAAGGTTGCCTTTGACATTCATTCATTTTAATTTGATTTTCCTTGGAAAACAATATCTGTGTAAGGGAGCACCAGAATGATCGCCTGGTTCCACTCTAGAAGAACACACAGTAGATGCTCAAAAAGCCAGTTAATGCACCTGTTGGAAATGGTTTTGAAAAGTATGAAACACTGAGCAGAGGCAGAGGGTGATGCAAGGACAAGATGATGTAAAGGTCGCATCTCCCGTGGCCTCGTCACTTCCTAGGGGGACTCTAGTGACAGCCCCCTGGGTCTCTTGCAGGAACACGCTCCCGCCACTCCATTTTTTAAATTGTAGGTACATCTGATCATGTCTCTCAACCTGCTTAAAATCCCTCAACGACTCCCCTTGCTTTCAGATCAGCCCAGGCTCCTCCACGTGCAGGATAGGGCCCTGGGTTCTGCCTCTGCCTATCTGTCCCGACTAAGCTCCCTGTCCCCATCAAGCTCTTTATTCTAGCCATCCTAAACCACCTGTGGCTCCCCATGCCAGGCTTTGCCCGTGCTGTTCTTGGGTGGATCTGCACACCTTCTTCACCTGGCAAACCCCTAGTCATACTCCGAGATTCTGCCCTGGCATCACCTGTTCCTAGAAACCTCCTCTGAGCCATACTTCCTCTTGCCCATGAGCATCCCATGGAAGCCCTGTGCTCCCTCTACAGAAGACTAAAGGACCAGTACTGTGGCTATCCCTTTACTGGTCTATCACTCACCTGCCCAGACTAGCTGCTTAGTGAGTAACTTTATCTTCCTCTTCCTTATCGCAGCAAAGCTTGCACAATGCCTAGCATGTAGGAGGTGTTGCAAATTTTTTTTAAAAATCAATTAATCTATTGTCTTAGAGTTGGGTGGAAAGTCATTTCAATTCTTGGTCTTGAGATCCATAGGTAGATCTGCAGCAATCCAACTGTGTCCTCTCCCTAAACAACACAGGTTATGCCATCCCTGTCCTTCCTTCTTGAGCACTGGTTCTCAGAGGACCATCCCTGGGCCGTCTACATCAATATCACCCTGGAAGGTGTTAGACATGCAAATTCTCAAGGCTCCACCCAATCCTACATAATCAGAAACTCTAGAGACTGCCCCTGCAAGCTGTAGTTTAACATGCCTTCAGGGAATTACGATGCCCCCTCAGTTCTGAAAACCAGTGCCCTAGTGCCCTAGAGCCTTCAAAGACCATTAGGAGCAGTTCAGATTCAGCTGTAGTGAACAGCTCTGCCTGGTGATTTCCCCTTTTCCAGGCTGGTGGAGCCTCTCCACAGCTGAAAGCAGCTGCATTCACCAGGGCCAGATGCGGAAATACTTCCCTCCCCATACCCCTTGTAATAAACAAGAATCACCTAGGGAACAAAGGAAACTAGGCGACACGTGTGCTTCGTGCTCCAGAGAGTTCTCACTAACCCTGGGCTATGGGCAGGCTCTCAGCAGAGGCTTGCTGCACTGTGCAGAGTTCACCTCGGGCTAAATCCATCACCTGGATCTCACAGGAGCCAGTTCCCAGTTATTTTTCTCCAAAGAACAATACTGGACACTTCAGAAGTGTGTGTGGCGGGCAGATCTGCCACTCATACCACAGGCAGATAGAACAGAACAGAGCAATTAGGAAGATCTTGGCTGTCAGCTTCTCTGAGAGTGCCACTGGTAGCCACAATGAAGGCAATGGTCGTGAGCTGAATTCATTAGGTTCTGCAGCCTGCCTCACCGGAAATCACAGCATAATATATTCATTCAGGCCCATGGAAATGCTCAAAGAACCAGAAATGTACAACTTTTTAGCACTGACATGTCTTATAAACCCTCCTATATATCTTTCATTTCATACTTTGTCATTTTTATTGAGCTCCTATTATGCACATGGTAAGCGGATTTTGCTCACTGGTAGTTTGCAACCTAGTAGGCTGTATACTAGGATCATATGAGGAGCTTTGAAAATATTCTTAGGCCCAGACCAGACCTCAGAATCTCTGGAGTGGGACGCAGGCATCAGTATTTTTTAAACTCTCCAGATGATTCCAATATGCAGCCAATTTGGGGAACCATAATTTTAAATACTATTGATGTCTAGACTCTACCCCAAATGACATAAATCAGACTCTAAGGCTGTAGCCCGAGCATGGGTGTATAACATGTGCATGCACACACATGACCACATATGCATGTACATATGCATGTGTATGCATGTGTGTATATGCATATGTATATGTACCCATGTGTGCATGTATATATGCACACATGCATATATATGTACATACATATATATCTACTCACATGCATCCTTATACATATGCATATATATTCATATACATAGAGTCTCCAGGTGATTCTAATATGGCCAAAGTTGAGAACCACTCCATGGACCATTGTTTCTCAAACCTGTCTGCACTTTACAATGATCTCTAAAAATTCCAAAGCTCAGGCCATTCCCCAGACTCATCAGATCATAAGCTCTAGGGTGGTCAGCTGGGCACAGACACCAGTGTTTTTTGAGGGTCCCTAGATGATTCTGATATGCAGACAAATCTGAGAAGTGCAGCACAGATGCTAACCTCCAAGACAGTGAGCTCCATTTTCTGCTATTTTACTGTAACTCTCCTACAGGACTCACCTTACCTATTTGGTAAACCAAATTGAATTTTTAGAAACATCTGTTATTACAATGTCCTTTACAAACCATGTTTAGTGGAGCTGGTGCCTCCTAGGACTGCAGGGGTTGGCCCAAAATTTTTCATGAAATATATTTCATGCAACTGTATTCTACTTCCTCACTAGTGAATGCTATCCAGGACTCCCACTGTCCCCACATTTTGAGAACTGTCTCCCTCTTTGAAATGTCTTCTATTCTTCCTCTGGATGTCTTCAGACAAAAATATCTTTCCAGCTCCCTTCTCAGCATGTTTGAAAACTAGAAATAGCTTTCAAGCACTTGAGTGCCCAGGGGTGAATTGAGAAATTGGAGGGCTCTCCACTCCTTGCTGAAGAAGGGGATAGCTAGCTTTTTCACCAGACCATACAGGGCTCACTCACATTTTAAGAAGCCAGTAGGTAAGATAGAAAACACTATGAATTCCTCATTTCACAATACTTTGATGCTGTGCACCTTGATTTGACCAACAAATGTGGATGATTTTACTCTATCAAAAGCACATGGTTAGGATACTTCTCATCTAAAGGATTCCTACTGTGAATCCTTTTGTGGAAATGCTGATGTTTATATAGCAAGTTTGCTTTAAAAAAGAGGTACACCTGCAAAATCATTCATTAAAACTTGGAAAAATAATCTCAATATTTCTTCTTTTTGAGATTACCTCTTATTTTTTTTTTGCCAGCAATGACAGTTCATCTAAATGCTTGATAATCAAGAGAATTATTCTCTGTAATAATTATTGCAGCAGGAGGAGGGCTGGGCTGAAAGTTAAGAGAACTGGGCTCTGTGCACCATATCAATTCTAATTCCCTGTGTGTTCTTGACCAAGTTATTTGATCTTTAGATCCCTCATTTATAAAAGCAGGGAATAAATACTCGCAAAGATGGATTTCTTCCAGCTCAAACATCATGTGGTTCTAATTCTCTTGCGGACAATAACATTAGTCTTGTGGAAATGGCTACGTTTATTAGTTTGTTTTCCTAAAAATAGATAATTATTTGGGAGAAAGTATCTTGAGTATCCAATTGCATAAAACAAAAATTAAATAACTAAGACATGCACCATGATGTACTAGACACAGTAAGCCTACAAAAAGAAGAGAGACAGCCTGTGCTGCTAAAATTAATGAGGAAAAGAATCACATAGCTACCATGATTTAAGGCAGAGTGAAATAGATACTAGGGCTATAGAACCAGAGAGGAGGCATCTGGGAGCGTTTAAAAAAAGAATGTCCAGAATAAAGAGTAAAGTTCTTTCTATCAGGGTTAAAGGAACACTGAACTTGGAATCAAACTTGGGTTCTAGTTCTGGACTTCTCAGGTAGTGACCACATCATCGCAGACATGCCAGCCATCTTCCCCAAGATTACACTCTTCCACCCCCCGCATAAATAGGAATCATCAAATACTGACCCAACACACTGGACAGAGGCACTGGGAGGCTCCAAGAAGACACTACCGTGAGAGAGCACTATAAAACGTGGCATGATGTAAGTTGCATAAAACCACGGAGGATATACATAACGTATGCTAAACATGTGTTCCTATGGATTTTGATCTGATGATTCATAAAAAACAGAGTTTCCACCGAAAAAGGCATCCAGAGGTTAAATTCAGAATTACAGGATCTCATATATGGTGGCTTCTTTTCTTGTCCACCTTCTTAATTTTTCTTTATTTATTTACTAAATGAAAATATGTCCTTATTTTTAAAATGAAATAGTTGAAGAGGGGGTAATAATTCTAACTCATTTTATGAGGCCAATATTATACTGATACCAAAACCTGGTAAAGATAACACACAAAAAAGAAAACTACAGAACAATATCCCTCATGTACACAGATGCAAAAATCCTAAATAAAGATACTAGATAACTGGAGAAAAAGGAACCCTTATATACTGCTGGTAGGACTGCAAATTGGTACAGCCACTATGGAAAACAGTATGGAGGTTCCTCAAAAAACTAAAAATTGATCTACCATATGATCCAGCAATCCCTCTACTGGGTATTTAAACCTCAAAGACCTGAAAGCCCATCTCCAAAAAGATATTTGCACACCAATGTTCATAGCAGCACTATTCACAGTGGCCTGGACATGGAAGCAACTGAAGTGTCCTACAATAAATGATTGTCTAAAGAAGCTGTGGTACATATACAATGAAATATTACTCAGCCATAGGAGAGATGAAATATTGCCATGTGCTACAACCTGGATGGACCTCGAGATAATCATGCTGAATTAAATAAGCCAGACTGAAAAAATTGAAAATCACATGATATCACTTGTATGTGGGATATAAACCTAAAAGCAACAAATGAACAGGACAAGCAAATGAACAGGACAATGGACCACGGATTACCAGAGGGTAGGGGGTGTGGGAGGAGGGAAGAAGTAGACAGGGTAAGGGGAGTCAAATATAGGGAGTTTGGGGAAAGTGAAGTGGGTAAAAGGGATCAAATATATTGTAGCTGAAGAAAACTGGACTCTAGGTGGTAATCACACAATAGAATATATAGATGTCCAATTATAATGTATGCAGGAAAGTTATATAACTTAAAAAATTATAAACTTAAAAAAATTTTTTTAAAGATACTAGCAAACCAAATAAAGCAACATATTAAAAAGATGATACACCATGATCAAGTGGGCTTCATCCCAGGGGCATAAGGATGGTTCAACATATGCAAATTGATTCATGTGACATACCACTTAAACAAATTAAAAAATAATCATATGGTCACATAAATAAATGCAGAAAAAGCCTTTGACAAGACACAGCATCCATTTATGATCAAAATACTTTTAAAAATTGGGATAGAAGGAAAGTACTTTAACATAATAAAGACTATATATGACAAACCCTCACCCAACATTATACTCAATAGTGAAAAACTAAAAACCTTTCCTCTAAGAGCAGGAACAAGGCAAGGCTGTCCACTATCACCACTGTTATATTCAGTATAACAGTGGAGGTCCTAGTGAGTGCAATCAGGCAAGAGAAAGATATAAAAGGCATCCAAATAGGAAATGAAGAAGTCAAACTATCTCTCTTTGTGGATGACAAGATTCTCTATATAGAAAACCCTAAAGATTCCACAAGAACACTACTAGAAACAATAAACAAATCCAGTAAAGTTTCTGGATACAAAATCAATGTTCAAAAATCCATAGCATTCTTACTCTATATCTATACTCTACATCCATACTCTAATAATGAACTGTCAGAAAAAGAAGTGAAAACAATAATTCCTTTTGCAATTACAGCAAAAAGAATAAAATACCTAGGAATAAATTCAATGAAACATGTGAAGGACCTATATGATGAAAAATATAAAGATCCTATTAAAAGAAATTGAAGGAGATACAAAGAAATGTAAATATATTCTGTGTTCTTGGATTGGAAGAATCAACATAGTTAAAATGACCTTATTATCTAAAGCATTTATACAGATTTAATGCAATCCCCATCAAAATCCTATCGGCATTTTTTAAAGAAGTAGAACAAAAAATCATCAGACTTGTACAGAAGAACAAAAGACCCTGAATTGCCAAAGCCATCCTAAGAAAAAAGAATGAGGCTGGAGGCATCACTTTGCCCGACTTCAAATTACACTATAAAGTGACAATAATCAAAACGGCATGATATTGGCAGAAAAACCAACACACAGACCAGTGGAACAGAATCATGAGTCCCAAAGTAAACCCAGGTTTATATGGGCAAATAATTTTTGACAAAAGAGCCAAAAACACAATGAAGAAAGGAAAGCCTCTTCAATCAATGGTGCTGAGGAAACTGGAAAGCCACCCACAAAAGAATGAAACTACACTGTGTTTATCACCACACACTAGAATTAACTCAAAATGGATTCAGGACCTGAATATAAGACCCAAGACAATAATTTACAAAAAAGAAAACATAGTAACTAAACTCATGGACCTTGGACTTAAGAGGATTTTATTAACTTGACCTCAAAGGTAAGGGAAGTAAAAGGAAAAAATAAATGAATGGGATCACATCAAATTGAAAAGCTTCTGCATGGCAAAATAAACTGGTAATAAGGTAAAGAGACAACCATCCGAATAGGAAAATATATTTGCAAGCAATGCTTCCAATAAGGGCCTAATATCCAAAATATACAAAGAATTCATACAACTCAATAACAACAAAAAAACAAACAATCCAATTAAAAAATGGGCAGAGGACCTGAAGAGATACTTCTTCCAAGAAGACATACAAATGACCAACAAACATGAAAATATGCTAAACATCGCTAGCTATTAAGAAAATGCAAATCAAAGCCACAATGAGATACCATCTCACACCTGTTAGAATAGCTATTATCAACAGGACAAGTAATAACACGTGTTGGAGAGGAGGCACAGAAAAAGGAACCGTTATACTATTGCTGCTGGTAGGACTGCAAATTGGTACAGCCACTATGGAAAACAGTATGGAAGTTCTTCAAAAAACTAAAAATTGATCTATCCTATGATCCAGCAATCCCTCTACTGGGCATTTATGCCAAAGACTTAAAACCATATATCTGACAAGATATTTGCACACTGATGTTCATAGCAGCATGTCATGGTGGCCAGGACATGGAAGCAACTGAAGTGTCCTATGATAGGTGATCAGATAAAGAAGCTGTGGCACATATATACAGTGGAATATTACTCAGCCATAAGAAGAGATGAAATACTGCCATTTCCAACAACATGGGTAGACCTTAAAATAATCATGCGAAGCAAAATAAGCCAGACAGAAAAAGTTGAAAACCACATGATATCACTTGTATGTGGGATATAAACCTAAAAGCAACAAATGAAAGGACAAACAGAGATTTGTGGTCATGGACAACAGACTAGTGGTTACCACAGGATAGGGGAGGAAGATGGGGTAAAGTAGGTCAAATACGTGGTGACAGAAAGAAATCTAACTAGGAGAAATGAACACACAGTGTAAACATATGTTTGCCTTACTGTTGAATTATACAGCTGAAACTTACTGGATTTCATTAACCAATGTCACCATAATAAAAAAAATACTATTAATTAAGAAGTAGATATAGGCGGTTGCAAAATAGTCACTGTGATGTAAAATACAGCAAAGGGAATATACTCAATAATATTGTAATAACTATGTATAGTGTCATGTGAGTATTAGACGAATTGGGGGATCACATTGTAAATAATATAAATGTCTAACCACTATGCTGTACACCTGAAACTAATATCATAGTAAATGTAAACTATTAATTTTAAAAAATAATAATAATTGAAAAGTAATTGAAAAATAAAAAATAAAATAAAAAAAAGAATTGTGAAGTTAGAATATAATTTTAAGATAAAATTATTACCAATTCACCAAAAGCTCTACTTTAAATGACTTGCCTTGATAGGTGATGAATAAAATTTCATTAGGAACAAAATAAAAAAATTAAAAATTAAATAAAAATAAAATAGTATTTAAAAATCATTTAAAAAATCCTTTAACCAGCTACTTCTTGCTTTACCATTACTATGTCTTACGTGTCCTTCCAGAAAAAAAGGCTTATTATTACCCCATAATCATAATTGTATATGTGTAGTCTCCTGTATCTAAAGATGTATAGCTTCTTTTTTAGTTCTTCACTACTGGAAAGGTCTTATTTCAAATAATCTCAGTTTAAGGCGATATAGTTTTAGATTACTGAAATCTGACATTGCTTTTAGTGGTGATAATTAAATAATGCTCTTATAATTTCTTACCAGGAGGAAAGGTGGAAGACAAGAATTTTATTTAATATGTTATGGAAGCCAAATAGAAGTGTCGAGCAAGACAATGTATTGTTTGTTGGTTAAATAAGAGAAAAGTCACCTGTTAAAAGACTAATAGGTCTTTGGTTCCGGGAATCAGCTTCTGAATAAATTGAAGAGAGGAGCCAAAGGATTTTTAGTGCCTCTTGCTCCATAAATGCATTTCAGGTTCACTTTCAAAGACTGCTCGTAAAAAAAGGGGCTTTCAGGATTAACAAATTCATTGAATAACTTTTGAAGAATGAAAACATGCACAAAAATTTGGAAAGAAATTTAACCTTTTAACTAAAATACTTTAATAATAAACTAAGAGTATTCTCTCATTAAATTCACACTCCCCATCATCCTTCATCCAGAAACCCCACAAAATAATGACCTAAGTCTTTAGTCTCCATTCACCTCAAAAAAAGACAGTTAAGTAGAGTAAAAGAAACAGTTATTTAGGTCACAACACACCCAGAACTATTTACCAGACATATTCTCACTCACAGTGTAAAAACACTGTCTCTCTTTTTGTACGTCCTAAAGTTCTATCATTTTGATAGCACAGATTTCACTGGCTTTATTGCATAGCAGATAGGTGAGTTGTAAAAGCCCTCTCTGTGTCCTGTACAGTGGATATTGGTCATTTTTTTTTTCATTTTTCTCTCCTCTGATCTGAAAAGCTCAAAGCAGTTCACTGCAGCTCTTACATTCTGATATAGTTCTCACCTCCTATTTCAAGTGCTTCACTACAATCAACTTCCTTATTCTCTTAAAATCGTTTCTGATTTCTGAACTTCTCATCCCTTTCTTTCTTTTGTAAGAGCTATAATACTTTACTCTTCTCAGTCCTCTAAAAAGTTCTGCATTCTTGGTAAAAGGTACCATTACCACCACATCCCAAAAGCAATGTCCTGGTCTCTGTGTCAAGTAAAGGAATTCGCTCAGCTAACTTTGAACTCTTTATGGCTCTCATATATGTTACTGAAGCTGCAGTGTATTATCTCTAATTAGTGAATAAAATGGTCTCAAAAAGGGTTGGAAAAAAACTTCATATAAATGAAAAATTTGACAGTAGAAATATAAAAGTGACCTTGATCTTTACAAAAATCAGCTTAAGAGCCTAATTCACTGATAAAGAAATTTGGCTTGTACCTAAAGTAAATCATGCTGGAGGAATTTAAAACTTACTTAGTTTCAGACTGAAGAGTTTTCAGACATCCTGGTCCATAAATTCTTGGGGCTGGTGGGGTTCTCTAGTAATCCTGCCTCCAAAAATAATCGTGGACAGGCACATTTTCTGGGAGAACAGAAAATTTGCTTCTTCAGAACGAATGGCCACTTATTATTTCTTCCAAAGGGATCAGTCCCGATCTAAAATGACCTGGGAGTGATTTGTTCCTTTTAGGACAGTTATTAAAACCTAACTAGAGGATTTCTATTTCTAGTGATAGGTGGTCTACGGTATATATAGTCTTTCCTTTGTGTGAAATATTGTAAAATTAAAAACGTGCAATACATAAAAGATATGAGGTGGTCTCCTAAAAGTTGGTAGGGAGGCCCCCCAAACAAACCCCTTTCTGGGGGCAGATCCCTGCTGCCCATACCTTCCTTCACTTTACCCAATGGCTACATACCTGAAGGGCAAAAGAGAACCCATGGTTCTCTGTACAAATAGCAATTTCCTGAGAGGACAGCTCTGAGGTTTCTAGGGAGAAAGGTACCGCAACATAAAAATAAGACTGCCTTCAAAGAAGCCTGTGGAGGCTCTGGTAAGGTAGTGGAGGAGGTCTCCCACCCTTCCATACCCCTTGCCCAACGGCTACAAACTCAGCAAATATATTTTTCTCATTGTAAACTCATCTGGCTTCATGAAAGCTGGACGAAAACATCTATAAGAGTCAGAGCAAGGTAGGGGAAAGTAGATTTGGCTGCTGATCCTGAGAACACATGGGTAAGCATGTGCCTTCTAAAAGCTGGAAAGGGTCAGAAAGCTTTTGAAACATTAGATTTAAGAAGAGTACCCTAGAAAGGCCATCCTGACTCCTGAGCCTGGACATAATAGTTCTGTCTCCACAAGGGCTAGTCCTGGCCACGGATGAGAAATTTTCATTTCCATATGGAAATGTTGGGGACCACACTGAATGGAAGGAATCTTACCTCACTAAAGTATAGCTGACTGGTTTTACTTCCTTACAGTTGCTGAAATAGAAAGCCACTTCCTCCCTCATTCCATCCTGTGGTCCTCAATTCCTGCCTTCCTCCAAGATGGTATGAGTGAGAAGGAAAAAGCCAGATGGAGATTGATGACTAGTGGGGCCCCACATGCCACTCCTGCAAGGTCACCCGCCTTATTAAGAAAAGCCTAAGGAATTTTTCTATATAGAGAAAGATGTCTAAATGTACATGTGTCCAGTTTGTGGGAATTTGTTCTTCACAACCTCCGCTTTCCAGCTGCGAACACATATTTCAAGTGGATGGAGAAAGTTCTCTAGTCATGAGCAGACGAAGAGCAGCTGATGTTTCATGTTCCTTTCCTGTCAGTCTCTGAGACAGATCAGGCTTCCTTTTGCTTCCTTCCAGTGAACTGGGGAATTCGCACCAAATTTCCCAATGATCACAACAAAGATACCTTTTAAAATTCTTCCTAAAAGCATCAAAGAACTAATAAGAATAGGGAGGGATGTCGGGCTTAAGATCTGGGAGCAAGAGATCCAGAGAAGTGGCCCTGGGTATTAGGGACCACTTTTACCCAGGTGGGGGGACTGTCACTCCAAAAGAGAACAGCACTCTTGTCAGCCTTACAGGGTCAGGGCATCCCATCACAGGGTTAAGGCCTGGTAAACTACTTCACTCTTACAGTTAGGACCCCAAAGAGCTAGACCCTAGGAGTAAGAGAAAACAAAAAATAAACTAGCCTGGTTTCATGTCATTTGGGTAGCCTAGAAATTCCCAAGCCCCCAGATTCAGCCAGGATTGCTGATACCTCCAAAACTCTACAAAAGGTATTTAAAATCCTCTCTAGAACTCATCACTTTTATTATCAAAGACTCAAATTACTGTATTTCATCAAACTTAAAAATCACTAAATATATCATGCACTATTATTTTAAGTACCAGGGAAGGGGCGAAATGCTACCAACTATAAATGTAAGTCTCCAGCCATCGTAAACCATACCTGAATTTCAGAGATTAAAATGTGAAAAAAAATGTACATCCTAAAATTCATGATGAGGTATTTATGCAAATATTTTTTCAAACAATATCTAGCACACACTCAAAGATAACCATGTACATGAGGAGATATGGCAACATAAATATGAATCAGCAAACAACAGAGAAGAGATAAACACATAAGTATTTCAGTTGGAAAAATTAACAGACACGAAATGTAAAACAACTAGTGCTCCAGAAGATAAAAGTTGGGCTTAAAAATTTAAAAACAAGGAACCAGGAACTATATAAAGTTATATTAAAGGTTTGAAAGGAACTAGAAATTCTAAAACTGAAGTTAAGAATGCAACAGATGAATTTCACTGCAGATGAGATACAGCTGAAGAGACACAGTGTGACTTAGAAGTGTCAGAAGAAACTATTAGAATGTAGCCAGGGTCGAAAATCCAGAAGAGAGGGTAAGGGAAATAGAAGATACAGTGAGGAAGTTTAAGATAGTAAAATTACTTTACACTGTAAAGTTCTCCCAGAAATAGGCAGTAGAGTTAGGAGGAAGTCGCTAATATTCCTATGTCCACTCAGCTCCCTCAAAGACCAACTACACAACTGAGGCAGGTCACTTTAGCGAAGACCCAGAAGTAGGATGACAGTGGCTAAAAGTTGCAAAATTGTGATTTATAAGAAGCATGTATTGGCCATTCAGATGAACAAGATATATTTCTCACGTACATTTGGTCTTCATTCACATCCTCGGTTCCTGGCTCACGGCTCCCGAAATCCTTGGAATTTCCTGAGCAATAAGAGCAATGGGACCATCTTTTGTCAAAATATTTAGTCTCGTCTTCAGAGTTCACAGCCAAGGTGAAATGGGTGTCTTGTTATTTATAACAAGCTCCACACCATCATCACTGGGCTTACATCGATGAAGGTGACTTTTGGAAAGCTCCTAAGGATGGGGACTGGTTGCCAGAGGAACCAAGTATGAATAGACGGATGAAACTTTCAGTCCCACCCCCTGAGTTCTGGGGAGGGGAGGGCGACTGGAGGTTAAAATCAATCGCCAATGGCCAATGAGTTAATTAATCATGACTATGAAATGAAGCCTACCTAAAAACCCAAGAGGGGGTTCACAGAGCTTCCAGGTTGGGAAATCAAAACTCTGCCACATGCCAAGCCCCAAACTCCACAAGGACAGAAGCTCCTTTGTCCGGGACTAAGTGTCTCTTCAACTGGCTGTTGATTTGTATCCTTTACTATCCATCATAATAAACAGGTATTCTAGGAGTAAACAGGTTTCCTGAATTCTGTGAGCAGTTCTGGCAAATTAATTGAACCCACAGAGTGGGTTATGGGAACCTCTGATTTACAGCCAGTGGGTCAGAAGCACAGGTAACAACCTGGGCTTGGGACCGACATCTGAAGTAGAGGGGGTTCTTATAGGACAGAGCCCTTTGCCTGTGGGATCTGATGCCATTTCTAGGTAGGGTCAGAATTGAGTTGAATTGTAGTTCACCTGGCTAGTGTCTGAGTATTGCTTGGATGTATGGGAAATCCCCCACAGACATATTGGAATCGGTGATCAGAACCCTTTTTAAAGTATATGTGATTATGGTTATTTTACCTTTCAGTGCAACGCTCTCCTCATATATATAAATAGATATAGTAACAGTACCCATTTCACAAGCTGGGGAGCATTGAATAAGTGCTCACTGCATATTGGCTGGTCCCAAGGGGAGAGTGCTCCTATCCATTTAAACTTTCCTCAGGAACTGAATGGGCAGCTCCACCACTATGAACAAAAGAGTTTAGCCTGCAGCATAGCCCTTGAAGTGTTAGAATTCTGGAACATGAAGGTTGGATGGACATCTTCATAAAATATCCACGAGATCAGAGGTTTATTGGTTTTTTCCTTTTTAAAAAAAAAAATGGGTCCTTTGCATGCAGATCAACTTTTTTTTAAAATAAACTAAATGTAAATTTAAAAAAATAGATAATTAACAGAAAATATAAGCAGGTAACAATTCTATAGAGAAATGTTTAACCATAATGGTCACCAAAATGGAAATGAAAGCAACAATGACATATTTTTCATCTTATCAAATAAACAATTTTAAAAAATTAAAAGAACCTAGCTATGAATGATGTGGTGAAATTACTTCCAGTTTTGGAAGCAATTTGTTAACATGGTGCATTCCACCTTTGGGTGAGTAATTTCACTATCTGGGAATGTATACTAAGAAAACAATCCAAACTGTAGAAAAAGCATGGACACAAAGTTGCTCATTGCAATGATACAGCAATGCGAAATTGAGCAGGAACAATGTCCCCTAATACCAGAATATTGTTATAAGTTACAAGGCTTCTAAAGTATCGAATTTGCATCAGTCATTAAAAATATTTACAAAGAGTTTGTAATAACATGGAAATTGCTTGCTATAATATTAATTGAAAATAGATAAAAATTAATATGGGTGATGATCTAAATTGTGTTTTAAAACAAGCTGAGGAAAAAAACACTAAAAATAAACATAGCAAAATATAATGGGAAAAAAATATAAATATATAAATAAATAATCGGGTCAATCAATCACAGATAAGATTTTAAAATTCTTCCTTCTACTTTCCATAATGAATATGTATTACTTTCCCAAATAGGAAATGTTTTCATTCTAATTAGTTCCTGTAAAATATAAGAATAAAGAAAGGTTCATTTTAAAAATTAAATTAGATATAACTGACATATTAATTTCAGGTGTACAACACAATGAGTCAATATTTGTACGTATTGCAACATGATCACAGTAAGCCGAGTTAACATCCATCACCACACAGTTACAATTTTTTTCTTGTGACGAGAACTACTTTTAAGACCTACTCTCTTAGCAACTTCCAAATACATAATACAGCATCATTACCGACATTCACCATGCTGTACATGAGAAGTTCTATGAAAATCTCATCCTGCGAATCCAACTGTTTCAGTCTGCCCACGGTTCTTTCCAGTACCACCCGTACGCACACACACCTCTGGCACAGATATCATCAGTTTGAATCGCTTAGTTCTATCGGGATTAGATGACGTAGAAATGAGACAAGTTATCAAACTCTTTTCCTGCCTGGACCTCGCTCCCACCAACATGCTCCAGCAACTAGGAAGATGGAAAGGTGAACTCCAGCATCATGGCGCATCAAAGGGAACGGGACAAACTCCGGACTCCTTGCTCAGCCCCGGCACTGACCTTTGTGTAAACCTGGCAAGCCACCTAATTGGCCTCAGCCTCAGTTTCCCCATTTATCCAGTGGGGCAAGAAGAGCTGCTCACTGAGCTCAAAGATCCCTTACAGGTCTAATCTCTGTGACTCTGTATAGATTTAACCCAAAATCTCCAAACAGATCTGGATTCTTGAGAAGTTTTGTCAAAATCAAATCAGTTTAAACAGAAATAGAAAACTAGCTATTTTTTTATATCCCACCTAAAGCAAATCTTCTTGTATACAGTCTTTCTATTTTTGTTCAGTCTACACATTGACATATTGGGCGATCAGCCTCACCTACAGCCAGGCAAATTTAGATACTAAAGCAATAACCCTAGTGCTTTCTTTTTCATTGAGGAAAGGCTGATTCAGATTAAGGGAAAAGACTGCAAATGAATGAAAAGTCTGATAAATAAAGGTTTACTGTTTTTTTTTAAATGTTTTATTATTTTAAGTCTTTAAGTTCTTGAATTACTTGCCCATTCCCACCCCCAAATGGTATTTCCTATCTGACCTATTTCAATTCAAGAAAAAATCTCATCCTAGTCTCGGATTTTTCAAAATAGAAGTTTTAATCAATAAAATTTTATTGGAAACTTTTCAAATACCATTATAGTGACCTGGAAAAAAAAGTTTCATTCACTTTCTCAGGTAGTAACAGGCATGGAGCCAGCCTCGCCCACAGTGTGCATTAAGCTACTTCTATCCACTAGTGGGACTCGTGGATTCCCCTGTAAACCTTGAACTAACCTTGGCCTTTGTTCCATCCTACAGAGATGCTACTGGCGTTGGCCTAGAATTTCTGAAGATTTAGAAGTTCTTATTTTTGATGGCAGATTTCACAGAAGTACAGGTTACGCTATATTTAACAATTCTATTTTGATCCATCCCTCTGTTTAACTCAAGTCTTTGAGAAGCTTCTCTAATCTCTTGCCAGTCTTGGTAGAAGGAAGAGTCTCCATATTTTCCTATTCCTGCAGCCACAGCCGTCCTGTCACTCCTTAAATCCTTTTTTGAGAGGTAGCTTTACCTGAAGCTAATGAAACTGAAACGTCAGAACCCCTCTTTTACACAGGACCCTTCCAAGCCTGAGAGGGGCCCTAGCAATGTGTTCACCTGGCCATTTTGTCCTTCCCTTAAAGAGGACCCCTCAAGTTACATGGTGTCCTGCCCCACCGGAACTGGATCCTCCCCTGCCACGTCCCTCACCTGCTGCTGTCCAGCAGCTTCTGCCCAAGCAGTGGATTGCAATGACCCTGCGGGCAAAGGTTGCCGATCATAGTTCTGCTACCCACACTTCTGGGATATAAATCAGCCACATGCTAGGGGAAGAATCTGAGACTTTTTGGTTTGTGTCTCAAAAGACTGACTTAATGTGATGACCAGATTAGAATATGTGGCGTAAAAAAGGTTGTTTAGTCTGATTTATGATATTATTCATACGGGAAGTTCTACAATGCTAATTACACATTTACTAAGTCACTTTTATTAAAAAAAAAAAAAAAGAACCAAGTTACATGAAATAAGACCTCTCTCAGAAAAGTGGGGATAGTTATACAGCATAATACATAATAACCAATATCCCTGAGAACACTGTTTCTCAATCAGCTGTGATTTTGCTGCCCAGGGGACATTTGGTTGTCACAACTTAGGAAGGGGGTGTGGAGATGCTACTGGCATCTAGTGGGTAGAGGTTGGGAATGCTACTAAACATTCTGCAATGCACAGGACAGCCTCTATGACAAAGAATTATCTGGCCTACAGCATCAATGGTGCCCATGTTGAGAATCCTGACCTTAAAATAATGGATGTGCAAGGATTCTGTCAGAAAACGATTAACCTTTAAAGACTAGAAGGCCAAGATAATAGGTAGCTCATGCAAAACTGCTCTCTCACTTCAACCATCACACCATGGTAAAAAGCAATGAAGGCTCCAGACTTTTATGGGTCAAGGGACTGCAAGGACCCTTGCCAAGAATGGCTACATGAGGAGGTGGCAGTATAATTTCAAGAGCACCAGGAAAGGCACTTTGCCTCCCCAGTTACCTCCAACACCCACTTGTCTATGCTTGAAGTCCTCGCATGGTGGACAGAGCCTTTCATTCCATAATGAGGCTTAATGTGCAAAGACCTCCCCCTACCCCTGAAAAGAGAACAGTGACCTATATTCCTATTCAAGAGGAAGATGACAGATTGTTTTTCCCCAGAGTTTCTGTACCACGAAAGGCTCTGAGTGGCTGAAAGTGGTGGGGAGGAAAAGAGGACAGGCCCCAGTGAGGTAGGGGAAGCGTGAAGACATGGACAATACAGGGTTCTGAAACAAATGTCACCTACTGCACAGACTACACTTGAGCCTGCAGGGAGAGAACAGTGTAGGAAAAAAAAAAAAAAAGAGTCACATTCTTGTCCTTCAAGATTGCAATCAAGTTCATCTCAGGTGAAAAAAACTCCAAGAATGCTTGAAAGAATGGCAGGGAGGCAGTGCTTTCATTGCAGCTGGAACAGGAGACAAGGACACTCACCAACTGTGGGATCACAGTGAACCCCAAACTGTGCTCGGTGAAGCCCCGCTCCCCGCCACACACACACACACACACACACACACACACACACACCTAGCAAAGTCATGGACACATAGCAAAATGCTCAGGCAGGGCCATCGTTGTTGAATGAATGGCAACTATTCCAGATGAAACAGTCTAAAGATGGTTTATTTCTTCCTTCACCCCTTTGCTTTATACCATTTCCCTCAATTTGGGAGGAAAAGTCTTGTCTTCTTTGCCTGTCTGAATCATGGCCCATCTTGCAAGTCTAGTTTATGTTTTCTCTGTACATTTTTTATTTTTATCTCCCTTGGCATTTCCTTCTTAGGTAAAGAGCCTCCAAATCATTCACCTCCTGCCTACTATATTTCCTATGTATCTTTCATAATGGGCCTACTTCCAGAAAAGGTTTGAAGAGGGCTTTCAAGTTTATAAAAAATAATATCGTGTAGTTTCAAAAGAATTTAAAAGAGCGATCAGAAGTAGTTTTAGAAGAAAAAGATCATTGTATAAAGAAGCTAGGATAAAGCAGTTACCAGGAATGGCTGGAGGCTAAGGTAAAAAGATAAACACACTAGACATATAGCAAGTTCCTGTTTTCTGATAAAAGGAAAGCTACAATTCCATGAGGACAGAATTTATTTTCTGACATCAAATTCCAGGAGGAATTTGCTCCTGGCTTTTCATGTATGCGGTGTAGTCACTTCATGTGTTTATCTCAATAACTCTGTGCGGTCCTTTAGAACAAAGACCGTGTCTTAGAGTATATATGTCTGATAACGGCCTATATACATAACATTACACTGCTCGAATATTTGCCAATAGACTGAAGACACACAGTTTTCTTGCCAATCTGGATATTCCAGGGTATCTCAGGACCTTAAGTTTATTGAGTAAAAGAACAGTTAAATCTCTTAGCAGGAAGGACCCTCAGACAACTTGATTCTGCCTCTAGGTCCCCAGCCACCCCAATGAGATTTTTAAAATACTCTCACCCCAACTGCTGTCACCAGTTTGGAGTCAGGAGTTGAAAGGCCCATGCCGGCCCTATCTTCATGCTTCATCCTCCCCAACTCCTGCTTTAGTTGACTGTCCTTTGCTATCTTTCTGTCCCCACCACAGATTCTCCATCCCTTTGAGTGGCAGGGCTTTGCCTTATTAACTAACCTTTGATCCTCTGATAACTAGCACAGTGCTTTGCACAAAGGAGCTGCCTTCTTTTTCAGTGTAAGGAAACTGAATTGGAAAGGGGTCCCCCAGCAGGCCTTCCCATTGTTCTGTCCTGCTCCCCTGGACAAACCCTCCAGCTGTAAGGTAGAAGCTCGTCCACATAAGCAGTCCAGAAAAGTTAAAATGCAGGTTACTAAAGGGACTGAAGTCTCAAGGGTCCAAAGAATTATTCGCTCACCCTTGTCTGTTTGCCCTGAAAGTACACTGGGCAACCCTCCAGGAAAAAAAAAAAAAAACTCAGTAGGTGCTCAGCAAATACTATTAAAATAAGGTCACAGCAAAGCTCTCTTGAACATAAGTACTCAATAAATATCTCTTAAATTGAAAAGTTTGTAACGCATCTACTTTGCACATAGTAAGTGTTCGATAAATATCTTTTAAGTGAAAATGATCGTAGGACTGCTGCCTTGCACACGATAGATAGGCTCCCTGTAAATGGCTATTAAATCGAATAGTAGCAGACACACTCGCCCCTTAGAGAACCCGGGCAGAGGTGACATTAATCAAATCCCAGGCAGAGATCCTTGACTGGAGATGCACGTCGCGAGGTAGCCAGCGCTTTCGAGAGTGCTGGAGAGGCGCGTGACAGCGCGCGGCCGCGGCGGACACCCAGCTCTTTGGCGAGCCGCAGACCCACTGCCCGCTGCCGGGCACTGACCCGCTCCTGGGACCCACTTCCCACCCAGGGGCGGGAAAAGGCCACCGCCTCCAATTTTCGCCTTGGGGCCGCACCTGGAGCTCCCGCCACGGCCCCCGCCTGGGGGCAACCGCCCACCCCAGCTTCTCCCCAGATTCCCGAGAGTTGCCGGCAGAACAAAAGCAAACGCCAGCCGGGCTTCCGAAGGCTTTCCTGAGGCAGAGCGGCCCGGGGCAGAGGCTGCGGGAGCCGCCGGCACCGCGCAGTGATGTCAAACCCGGTCCTCCGCGGGCGGCCGCCGGCCCTCCCCGCAGATTCCGGCCAGGGGTCACCCAGCCGGGGACAGCAGCGGGGCTCCCTCCCTCCCTCCCTGCTCTCTCGGGCCCCGCCCCGAGCCCCCGCTTGGGTCCGCGGAGGGGCAGAGCGGGCGCCTCCGTCGGGGGCGGGGGGCGGTGGGGTGTGAGGGGCTCTCCATGAACCCTGGGACGACAAGAGATAGAGAGAGGGGGACAGCGCAGACGCCGCAACCGAGATTCACAGCTGAACTCGCGGTGCACACTGCCCCTCGGCGCCCCCAAACGCGCCAAACTGTCCCTTGGGGTGGGGTCCCCTCGAGGTACCCCGTCCCCATATTCTCCTCCGCTAAACGCTCTCCCGGGGAGCCCCGCGGCAACCCTCCCGTCCCAGCCCGCGTCCCAGCCCCCGACCCAGGGCCAACACCTGCACGCTGTCCGCCCAGCACGGGGTCACAGGGGGCCCCGGGGCTGTCCCGCGGGGAGACACCCCACGGCTCCGGAAACTCGCTACTTTCGCGTTGGCTTGGTTTCTTGTTTGGGGATTTTTTTTTTTTTTTAAGCTGAGGTGGGGGTTCAGAAAGCAGGGAGGTATCACCTCCCCGCTTCTCCCCGGCTTCTCCCGAGCCGGCCGAACTCCGCGGGGAGCAGGCAGCGGGAGGAGGAAGCCGGCGGAGGGGGAGCCACTTACCCGCGGCGGAGCCCGAGCGCGCGGCGGCCGGGCGCGAGCGGCGCCTTTGTCTGCGGTCGCGGCGCCGGCGCGCTCGGCCCGGCGGGTCCCGGCCCCGGCGCGCGGCGAGCTCCCGCGGGCGCCCGGACAGCCCCGCTCGCGGATCCCGCTCCCGCTCCCGCTGCGGCTGCGGCTCCGGCCCGCGCCCGCGCCGCCCCGCGCTCGCCGCCTCCGCCGCGGCTCCGCCCCGAGCCGGGCCCCGCCCCCGGCCCGCGGGACCCCCACCTGCTGCGGCGGCGGCGGGCGACGGGGACACTGGCCGCGGGCGGCCGCCCGGCCCGCGCGCCCCGCCTCCCCCTGCCCCGCCGCCCCGCCGCCCCGCCGCGCCGTCCCCGGGCGGGGCGCGCGCAGGGTGGACGGGCCCTGGCGACCGAGCCCCCGCGGAGGCAGCAGCCTCACCTGAGCGGATCCCCGGTCCCGCCGTGGCTTGGCCTTCCTGCCGGGGCGCACGCTCTCCGGAGTCCTCCGTCACCTTAGAAGCCCGTCCTCACTCCTGCCCGGGGGAGGGGGCCCCTCGAGCTCTGTCCGGGAAGGAGGAGGCGGTGGGAACTGGGGTCCTCCTCAGCCCGGGCCGAAGTCCGGCCTCCCGGGTCGGTCAGCCCCGCGCTGCTGCAGCCGGGGCTGGGCACGCGGGGAGGAAGCGGGGCTGACGGGGACCGGGTGGCCGGTTTGGAGCCGAGCGGTCGCCGGGCGGCGCCGGGCCTGGGGACACCCGGTGGACGCGAGGCGGGAACCCGGCGGAGGGTCCAGCGGGCGCAGAGCGCACGTGCACGGGGCCTGAGCGCGCCCTGGTTTCAGAGCCCGCAGCCTGGGCTGTGAATCCGTGCTCTCTTACCCGCGCCAGGGTAAAACTAACGGAAGGGGGTCCAACACTTCGGAAGCCAGAGAAAAGGAAAGAAGCCACCATCCTCAAAACACTGGTAGTACCTGGTGTTTAGGTGGTGCCTTCTAGCAAATCCAAAGTGATCCACTCTAATACGGTGTGTGCACCCCGATGGAATGGTTGAGGGGCCGCTTTTCTAGGCAGAGGAAAATACGATGACCCAAATATTGTATAATCGGGTCACTAGTGAGTTTAGCTGCCCATGAGCCCTCCCTTCTCCCAACTCCCAAAACATTCAGAGAGAGACTCTCACTTTGACACTTCATAGGGTCTGCTGTGTATGTGATGGTCATTTCTATTTCATTCCCCCATCCACCTTCGCTCAGGGCCTGGTACAATTCCAGGTGCATCTTAGGTGTTCAATAACTTGAAAAAATTAACGTATGAATCCTATTACTGTGCTAATTGTAACATGGACAAAAATATAAAAAATCTTAAATTGTGGGATCCTATTGGAAAATGCATAAAGTGGGTAGAGGAGTGATGGCCATATGAAAGGTAATAATGTTTGCTGTAATTATATAGATACAATCGCTATTAATCATATGTATATGGGTAGTGGGTTAAGGATTCCGTGCTAAATTAGAGATAGCAAATGGGTGTTTAAGGCATTCCAATGTATCTTCCCCAAAGAGAATATTTTTAACATTTTGCTTCTTTAATTTTCATTACAAATAAGCATTATCAATTCAGCAAGTACGCACAAATATGAAATGTGTTGATTTATTCATTTTCATAGCATCTCTTTTGGAAAGAAGAACAAGAAGCCCCAAGGATGCTCATTTTATTCAAAAAAGCGAGACAGTCAAATGTCCCACCACGTGAAGCCCACTAGGGTGAGGGTGGGGTGGTGGGAATGCAGAGACTGACCCAGGAGGACACCAGAAAAGCTCCAATCTCCCTCCTGGGTGTTTCAGATCAGTATCTCGGGTCTGTGAAACTGCTCTTGGGAGCAATGCTCTTGTCCATGGGAGATAATTCATTTCCTCCATTTGGCAACTGAGAAAATGTAATTTTCTCTGTGCGATGAGCGTGAGTGAATGGCTCATGCATAGGGAATGGCCATCCTCCAAACTGTGGAACGAGGGTGTGAAATCTGCATTTTAATATCAGAGTCCATTGCCACACAATGCCAGGAGAATGAATGGGAACTGGGATATTTATCTAGGTACTCTCCAGCACAAGTATATCACATGGGGTTGGTCTCCTATGGATGCTGCTACCAGGAAATGGATCATTCCTTATTTTTTTTCCCCCAAGGGAAGATTCCTAAAGAAATTGCTGGCGTAGGTAAAGTCAGTCAGCAGAAAATAACCATACAGAGCCCCAGGGTTTGGGTGGGTCACCAGGTCATTTTAGAACTTACTGTTTTTCTGAGGAAAAAAAAATGTACCAGCATTTCCACACTGCCTATGACTAGATATCACAAGCTGTACCTCAGAGGCTAGGCCAGGGGCACCAATGTCTGTGGGGGTCCTAGAGGACATGAAGGCAGGGAGTTGCTGCATCGAGCAGGAAAGTGCCATGCTTACCTTGCTTAGGATATTAAGATGTATTTTTTAAAATATTGCTGATATAAACCGAATGTTTGTGTCTCCCAAAATTTCATATATTGAAATCTAATCCCCAAAGGAATGGTATTTGGAGATGAGGCCTTTGGACGGTGATTAGATCATGAGCGTAGAGCCCTTAGGAATGAGATTAGTGCCTTATAAAAGGGCGCAGGTAGAAGACAGTAGACTAAGAACCAGGAAGTCAGTTTTCACCAGACACCAAATCTGCCAGCACCCTGATCTTGGACTTCCCAGTGTCCAGAATTGTGGGAAACAAAAGTTTGTTTACGCCACCCAGTCTATGGTATTTTTGTCATAGCAGCCCAAATGGACCAAGACAATTGTGCTGACCAAATTCATCGCTTGTGACACTCATTTTTGACTTGGGTCCAGGTGGAAGAGGGGAAGTAACTTAGACTTATTAAATAGTTTCTCCCCCACCCCACCTATTCTACTCCAACGAGGACTTGACATCAAAGCCAATGACTTTATATGCAGCCTCCCTCCCAGGGGTAAGAACTGATTATGTTTTAAAGAACCAGCCGAGCCATGACTTCTAGGAGACGGAGTCACCACAGCAGGGGCACATAAATAAGCTTGTGCCGAGTCAGGCGTCTTGGTCTCTCTCTCGAATTGCTCTCTTTTATGAGAAGTCTGATATCGCTTTCTCTCTCTCTCTCTCTCTCTCTCTCTCTCTCTCTCTCTCTCTCTCCCCTCCCCTTCCCCCATCCCTCTCTCCCTTCCTCATTCTCTTCCTCTCTCCCTCTCTCTCAATCTCATTTTCTCTCACACACACCCCTTTTCTTTCTCTTCTCTTTTCTCATATGTGCAGCCCCTCTGGCTGGGAAGGTGAAACAGGCATGGAATTATTCTAGGTCTAGAAATTAGAAGTAACTCCATCTTCACTTTCACCCCAGGCAGCTCTGGAAATGTCTTTTCTCATCAGCAAAGGGATGAGATAGATCTAAGGCACAGGTATAGATGTGGGGGAAGGAAGCAACAGGCTCTCAGGGTGCTTGGTTTTAACTATAGACCAGTGATTTCAAACCTACATGTTCACTAGAATCACCTAGGAAATCTTTAAGTATACTGAGAGAAAAAAAAAGCAATAGTTGACAACAATGACCTACTTTCCAAAGTCTGGCCCCATTTATCGTATTCTGCCTTCCATCTTCTTATTGTAGGTAAGTTGTCCCTGCTCTATCGCAAGTCACCCTTCCTAGTGTGCAAGATCCCATTCCCTCTTATTGAACTTATTCAAACACATCACTCTTTAAATGCTCTCCTCTCTCATCGCTCATCAGTTTTTCCTCATTGCTAGGTCATAAGCAGCAGCTTTCAAATACAGTTTCATGTCTCCCATTTTTAAAAAACAAAACAAAAAAACAAAACCAGAAACTCTTTTGACTCCATTTCTCTCCAACTGCTTTCCCAGTTTTGTTCTCCTCTTTACAACAAACTTCGGCAAAACAAAACTTCTTATCACTATTTCCAAGTTCTCTCCTCCATTCTCTCTAACCCATTCCAGTCATCTCTCCATGGAAACTGCTCTTGTCAAGATCATCAGTGACCTCCATGTTTTTAAATCTATTGATCAGTTCTCAGGCTTTATCTTACTTGATCTACGCAGCGTTTGACATAGTTAATCACACTTGTCTTTTTAAAATATTTTTCTAAGTTGGCTACCAGGACAATTCTGGTTTTTATGCAACTTTACTGGCCTCTCAGGGAACAGTAAATGCTAGCTACACACAACAGCACAGCAAACAGCATACAAAATAGAAAAGTACTAGAGCCATTTTGACCATATTCAGAAACAAGACAGAGATGCTTGCTATCATCACTGTTATTAACATTTTTAGAGGCTAATAAAATAAAGCAATAAAACATGAAAATGAAATCGTAGACACAAATTTTCAAAAGAAAGGTACCAAAAAAGTGTTTATAGATGCTATAATTGTACAACTGAAACTTTAGACTGGTAATTTTTTTCCTTTTTACAAAACTGCTAAAATTAATAAAAATGTGGTGACGTGGGTAGACATAGTAGAAAGTTTAAACAAAACCAAAAGCTGTTTTTTGAAAAAAGCAATAAAATATATAAATTCCTCATAAGCCTAATTATGGAAAAAAGAAAGAAAAAAATGAAGAATATTATCAATAAAAAAGGTAATATAAGCATAAATTCAAGAGATAGTATAAAAATTATTAAAGAAAAGTAAGTGTAATTCTCTAGTGAGACATTTACATTAGTTGTTTTTATTTTTTATTATCAGACACTGTTCATGGAGTGAGTGGAAGATATATATTAAATACAGTCATGCACCGCATAATAACATTTAGTTCAAGGGTGGACCACATATGCAATGGTAGTCCCATAAGATTATAATGGAGCTGAAAATTTCTACTGTCTAGTGAAGTCACAGCCATCGTGAGGTCGTAGAGCAAACCCATTACTCATGCGTTTGTGATGATGTTGGTGTAAACGAACTTACTGCACTACCAGTCGTGTAGAAGTATAGCATACACAGTTATATATAGTACATCATACTTGATCATGGTGATAAACAACTATATTACTGATTTATGCTATATTTATGATTTACCATGCTATACTTCTTATCATTATTTTAGAGTGTATTCCTTCGACTTATAAAAAAAAGTTTGCTGTAAAACAGTACGTCGTGTTACGCTGGCAGCAGCCTCGTACATCTCATGTCTACCACACCTCTTGATTGCATCATTTTCTCTTGTGTTCGACTTAATCTAGTGTTGTTTTGTACAGTAACATGATGCACAGGTAGCCCAGGAGCAGTAGAATAGCCCACACAGCCTAGGTGTGCAGTAGGCTAGACCATCTAGGTTTGTATAAGCCATTGCATGATGTTCACACAAGGATGAAATAGCCTGAGGACACATTTCTCAGACTAGAGCCCAGTCATTAAAGCAGCACATGACTGTACATGCTTACGCAATTAATTGATTTGAAAGGTCTAACTGGCAGACCTAATCTCACTTGGGGGGTGGGTCAAGAAAGGCTCCATGGGGAAGCAAAAATTAAGCTGTATTGAGAACAGCAGGAGAGTGGCTCAAGCAGAGTGAAAGTGTTAGAAAGGGCCCAGGAAAAGATTGAAGCATTTGAAAATGTCACAACCCAGAGGGCAGGGTGGGTGGAAAGGGGAGCAGCCAAGGAGAGAGAGAGTCAGGGCACAAATTGTGCAAGGCTTTGTGGCCCATGGCAAGAATTTCAGCCTTAATCCTAAGTTTCATGGGAAATCTTTTTGGCATTTTAAACGGGGAAGAGTTGAGCCCCTACCGTGTAAATTACCTCATCTGAAAGGTCTGCAAAAAATTATAAGCATGTAGCAAGGTGGCATTTTCCACCATACCTCATCCCTCGCATCATTCAGTGATACTGGCCACCAATATTGCTCTCTTCCTCATGACTGTATAAGTGCTTTCTATATTAGAGGTTTCCTGGAAATTCTGCAGCACTTTCAAGGCAAGTCAACCCAGGTATAGAGTGGTTTGGGTAGATCTTGACTCTCAGCTGATTACCACAGGTAGAGCCAAACTCTCAGTCTGCTAACTTCCCAGAAGTTTCTTGGCTGATTTGGACCATACCAGCATTCTCTTCTTTCAACTTGTGATAAGACCTAACTGAAATTCTAACTCCATGTTCCCTGCTCTGTCCTTACCTCACCCAGTCATCTGTTGTTCAACGTCATAAACCATTATGAAATCCATTTAGCAGATCTTGCCAGTATTTTTGAAACACTGAAATAGAATAAAGTAGAAAATACCAAAATTCATTGGACAAGGTAAGAGTATCATTTGATGACTTTTCATTTCAGATGCATATTTCTGTGGAGATTAGGATGTGTGTGTGCACATGCACCATAGGTTACACCATTAAATGGTTTTCTTAATTATGGGTCATGATCAAAAACAGTTGAAGATTCACTACCCTACTTCCTCCTGTCTTCTGCATAGCAGGAATTTAAACTTACTGAGATTTGACTCTTCTGCCTTATTTCCTTTATGGAGGTCATTTTTATTCACCTCTGACATGTTAACAAAAATCCTGTTCCTCTTATGTAAACAACTCACTGTTATGGGAATATATTTGAATTTTTCTCTCAATAGTGGAGCTTACCTTGAAGTTTTGCTCTTCATCATCAACAGTGTCTTATACTTATAAAAGTGACCCATGGTTTGATGAGCAGTTCACACTCATAGGGACTATCCAAGGTCCAGGGCAGGCCAACCCAAGATATCCCACAATGGCATATTGATTCTTTCAAATTAAAACCACTTGAGTGTAAGTAATGGAGACATCAAATATAGACAGTTCTTTCAAGAAATTTTGCCTATGTACAGATCAAGAGCTTTCAAATGTTGCTGAGCTTTTTGACCTACATTTTTTGCTTCTGGAAATCAACCCAAAGGAAGTAATTAGAGATACTGACAAAGACTTAGGCACAAGAATGGTAATTGCAGCTTTATCTATAATAGAGACATGTTGGCAACAATGAAAATACCAAACAACAGGGAAATTGTTAAATAAATTATGGTATGTATTCATGATAAAATAGTGTTCCAACAAATAAAAATAATATTTTGAAAAAAATGTTTTAATGTCATTGAATAATATTCATAATGGATCCAGTTAAAAAACAGGCTATAAAAATAGTTATAAATTTGTTGTGTGTAATATATTATTTATATGCAAAGAGAAAGGCAAGAAAGAAATACATAAAACTATCAAAAGTTATAGGAGAACCTCTTAAATTTTTGTTTTCCTCTTTGTTTATTAGCATTTATTATTTTTATAATCAGGAAACCTTATTTTTAAAAAAATGAAATTTGCTATGAAGAAAAATAGAGTTGTGACTGTGGGGTTGGCACTGGGAGGACATACACCTGAAGAACTAGTAGGCATTTTTAATTTCCAAAAATGAGGTCTATACAGCCCATCACGTTTCCCTTGTAGATCAGCCTGCCAGGAACCTCAGAAGCAAACCTGACATTTAGTCACAAAGATATTATTCTCTTTTCTTTGCATATTTGATTTGTCTCCTTTCTTGGGCTCCAGTTTCCTCATCTGCAAAGATAAGAAAAGGTATGTTGAATAATTTAGCCCAGTGGGATGTGTCAAGGCCCCCCGCCATGGCCCAAAGCCCCTTTGACTAAGAAATAGGTAAGAGACAGCAAATATCCCTCATGGCAAGACTCAGATCAGAGAACTTTAATGTGGACTGAAAACGATATTCAGCAGATGCACAACTAATCCTCATCTGCTCAGAGCACATACTATCATATCACATCAGGTTGGAAGAGGAGGTAAGACCCCCTCATTACTGGTACCCAGGTTACTGCTCTTGTTACATCTGTGGCAGCATCATGGCTGCCTGGTTATGGAGGAGCATTGTAAATTCATGCAATTTAGAGTGACACATCTGTGGAACAGACTCTTGGAAAGCCCAGAATCGCCCCTTCCCTTTGATAGTCTTCACGCTCAGAGCGGTTCTTTCCCAGGTGACACCTCTATCTCTCATGCAGAATTTGAGGAAGACCTTCAAGGAGTCCATGTCACAGAGGTATAAAGACTTAATCTTGGCCTAGTGAAACATACATTTAATGCTAACTTTTTGATGTTTGTGGCTGCAGTATATGATTTTGATCAAGGAGTTTTAAGTTTCTCAAAAGGAGTAAATTGTACACTGAGTTGGTTTTCCACACCCCAGCCCACGACTGTCCAACAGAACTTTCTGCAATGATAGCTATGCTGTTCAATACAGTAGCCACTAACCACAGGTATCAACTGAACACCTGAATTATGTTTTAACTAATCCAAATTTAAATTTTTAAAAGCCCCATGTAGCTGGTAGCTCCCATTTGGACAGCATAAGTCCAGTCCTTAATAAATCCTAAATAAGTCCTTACAAATTCTAATGCTAATCACATTACAGCAACCTCCCCTGCATTAATTCTAGAACTGTTAAAGGCAAATAAATGCCATCTAATCAACAAAAATAAATATTTCATAGGGGTATAGATGTAGTTTGCTCTTTCTTTTGACTTCTAAACAGCTTCTAGCACAGAGGTAGCCACATAATATTTAATTGTCATTATTTATTAAGGTAGATAACGTGAGGGAGAAGTGAGAGGAAATATGTGATCAAAACTGGATCTTCCTATCTTCCTCTTCCTCACCCCACCCACTGTGTCGTTACTCAATGGATCCACTCCTCTCCTGTCCTCTAGTTACACCACATGGACACTGCTAGTCCTGAAGAAGCTAATGACAATATTTCGCTTCTCTGTCTCTGTATTTCTCACCAACCATTACAAAATCTTCCAGCACTCAAAGGCTATAATTCTTACAGGCAAAGACACACTGTTAAGATGCCCGTGAAATGGTGGAGTAGAGAACTCCAAGAGACCATCCCTCTATGAACACAGTGAATAAACTGGCAAAAACTGGCAAAATCAATTTTATTGGAACTCTGGAATTGAGTCATATGTTTATAGCCAACAGATAAATGCTTAACCAAAAAAAAAAAAAAAAAAGAAAAAAGAAAAAGAAAAGAAAAGAGAAAAAAAGAAAAGAAAAGAAAAGAAGAAGAGGCTGAATCTCAGGATGAAATCCTTGTGGCATTTTATCCTGGCCCTGCCCCTACTTCCTTGAATCCTCAGCAGTCTTGAAGATGGAACCTGTATTGCTGCTGTGGATTCCTGATGCTGGAGGAGATGGAGCAGAACTTGTGCTCAAAGAATTATGGTTGTTTGCTTTGTCCTGTTTGGTGGCTCCCGAACGGACATAAAGGGCTTGCTTCTTCTAGTTTGTCTCTCACAAAGTAGAGAGCCAGTGAAATGAGGGGCATTTGTTAGAAACATTTAAAGTAAATGTATTAGCCACTCAGCCAGAGTAAAGATAACAGCTGGGGTGCACAATAGACACACAAAATAATTGGGAGGAAATCATGAGGAGTGAGAGGCTTTAGGAATAAGGGCTTTGAAAAGCTCCCACATATTCCCAGGAATCTAGAAGACTTTGCACAAGCACAGGATAGGGTGCATGCTCAGAAACGATCAGCGAAGCCTCAAAACTTTTACCTCTGGCTGACCTTCAGGCTATGCAAGCAGGAAGTGAAGGCTAAGGCAGAGTTGTGAAGTGCCCAGCTGAGTGTTGATGGCATCCCCTAACACACACACACACACACACACACACACACACACACACACACACACGAGATCTGCAAAGACGTAAATATTTTTCTGATTTCGGTGCTAGGCTTTTCAGGAACTCTCTGTTGAATTACTAGCTGACTATTAAGCTAACCAAAGAGAGACTTCAATAGGCACAAATGACAAAGAGTACAGATTTTTTACATAAGTTCAAAAAAGTCACTAAACAAACAAATAGAAACCGTGAGTATAAACAACAAACCCTGAGGAGGAAGGAAAATCTGACTTCCAGAGTTGGCACATTATAACATTCAAAGTGTCTGGTTTTCAACAAAAAATTACAAAGCGCGTAAACAAACGCGGGGAGAGGAAATAGGGAGTGACTGCTTAATGAGTGCAGGGCTTCTTCTAGGGATGACGAAATGCTCTGGAATTGGATAATGATGATGGTTGTACACACAGTGAACATACTGGAAACGGCTGTGTTGTACATGTTTAAATGGTTAAAACGATGGTTTTTAACTTACGTGAAGTTTATCTAAAAAAAATATGACTCACTGCAAAATAGATATTTAAGTAGTATGCTGGAGCTTTGCTTTCTAGTTTGTTTAATGAAGTCATTTTGCAGCCTTTCCCAGCCATTTTTCTTTTCCTTTTAGACCCAGGACTCAGTAATTCCAGGTCTGCTAAGTTCATTATGTGAGCTGGTCTGTCATTGGAGGCCTCTTTCGGGGTGGCATTTGCCATGGGTCCTGTTGGCAGGTTCAGATTGTTACATTAAGTACAGTGTTTTTTCCAACATCCCCCAAATGCAAAATTTCCAAAACACAACCCTGATTTCTTCCCATATTCTCTCCCTCCATCATCCTCCATCAGCAGAGGATATTTCCCCATGCTATTTTGGATAGCTCCCTTATACCATGTCCAATTAATTTCCATGTCCAGATTTTTAACCTCCTGAATGGCTTTCAAATCTGTTTGCTTCTCTTCATAGTCACTGCCACCACCTTCAGTCAGCCTGCCACCGTTGCTTATCCGTACTATTAGAACAGACTCCCAACTGGTCTCACCTGCCACACACTCTCTCTTGACCCTTTTTAGTCTATTTTCCATATTCAATCCAGTTGCATTTTTAAAATGCAAATCTAATTATTTCACTCCTCCATGCAAAGCCTTTAATTGGCTTCCCATTGCTCTTAGAATAAAATTCTCAAGTGTTGAAATGGTCTGTAAGGTGCTGTGTGACTTGGCTTCTCTCCAGCCTCCCCACTGACTCACTACGCTTCCGTCATGGAAGCTTCTCTCTGCCTCAGGGCAGTCCTATACATGCTCATCTCCTTTTAGAACACTCTGTGTCGTCCCTTCTTTGTACTTACTCAGTCAAACTCATTTTCAGAGCTTAGATGAAATGTTACTTCCTGAAGGAAGTCTTCCTGGCCCTCCCAGGCTCGCATAAGTTCCCCTGTGAGGCCTAAATGTCCAGGGCTCCTCTTTTATGTGCATCTTACTTTCATAATTTCTGTGATCAATTGCTCACTGTTTGATTCCCCCAGTAAATTGTGAGACCCATCTAGGCAGGCACTGTGTTATTGAATGCTCCAGTCCCAGTACCAATCACAGGCTCTATGTATGGCGGGGGGTGAATACATATTTGTAATATTTTAGAATGTAATTAGGTCTTCCAGAAAACAGCTCACTAACCAGTTGGCACCTTACTAAGAATGAGTTGACAGCCTGCCAGAGAAAGAATGTAGCCCAGGTGTGCTTCATGCTCTATGCTCCTTATCGCAGGAGCAAGGTGGGGCAATGGGAGTAGAGATGGTGCATCCATTGCCAAGGAGTCCTATTCTGAGCCAACCCAGCATACTCAGGATCCCAGAAGAACTCTGTATGAGCAGTTCTTCGCTCCTCATTTCAGTGTCCTGTTACAACGCACAGCATTCCCAGGACAGGGGATTTTAAGGAATGAGAATTATCCGTTCTGTTCAACTTGACCTTCCAGCCTGTTCAATCAATTCAGTGTCTTTTCTCTAGATTCTCAGGTACCCCAAGTGGCCATCCCTTTGCTGGTCTGGAATCCTCCCTGTTTCACTCTTACCTCCTTTCCCACAGCCTCAGAGACATTTTTAATTCCTTTGTTTCTCCCATAGTCCCCATCATCCCCAGTCCACTCCAGACCCCCATGCCTTCTTACAGTAGGTTGTCAGTGTCTGGTGTCAATCATTCAGTTTCATCCAATTTTACTGCTCAGTAGGATCCAGCAGTGGGGAGAGAAAAGAGGGGAGGGGAGAGGAGACAGACCCTTATCATGATCTGACCTCAAGGAGAGAGATGGGTAAACAATCAGATCTTTCATCCTGCCACTGTTAACCCCCTGCCAACTTATTTCATGGACGTCATACTGCTAAAAAGAACTTCTGTTTCCTACTCTGCCTCTAGTTTTATTACCAAAGACCCCTCTGTTAATTTAGCTTCCAGGTGTACCAGGAAGTATCCCCAGAGATGGGATAGAAAACCTTTAGAGACTGGGCAC
This sequence comes from Macroglossus sobrinus, assembly GCA_004027375.1. NCBI lineage: Eukaryota > Metazoa > Chordata > Mammalia > Chiroptera > Pteropodidae > Macroglossus > Macroglossus sobrinus. The sequence goes on along the minus strand of PVKZ01001840.1, from coordinate 152,961 downwards.
TAGAAGGAGTGGCAGCAGTGGGAGAAGTGAGAGCTAATATAGGAGACAAACTTCATCAACCTCACAGGCTTTTTTGAGAGTCTGATGTAATTCCGTATTTCTTGTGGAAAATGGGTATCAGGGAAGGATACTGCAAAAATTATTTCCATAAGCTGTCTGAAACTGAGAATGATGTGCTGGGAATGACATTGAACAAACAGACTCCTAACTCCTTCCTCATGTGCTTGTTTTCTCTGTCAGACTGCAAAGGGCAAAACAAACCAGATAATCAGTGATGGGTTAAGAGCATGAGTGACAAGCTGGTCCAAGTGCTTGAGCCTCCCATTCTAGGGAGGCTGCATCCTGGAGAAATAGGAGGATCCATGAACAGGAGGGATCAGCCCAGGTCATAACTTCAGAGGACCTCAGAGAAGGGGAAGGGTGCCAGAAACTAGAAACAGGCTGAGTTTTATATCAGTTTAGATGATTAAGATCATCGTTTGTGGCCATTGATGTAAAGGAAGAAGTGGTCATAGGACCTGCATGAAAACCCTAACCCCATTTCTTTCCTTGGTAGGCATCCTGGGCTGGGAAACAGAAATTTACAGCAGGTGGTATGTCTGGGTTTCTGCAAGATATTGGACACTATGAACAGTTAAGAGCATCTATGCAAAAACATCGGCAGCAGCATCACCTGGAGATGGAGTTTGGGTGGCATTCCTCGGGGCTCTCGTTTTAATCGGCTCCTGTCTCCAAACTGTCTAAATTAAATTTAGTTGTCCTTGCACCCAGCCTATATTTGTTTACATTTCCCAAAGGGCAAAATTTAATAAAATTAAACAGTGATAAATATAATGTCCTGTACTTTGGTCTGAAAAAATCAACTGCACATCTATAACACAAAACATGTGGTTTAGCTAGAGTGGCACTATAAACCTCTTAAGAGTTAATAACGATTCTCCTCATTCTGAAAGGACTCTCGTAGCAAGTACTACTGTGGGATGATAATCCCCACATTGCAGGACCTCTCCTCCCCTTTTGATATGAATCTATTCATTTTATCATTGGTTGTTAGGGGATCTGCAACCTGATCTCAGTTCTCATACAGACTATGTTTCCCTGAAGAGCTTCGAAGTGAGATGACTTCCTTTCTCAAGTACAGGGCAGGTACATTTGTCATCCAAAGACTAAATCAGCCAAGAATTCACACCAAAGTGAACAGTGGAGAGAAGTCATATCTAAAGAAGCCCCTTTTATCTGCAGCATTCCTGATAGTTTATTTTATTTATTTATTTATTTTTAGGCAAGGCAACCCTTGGTTGACCTCACAGATTGCAAGAATTGTCAGTTTACAATCCCTTAATTTTTATTTATTTATTTTTTAAACCTGCAGTACCTGGTCTTCCTAGGTGGTCTCCCATCCAAGTACCAACCAGGCCCGAACCCGCTTAGCTTCCGAGATCAGACAGGATCAGGCTTGTTCAGGTTGGCATGGCTGTAGACTCCTGAGAGTTTAAAAGGCACTTTTCACCCATCTCACTTTAGCCTCTCCTGCACAATCCTATGAGATAAGCTGGGTGTTTGTCTCCAGTTGACTGATGGAAGATCAAATAACCTGAGAGAAGTGAAGTCTCCTCAGTTTCTCAGTGTCAGAGCTGGCCCCAGAAGCCACATTATAACTTCATAGAGCATATATGCATGCAGTAAACAGAGTTTAAAATCAGCCGTCTTATGAAAAAGAGCCCCCTGCTTATTTGTTTAGTTCACCGACTATTAGCTATTAATATTTAACAACTAACTGTTAACTCTGTAAAGGAACCTATTATGTGTAAATCACTGCCCTCATTGCGGGGGTAAGGGTGATGGGGTTGGCAAGATGTAAAAATAGGAGTAATCTCAGCCTCTAAGGCATTCACATAAGTTGAGAGCTCAGCCATAACAGTGAGGGTGTGAGCTGGAGGCAATCCACCAGTGCACAGCAGAACTGGGGTTGAACAAAGATTTAGGTTCAGACTATCTATTCTAGTTGAATTTAAATAGAATCTTTTAATTGATATTTTAAATTGAACCTTTATATTGACATTTCAGACACCTGTGATAGGCAATGGACGAAGTATCTGGTTTCAAGGGCCCTTTCCTGTGTTTCAAGTGTCCCTGGACTGCAGGTGCATAAACAGACACTCTGCATCTGCCTCATCTTCATGGGCAACTGAGAGGCAGCATCTTCTTGTTCTCTTCCATCTGCTTCCTGAGTTAGTTTCAGGGTTTGAATCTCTTGGCTCCATCCTCTCCCAGCATCATCCTGCTTTGTGACCTTTCCTTATTCTTGTCCCTGACCAGGCCTAATTCTGGTCTTTCCAAAGGACACTGATGTGCCAAGTTTGCAAAATAAAACTTCAAACTCATCCTCACTATTATTTTAGATCAGTGATTCTCAGAGTTGGTCTCCAGACCAGTGACATCAAGGTCATCTGGGAACAAGCTAGAAATGCAAACCCTCAGGCCCCACTCTAGACCTGCTAAATCAGAAATTCTGGGGTGGGAGCCCAGAAATATGTTGGAAAGGAGCAGAGTTTGCCAAAATATGCTTCTTTGGGATATTAATTATTTTAAGATGGTTATTTTAAAGAAACATAAGACTCAGGGAAAACCTTTGACCTTCCCCACAACTGCCTAAAAAAAAATTTAGATAGGGAAACTGCTCTCGAAAGGGAGCTGTCATCATTGGTAACTATAGTTTAATATAAACTAGGTAGGTGTAATAGACAGAGAGGGACCTAGAAATGCTCACTTCATGAAAGTCCTCTCTGTGTCCCCTTGTTAAAGATGGCCCAGCAGATATTTGTTTGGTTTCCCACCTCCGTGTAAATTGCCTTCTTGACCTTTGAAATCCCAAACTATTACCACTCTGACTCTTTCTCCTCAGCTCGAGGTGACATATAAGCCTCCACTGCTAGATTTGTCCTTGGGTCCAATATTCTTACAGAATCGCAATATGTACATATGTAATTAAATTTCATTACTTTCTCCTGTTAATCTGTCTCATATCAATTTGATTATTAGACCAGTCAGAAGAACTAAGAGGGGAAAAGAGGAGAAATTTCCCCCTCCTCATATAATTTGAACAAGTCCTCCAGGTGATTCTGATGCATGTTCAAGTTTGAGACACATTGGTTTAGAGAATTAGAACATCAAGCTGAAGTACATTTTTTTGTGTGTGTGCCCATTTTTCTACCGCTTCCTTTAACAGCCAGGTCACACACTGCCTCCTCTTGCCATTTGTCCTGCCTGCTTCCTTTAGCCTCACATTCCATGTACCACTCATGGGATTTGATCCTCCCTTGTATTGATTTGTCTTCCTTATCTATGTTTGTCTGTCTTGGCTCTCATGGCCAAAGCTACCTAAGTGGGCACTCCAATGTAAAAACCCAATATTCACCCTGCCCCTAGAATCCAGCAGGAGCACGCCTCTCTCTCTCTCTCTCTCTCTCACACACACCCTCACACACACACACGCACTCACACATGCACACACGCACTCAGACACACAGAGCTCTTTTTTCCTGTGACATCTTTAAGTCACCATGCATGCTGGGCTTTCCCGTAGCCAGGGACACACCATCTGTTCTGAGACTGCTCCTGTCTTACTGCAGAGTCTTCTGGGAGTCCTGGCCCTAGTCCTCTTTTGACTTGTCCTCCTTTCTCCTAAGGAAATGTTTGTCATTCTCCTGCATGTTACAACCTTGGCAGGAAGCCCATCTTTCTCTTCCTGGAGGTGTAGATCATTCCTGGTCCTGCCAGAGGCGTCTTCTCAGTGTATTACCTAACCACCCCTGACCACATTCCCCAACCAAATGTTCTAGCTACTTCAGTAACAGCTCTTTCTTATCGTAAAACTCTGTTAGTGTTTTACTCTATCTTCCGCCTCTGCCAGAATTTAAAATACTTATCCTAAACAGGCACATATCTCATTCTCTTAATGTGAATCCTTCCTTTTCTATCAGTTCATAGCCTTCCACCCACACTTTATTGACAGAATGTCCTTGATGGATCTCACTGGGCTTTCCCTTTCTGATGACCCTAGCAAGCCATGGATTACTATGCAGGTGTGTAATCAGCTGTGATTAGCCTGCCCAGTTTCCCTTTGTCATCTCCATCAAGTCAAATACAGTCATCAATAGGCCCAGGGTACTTAGGACATGGTGCTGCCTAAGAGATTCACATGTAAAAAGTACCTGTTCAAGACAAACACTATCGGAAGAGCTTTGTGTATAGTATTTTAGTGTTATATAATAATTTTAAATAAATAAACCTCACCAGTATAGATTTTTAAAGGGGGCCACTTGCCTATTTTGTCTGCTCCAGGCACAGAATCATGACTGTAATAGGATTTACCAAAGTTGGACAGCTACATACAACATTCCAGGCTGGTTTCTTTAACTTGAGAACTGAGCAACATACTCTTCGAAGAGCGTATATTTATGGACAGAGAGATTGATATGTAGATTTTGATATGGCCACATACAAAGTGACTGTGAAGGAAACAATGAGTTCTGTCCCAACCTCCATCTCTTTTTCACAAAGAACCATTTCAGCCTTAATCAGTGTAGCCAAGACCATGCCCTGTTGGGCCCAGTCTGGGGTCTCTCTGCTGCGTCTACAACTGTGCTTCTCTACTGCTATATTGAGACGCCTATTTCATGAGTTAGGCTGAACCCTCAGGAGTGACTTTCCCACTAAAACATGTCAATCAACTTCCTTTTAAGCTCAGCCTTTTTCAAGTGGTTTCCACAAAGGCTGTTCTCACCAGTACCTTCTGGGAGATACTGGCTGCCTACTTCCACAATAAACAAAGTGCAAAGTGCATCTCTGCTTGTCTGACATGGGTGATTTGTGTTCCTGCGTTCTTTGCTGGCTGCATCCCCTCTGTGGGGCCAGCGTTTTTCCACATGTGGCGGCAATGGGATACATGTTTTAGATCTCTATTGGGAGAAGAATAATTTGCTGGGTTAGAGAGGCATCCCCAGTTACTCAATTTCGTGACACTTTCTGTGAAACACCATTAAATGTCCTTAGGGGTAGCAACAGGGAAATATTGTTTGATTACTACTTGCCCAATATTGTAAGGATTCTATTGGATTCCTCTCTAAGAGGTTTTACTGATTCTATTATTTAAATAAAGGACTAAAGACATTTTGTGCTCTGTCCAGTAAGACCTAGCTCATGTGAGGCAGAGCAGCATCCAAATCCATGCTTCTTTTACTTAGGCACGCACGCTCCAAGACTTCATTAAGGAGAGGTATCCCTCTGCTCCTCCACCAACTGACCTCATCCTGGACTGCTACCCTTTGACCGTCAGCCCTACCTGGACCATTTTTACCTGGCCCTCATAAATTTCAGTGTTTCTTCCACGTCTGTGGTATTATTAGAGCTAACTTACTCATTGGAAAAGCTGGGGTAGCATGAAGGTAAGTTCACAGAGATGAAACCCAGCTGTACTGGTTCAATTCCAAGCTCTGCTATTTACTGACAATGTGACCAAGCAACATGATCTTGGGCAGGCTAATTGCCTTCTCTGTGCTTTGGTTTCTTCACTATTAACATAACAATAATAATTGACCAACTATGTTCCAGAATTATGAAATGTAAACACCATATAGAGTTAAAGTGCATAGCAAACACACACACAGGTATATATGTATTTGCTACTACTTTTATTCATCATTTTCATCATTTATCCCCCTTGCCTCCCTACTCCCTGTGCTTTATCTTCTGTTCTAAGCCACTCTGTTTCCCTCTTCTTATGTTATCTTGTTCACCTGCTCTGTCCAAAGTATCTTCAGCCCAATTACTTTTGATTCTGATCCTCTTCATTAATTGTGAACTCAGGGATCAAGTTCTTTCTCTTGCCTATTTTCTTCTGTATCAAAATACTCCTTGCTATATGACAGTGGACTGGCATGGACCACAGATGGGATGGGGAGACAGAAGACCACAGTTTAGGTTGAGCTCAGCTATTTTGAGCTGCTGGATCTGGAGTAAGATATTTAACTTTCTCAGCCTCTTACTTCAGGAAGAGGTAAAAATGTCTCATTACTGTACGATGGGTTGGTCAGCCTCTCTGCTCCAAGGCAGTTCATTCTTGCACATCAGTTTAACCAACTATTAATAGTGGCCTTCTGAATAGCATGCCTTGGCCCAGCCCCTCCCCATGAATGCATCTGCTCAGCTCCATAAAGGCTCTGAGAAATGGCAGTGAGGAAACCTGGGGGACAAGCCTGCCTCACATTTCACTGCTGTAATCTTGCCTGCTGCTTCTCATGTGGCCTCATTTATTAGGAGTATATTACAATTCTTTATTCTTGACCGTCATCGGGCTCCCTGCAGGGAGTCATAGGCATGGTATTTGAGAGGTAAAGAGGAAATCAGAACCCCGTATTAAATTCCCTACCAGGCTGGTACCCCTGAAGGAGTTTATTCTAATTTCCATTTCCTTAATACCCAGCTAAAATTTGAAATCTGCATTTGCTGCACTTTCCATGGAGGCAAGGAGCTATTTTTGTTACCTGGGAGGACTGCTGGGCTGTGATTCCAGCTAGGAAGGATTTCCCTTTGTTTTTAGCTCCTGACTTCATGGGGATACTTTTCTCTGCCTTCAGGCAAGCTGAGAATACGCTCCTGGGGACCCATAAACTGTGAGCTGGATTGCTCTGCCTCAACAGCCAGCTGGTAGAGCTCTTTCCCCTTTGCTCTTTATTTATTGCCATGAATATTTTCCAATTAAGCTTCATCCATGGAATTATACCACGACCACCTGAGTTTCCCAGAAAAGACTGCTCTTTCTTGGGACTATACCTATCAGACCCCTCGGTCTACAGATGTAATTTGATTTTTTTTGTAGTATTTTTTTTTTTAGTGATGTTAAAATTGAGCCGTGTGATTTGGTGCAAGGTCAGATAATCAGTCATTGCATACGTACATCGCTACATGCAGAGCATGACATGAGTTGCTGACACATGACTGCCCAGCTTTGGGACTCAGAGCTGCAATGGGGCCAGGTGAAGGACAAGGATGAGAAGGAGAGATTTGAAGATTTCAGTTTCGTGATGTCCCTCAGTAGCTAAGAAAGGGGTGACAATGTGGTCATTATTTAGGGGAAGTAAAGGAGGCGGCATTTACGGGTGAGGAGGAGGAACGGAGAATGGAAAACTGTTTTGGAGCCTCCAGCTTTGACGAGTGGAAGTAGGGCAACAAGTTCGCACAAAAGTGATGAAACAAAAGCCTCAAACTTCGCATCTTGGCTTTAATAATCTCAACAGAATGCCTCATTCAGCTGCAATTAGCTACGTAATTGGATGGCTAAGTTTGGGGGAAAAAAATAAAAGGTATGAAATAGTCACAGAACATTTTGACTCATGTATTTTTAATTTGTTCATGTGGTTCCCTATTCCTGAAACTAATTATCGTTCCTTATTTCCTCTTTCCTTTCCTAGCCAAATTTGTCTCATGATCACGTAATTCACTGCTACAGTTCAATCTCACTGGTCTCAGCACAGCAAACTTAAATAGACTGGTTTTGCCCCTAAAAACAAAGTCTTTAATAACACACAGGATAACATTTTACATGACTAGCATACAGTATTATCCAACACAAGGATTTTTTTTCTTGTTTAATCAGAGAACTCATGTATAATAGGCATAAAAGCATCAACTAAACCAGTGTCCACCTCACCTGGAAACCTCGTAGAAATGCAAAGTCTGGGGTCCCACCTCAGACCTCTAGCATCAAAAACACTGGAGGTGGGACTCAGCAATCTGTGAAACACTCCTGGTGATTCTGACGCATGCTGGAGTCTGAGAACCTCTGTTTTAAAAGATCTTCAGAGTATATGCCCTGTTGCGTTAAGTTGTTTTCGCAACAGAGAAAGCCCTCACTGCAATGCTGTAGGACTCTGAGAGTCATCCACTAGGAGTTCTAGTCTCAACTTGGTCACCCAACAGCTATGCAACTTTGAGCAAGTCACAGCTTCCCTCTGCTTATCAGTTTCTTTTCTATCTGTAAACATCAGGAAATTGAAATGGATCATTCTTTCTTATGCTAACAACCTTTCACTCCTATCTCTTTTTGAATGTAGAGTTGCCAGATTTAGCAAATAAAAATACACCATTTTTAAAAATATGCCCAAGAACATTTGAATGTTAGCTAAACAATTTTTAGTGTGTGTGTGTGTACATACACATATATTTATATATTAAGATATATTATAATTTATAAACAAATATATTTTAGTATATATGTATATATACATATATACACACATATGTATGGAACATACTTACACTAAAAATTTTTTCTTGTTTATTTGATATTCAAATTTTACTGGGCATCATGTATTTCTGTTTGCTGAATTGTGGGCTCTATCTGAATGATAATTTTAATCGATTTAAATTTCAATTTAAATTGAATCAATTTAAATTTCGATTTAATTTTAAATTGAAAGGATCTGATTGAAATCTCTCCCAGGATGGAAAGGGCCCCCGCATTCTCTGGGAGGGGCAGCTGAAGAAGCCCTGGCTTGGTGGGGAGTGAAAGAGACAAGATTCTGGTCCTGATCCAATCTTAAGTAAGTCACGTCCCTCACTGGGCCTGTTTTACTACCTGTACAAGGAGAGATATCGGTCTAAATTATCTCTAAAGTCTGGCCAGCTCCAAATGTCTGTATTATTTTGGCATTTTTTTGAAAGGGGTGCAGGAAATCCGTGAAAGACATTTCACTGTCTCTTTTCTGCTGTTTTAATTATGAAAAAATGGATTAATCATGTGAAGTTTAGAAAAATAAGCATTCTTGAACTATGAGCTAAACTCCTAGAAAATGGCTTTGTCATCATAAAATGACTTTGATATGATGATGGACCCTAATTTGATATGTTAAAATCCTTTAATACATCTGCCTTTAAAAGCTTCACGATTTAGTTGTCATAATTTATTTAACAATTAACATCTGAATTACTTTAAATATCATGAGTAATGCTGTAATGACCATTCTTATAGAAAAAGCTTTTCACATTTATCTGATTATTTCCTTAGATAGATTCCCTGGAGTGGGGTTGTAGGATCAAAGGTAAAGGTCTCTGGGGTAAGAATTCCTATCCCCTTATCTCTCCTCTCCACACCCACACTCCACTAATCACACCCCAATGAGGTCAAGGGAGATTTGCACCTGTCAGATTCTGGGTCAGAGAGAGACCTTCTTTTCTGGGCCAGCACCCGAGGCTGGGGTGGGGTGCCATGCTGACCCAGGTCCCACTCCCACTCTCTAGAACTGCTGTCTCCACCTGCCACTGAGCACAGGGCTACTGCCCACTGGAGAAGGGCTAGAGCAGGGTCTGGGTGGCCCCCATTCTGACTCCTTTCTTCCTTTGGCTCTAATAGGAGATGCCATCATGTCCCTTGGGTTCAGAATTAGAGGCCCCAGATGGAGTAGTTTATAGTTTTCTTTGGTTCAAGGCCATTTAAGGTCCAACTATTTTCAGAAAAAAAAAAAAAAAAAAAGAGCACTCTATGTGATCCAGCACAGGTATGAGAGTTCTAATATTGGACTCGGATCTAAAGCCCCTTCTAATAGTAATGAATAGCCTCTCCTTGACTGCTTCTTTTGTGTATTTTTCTCCTGTGGATATCATGCAAAAGTGTTTCAGGCTAAGGAACATCTGTCTATATCTGGGTCTCATAGCCAAATGCACAAACACCTCCAACAAAAGGGTTTTAAGGCTATGTATATTTTCCCCAAGTTCTATACTTATAATTATTCCCAATGTTCATTTTTCCAATTACATATTTTTAGGGTAACCAATCTATTGATCCTTCCTTGATTGACTCACTTTGTGTAACAAATTAAGTATATGATTAATAATTGAGCTGATCATATTTAGACAAGAAAGATAAAAATAATGCATAAATAAGTCATACTTGGTCTTCATAAGAATGAAAATAAAAGGAGAAAAGAGGCAAGCACGAGGAAAGGATACATTAAAGGAAAAAATAAAGGCGGAACAAAGAGTAGGGCTCTGTTCTAACTATCACACAGTCAATGTTGGATGTTCCAGAATAAGACACTGGGGAACCCACTCAGGTGGAACCAAGAGCCAGCAGGAGGCCCCCAGTCTCAGCCATTCACTCGGAACCAGTTAGTGCCTTGGAAGGTGGGAAAGGAGGTTGCTCTGAAATTACTTTGCTTTCTTTTCTTTTCTTTCTTTCTGTCTGTCTTTCTTTCTTTCTTTCTTTCTTTCTTTCTTTCTTTTTTTTTTTTTTTTTTGGTATGCTGTACCAAGAACTTTTATTTAAGGCTTAGCTTTTAAAAGGATGTAATAATACTAGCATTAAGGGTATATTTGTTTTGATTACTATAGTTTCATTGGTTTTTCTTGTAAAGACTTTTTTAAAGAGCAGTTGTAGGTTCACAGCAAAATTGAGAGGAAGGTATAGAGATTTCCCATATCCTCCTGCCCCAACACATGCATAGCCTCCTCTACGAGAATGGTGTATTTAGTACAACTGATGAACCTACAATGTCACATCACAATCACCCAAAGCCCAGAGTGAACCTTAGGGTTCATGGATTCTGTGGATTTGGACAAATGTATAGTCACAGGTATCCATCATAGTATCATACAACTTCTCCTGCCTTCATTACTTTGCATTTTTACTGTGTCGCTCTCCCATAAAAAGATCCACCCCAGTTACCTAAGTCTGAAAAACATGTGCGTGGTTGAGCCCTGGAAGAGAATTTAACCAGAGTGATGACAACAGACAAAGTTAACTAACGGTTTGTGAACCAGTAGGAGAGCTGGAAGACAGCACTGAGTAAAGTGTTTCTTTTACTCAATGAAAGCACTACAGCCCTGAGGCTATTTAATTGCAATTGGCCCTGTCTAAAGATCTAGTTCTTGGCTTACAGAGGGGTGTCAAGAGCCTCAGGGTATTAAGCACTGAAGTCAATTTGGCTGAAGTTCTCTATGCAGTTTGTTCATAAGAAAGAGATTGGAAGTTAGTTGGGTTATTGGCCCATTTGAATGCCTGAAGGAAAATTAACAACTAGAAAGGTTTAAAGGGGTTTCTATTTTTGTGTTTGTTTAGACCATTGACTGATCACCCATTAATAAAGAACATCAGGGTTCAGTAATTCTTCTCATAGGTACATTGCTAAATCAATTAGTCCTTAACAAAGAAAACACTTCCTTTATATTATTGTTTAAATATAATCAGCCCAGTTATTAATACTTGTTTACATAATGCTGTACTCTGAATAAGATTATCAATATAAGCGACCTCTTTTAACCTTCTCAGTGGTCTTATGAGGTAAGCATTGAAGGCTTGTTCTATTTTGCAGATAAGGAAATTGAGGGCTCAAGGTCACACTGTGAGTTGAGTGGCAGAGCTGAGATTCAAACGTTGACTGTCACACTCCTAGTCTGAAGTCCTCTGCATTGCTGAGATGACCAAATCCAGGATATACGCAACTCTCCTGATGCCAATGGTAACGGTTAAAAGCATTAAACTTAGATAATTTTGTTTTAAACAGTCTTACAGAAGATATGTCATAATAAAAAAGAATCATAGAAGTTCTTATGGAGATTGCACCACTTTGATAACATGATAGGACAACATGATTTTGACTACTTAAGCTCAAAGGGAACAGAATGAAAGAGACTGATGAAGGACACTTAGCTTTTATTTCAATATTAAAAACTAGAAATGTCCTCCTTGAAGTTTGGGCAAAGTTGTCCTAGCACAAGGACAAACAGTAGGGTCATGTGATTCACTATCAGCCAAGGCAGTCCTGCCTCTTAAGAGCTAGAGAAGATTTTTCAAATGCTCACTACACAGTGTGTAGAAAGTCTAAGCCCTTACCCCAAATTTTTGCAAATTCCCAGAGGCTTGTGTTTTCATCGTCACCTCTGGCTGTAATTTTTTTCTTCTGATAAATGACTTGAGTTTATGAACTTCACACTATTCAATATTGGATCCACCCTATTAGAGAAAGTAACCTATTTCTTTCATTTCCTTTACCCTCTCCTATCAAGAAAATGACAAGAAATAAACATAGTCTGATTATAAAGGTCTTTGTATAGAAATGTTTGGGGAAACCAAAGGTATTTACATTGCAGAAACAATTTTAAATTGTATATTAGACCTCCCTCTTCCAAAAGGTCATTTGGCCACTGTGCCACCAAATGTTTCACTGGCAAGACTCCTTGCATGCAAGGCCTTGTGCCGACTAGTTGACTTCCACTTTCTCCATCAGCTCCGTTCCTTCCTCCTTCACCTCTAACACTGTCCCCAGGAACTAAACATTTCTGTTATTCCTTTTTCAAAATCTTGTTATTTATTATGGTGTTCAGTTGAAAAATAGGGCTCATTAGCATATTAGCCCAGAAGACTGGCAAAGAATCTGCTGTTGTTTGACTTTCTGGGCATCTACATTCCTTGAAGATAGTTGTGATTTTGAAAAGTATTTCCCTTCTCTCTTACAATATTATCTTCTCAAAATACAAAGGAATATCAAAGGTTTTAGACTCAAAAAAGTTGAAAGTTAATGACTACCTTGAGCATCTGTAAGTTTGCCAGGTTCACTCTGGCCCCCAGGACATGGCCCATTGAAGGTATTTCCTGAGACCGCATTTGGGATGGGTGGACAATAAGGTTATCTCAACATGGCATCTTTATCCTTACCTTATTATAGAACCTACATGTGAAGAGGAAGAATACAGGGAAGTGTCTTTTTGCCTTGTTTAGCAAATAGTCCTCAAAATGTAATGAACCCTCCCAACCTATTAGGGACTAATCGAAAATCAATAGAGTTAATTGTGCGTTGAGATAGTTTGCCTGAGAGGAGATCACAAGAGTGAAAAAATTTAGACCTCATATTTATTTATCACACAAGACACTTTGCTTTTTATTTCATGATAATTTGAAGAGAAAATTTCTATTAATTTTCTTTCTTCATGCTGAGTTTTGAAAGTGTGAGCATATTAATGAGAAAAAGGAAGAAATTATTTAAGCAGGAAATGCCAGGAATAAACTGTCATCTGGAAATATTAAACCAAGGAAACTTAAACTGCTAACTTGAGAATTTTATTTTTTTAAGTTTCTTAATCACAGTCCAAGAACTTATTTATATACAGAATTTGAGACATTAAGTAAATATGTTGGATTGAGAGTCAGAACCCTTACTCAACCTAGTCTGTTTCTCTCACACAAATCATATCGATATTATTAACTTCAATGTCTTTTATTAACTTTATCAGTAAAAATTAGTAGAATATTTTTCTAACATTCTATGCTTGTGATTATGACGGTTATAGCTAACATGTTTTAATCTTCCTAGGAGAAGAGGTGAATACTTTATGTAGGCTGATTTATTTTTTTTAACTTTTTATTATGAAAAATTTCATGCAAATATAGAACACCCTCTTGTACAAAAACATCAAATTTCTTTTCTTACTCATTCCCCTTAACATTTTTAATGAATTATTTTAAAGTAGATCCCAGACATCATATTATTTCATCTATAAATACTTCAGTGTGTATTTCTAAGAGGTAATGACCTTTTTAGAAGCCACGAAACCATGTCACAACCAATGAAATTTATAATAATTCCTTAATATCATCTTATATTCAGTCCATGTTCCAGTGTTCCTGATTGTGGCAAAAATGTTTTTCCACAACTGGTTTGTCCAACGCAGGATCTAGATGAAGTCTCTACATTATATTTTGCTATTGTATCTTAAGCCCCTTTTTAGTAGTTTCCTCTCTTTTTCTGTGTGTGTGTGTGTGTGTGTGTGTGTTAATTTTTATTAATGTGGGAAATTTTTGGTAGAATTTGGAATTTCCCACTTTTGACTTTCATTGATTGTGTCTTTGTGGTGTTGCAGAACATGTATCACTATCTCTTATATATTTTTCTGATAGGTCTAGAACTAGACTGGAATTAAGTTCAACTTAGGAGGGGCAAAAAAATCACATGAAGTGCTCCATACTTCCTAATATACCAAATTAGGAGACTCTTACTGAAATAATGTCCCACTTTTAAGGATTGATGAGTGCATTCAGGTGAAGCCAGGCTGATCTCCCTCTTTTTGCATACCTAAATCTTGAATACATCTGATATTATTTCACTGTAAAGAGTGAAGTAAGAATCCAATTTTAAACCATCATTGGTTAAGTGATCCATCTTTTCTCCAATGATATGAAATGACACCTTCCCGTGAACCATTTTCATGAAATAGAGACATTTCAAAACTCAGAAAGTTTACCACCCACAGACCTTCACTGAAATAACTACCAAAAAATGTTCTTCATTGTGAATCCAGAAAGAAGTAAAGGGATGGAAGAAGTCATGATATACAACCAAAAAGTAAAACATATAATAAGCATTGCGTATTAAAATATTATTTTAAAAATAATTAAGACTAAAATTTTAGATAATAACAACATGGGTGGGTATGTGTAGGGTTGCGGGGACAGCAAGAGAGCAATAAAAAGTAAAAGTATACCAATGTTCTTCTATTTCTCAGGAGAAAAATATATGCTGATTCATTTGAGAGTTTTTGAGAATAATCTAAACTTAAGTATGCATGTGACAACTTTAAGGAGAATTATCCCTACCACACTGGCTAAAATTTAAAAGTCTGACAATACCAAGAGTTGAAAATGATGTGGAAGAACAGTAATGCTCAAACACTTTTAAGCATAATATAAACTATTACAATCATTTTGAAAACAGTTTGATATTGTCTACTAAAGTTGAAGTTTCTCATACCCTGTGGCTGAGCACTTTTACTCCTAGGTATATATACAAGAGAAACTCAAGTACACAGGCACCAACACGCATATCCAAGAAGGTGCATAGAAGCAGTGTTCTTAGTATTCAAAAGTTGGACACATCAAATAATCAACAATAAAGCAGAAAATACATGGCATTATATTTAAACAACAGAATGTTAAACAGCAATAAAGGTGAACTACAGCAACATGGTTGAATCTTAAAAACAATTTTGCACAAAAGAAATCAGACATAAAAGAATACATACCTATTTCATTTTGTATTAAGTTCAAAAATAGGCAAAACTAAACTATCTTATTTAGATGTACAAATTAAGTGCTAGGAACTGATTACTTTGAAAGTTTCAATGGTGGCTGCATTTGGGGAGAGGGAGAAAGTTGTAACTGGGAAGGTATAACATGTAATGCAATATTATAAAGGAAATACAGTGGAACTATGTGAAATAACAGAAAATGTACATATTGGTCTCTGCCCCTAGTTCCTAAAACTGAGCTCCTAAATCCTTTTAAATTGCTTGAATGACAGGAGCATCTTTTGTTCTAATGAAGTGACTCTTGGTGGGCTTCTAAATAGCTTCAGAGTGGGGACTGGTCATCAGAAAGACTAAGCCATGATTAGATGCTAAGAGCTTTCAGCCCCATCTTCCCTCTTCTGAGAAAGGGAGAGAGTGAGTTAATGATCAAACATGCCTATGTGATGAAACCTCTATAAAAATCCCCAAAGTACAGGGTTTCGAGAGCTTCTGGGTTGGTGAACACATCCACGTGCTAGGAGGATGACGCACTCTAACTCCACGGGGACAGAAGCTCCTGCTCTTGGGACTCTTCCAGATCTCGCCCTAAGTATCTCTTCATCTGACTGTTTATCTATATCCTTTGTTTCATATTTTATTATATAATAAAAGGGTAAACATAAGTAAGTATTTCCTTGGGTTCTCTGAGCAATTCTATCAAATTATGCAACTCAAAGAGGGAGTTGTGGAACCCCAATTTATAGCCAGTCAGGCAGAAGTACAGATGACAACCTGGGACTTGTTATGGCATCTGAAGTGTGTGTATGTGGTGGGGGGTGGGGGACTAGTCTTGTGAGACTTGAGTCTATAACCTGTAAGATCTAACACTGAGTTAAATTGTAGAACACCCGGCTGTTGTTGAAGATTTTCTCGATGTGTGGAAATACTCATGCATCTTGATGTTAGAGGTGAAGTGTGGTAGGCATGTGAGGGTAAAGGAGAAACATAGGGGAAACACAGTTTTCCCTTTGTACACCACCATTTTGGTTCATAAATAGAACATTCCAGCACCCCACATGCTCCTTCCTATTCAAAAGAGCAAAGTAGAAAGGATTCCAAACATATCGACAATTCCCTAAAATGTGAGTGAGCTAAACTCATTTATTAAAATACATATTATTTGAGAGAGAACTGACATATTTATTACACTGAATCTTGCTGTGGAAGAATTAGCTATATTTTCCCTCATGATCTCCAGTAGAGCGCTAAAAGTTTTGTTCATTCTCCCATGTCATTCTCATGGGGTTCCACATCCTGTGTTTGATTTTCTTTTCTTTGGTGTTTTTAAAATGTCTAAGTAGAAGAGTTGGCATCTGTTCTATCTAAGTAAATAGTTGGCATTTATTCTTGTTACATTTCAAGCTTTGGGCTTTTATCTGTGCTTACAGTCTGCGCTTGCTTCACTCCCATCTCTATCTTCATTCAAATCACTGGTGGCCAGGACAGAGCTTCATCTCCGTAGCATGCTGCTAAAGAGTCCCTTCAAAGATGACACATGATCCACTCATCAAAAATATTTAAGAATAGTTGTGTAAATATATGTTGCTTGATCTAACCACCCTGTCACATGATCTATATCTCTCCATTTTGTCTTCAAGAATATAACAGAAAAAAATTAAAGTGCCTTTATAAAATCCAGAGTAAGTATAACCACCATATTCCCCTGATTTAGTTATAAAGTAAATCTAAGGGAGAAAAAAAAATCTGAAATTAGATTGACCTGACTTATTCTTAATGAAGTTATACTGGCTCCTTACAGCCATCATTTTCTTTGCTAAGTACTCATGAACCATCCATTAAATAATCCCTTTTGGAATTTATTGGCAGATTCTATTTCCCTGAGGTATTGACATTAGACTGGACCATATGTCTGTTCTGGCCAATGGGAGGAAGGCAGGTAGAAGAGACTGCAGTAGGTGCGATATAAGAGGCATTAAATGTGCACTTATTCCTCAGGTTCTCCTGACATGAAATCACCTATTCCAGGGATTGCTGGTCCAAAGGGAATGAGGGACACATGGTGCTGACTTGAACCAGACCCACAGCCTGAAGCAGAGTTGCTCCATCTGACCTGCACGTCTGAGAATGAGAAAAATAAATGTTCATTGTTGTAAGCCACTGAAATTTTTCAGGCTTTCTGCTGTGCAGCAAAAACTAATACACTCTCCTTTTTGAAAACTAGACAAAACTATTCAATTATAGCCTTTCAGAATTTTCGATGTTCTTCATGAATTCTTAAAGATTACAAATAGTATGTATATACAATGGAATATTATTCATCCTTAAAATGGAATAAAATTCTTTTTGATAGTAGCCATCCTAATAATAAGTATCAGGTGATATCTCATTGTAGTTTCGATTTGCCTTTCCCTGACGATTAGTGATATTGAGCATCTTCTTATATATTTGTTGGCCATTTGAACACAGTGGGACTTGTTGAAGTGAAGAAAATGTCCAATGCCTTAATTCATGGTAGCAGTTCCATAACTGTGTACATTTGTCAAAACCCATTGACCTAGATACCTTCAAGAGGTGAATGTTACTATGTGTAAATTGTAGTTCAATAAACCTGAATTTTTTAAAGAAAAGAAATGCAATTCTGATAATGCTACAACATGGATGAACCTTAAAAACATTATGTTAAGTGAAATAAGCCAGTGACAAAAAGACAAATATTAAACAAGTCCTCTTATACGAGGTACTGGAGTAGTCAAATTAAGAGACAGAAAGTAGGATAGTGGTTGCCAGGGGCTGGGGACAGGTGGGGGCCAGGAAACAGGGACTAGTTGTTTAATGGGTGTGGAGTTTCGGTTTGGGAAGGAGCAACACTTCTGGAGATGGATGATAGTGATGGTTGCACAGCAATATTAATGTACTTAATGCCACTAAACTGTATTTTAAAATGGTTAAAACGGTAAATGTTACATATTGGAACCTTAGGTTGGATTCTCAGAAAAGCATATTTTTGACACGACTTAGGTTTAGGTCATTTGCTTGGGAGATTAAGCCACAAAGGTCAAGTGAGGATGGAATGAAAGTGAATCAAAGAAAGCAAACTGCCAATGCAAGGGACATCAATGAGCAGGCTCCAGCAGTGGGCAACTGTTGCCTGAGCAACTTTGTGGACCATGACTTATGAGCATCTCCCTGGAGGCTGGGAAGGTTGCAGCATCTATTTACTGACTCCCATTCCGCATTGGTTGAGACCTGCCTCTGGGGGCATTAACTCCCCTCCCGCTTTCTGGGTCGTGCCTGAGAGTAGTCAAGCAACGTCCAGTGGAGACAGAGAAAGCCATCACACGGAGAAGAGAGGCTTGGGTGCTTGAGGTGGGAGGCTGGCAGCATGCTGGAACCGTCTACTTTAGCTGCAAACTCAGGTGGGCCCCTGGGATATGGGGCAAGACATCAACATCTGCTATGATATGACAATCTTAACTCCCTGGGGAGTAATTCAGCTGGGCAATTAGGAGCTCTAACTTCTCCTGATGCACCTTGGGTTGTAGGCAACAAGGTACTGTTTATTCCACTTGTTCCAATTTGATTTTTCCATCTTCTTGATAAGAATGGTGAAAAAGGGGAAGAGTCATGACTTATTTTCATCATTTGTTCATAGTATGTCATCCACCTCAGGCAACTAAATTCTATTCTCCCACTCATACTAGAAAGTTCATAACGCTTTGTATTTTTGTGGCTTTCTTATTCCTCCCGATTTCACGACCCCACCACTGCCACTTGCTTCCATAAGCAAGAGAGACCGTTTAGAAAGTCTGAGTTGCTAATTCCAGTCTGTTTTGACAGGAATGGTCAAAGCCTTGTGTGTGTGTGTGCCAGAAAATACTAAAAATTCCTGAGAATTCTCGACGCATATCATTTAGATAGAGTTGGCTCCATAGAATTTTAAAATTTAGAACTTGGGTTCACTGACCTAGTATGTGAGGGGGGAAGGTCCTCACTTTGGGAAACTGTTCCAGTTTGCTCACTCTCCTGGGGATTAATATTGCGGATTGGTCACTAATGGGGTGGACTGAACATTTTATAATTAACTTCTCACAAGAACAACTTGTTCTTTAAATTCAGAAGCCAAGAAACTTTGAATAGAATCAGTTTAGAGGGACTGGGTCAGTTAAAAAAAATCAAGTGGAGCAATTCTTATTCAGTCAGAACCAAAATCCTGTCTAACTTTATTTGCATCACACTTGTTGGCACAAATCGCCTGGTGATGAAAATAAAAGGGCTTGTGTAAAAGGTCTGGGAATAAAAACAACAGGCATAAGAGAAAAGGAAAAAGAAGAGTGAGAGGAGACAGCAAGGGGAAAGAGGGTAAGAGGGGAGAAAGAAGGAAAAGAGAATATTTGCATTGGAAGTTACCTTAAAGAACAGATCGTTTAACCCTTATTTTAATGGTGAGATTATTGAGACACAGAAAACCTACCTTGTACTGGGTCACTCATATAGTTAATGACAAAGCCTGTAGCCATGGTCTCCTAACCCTTGTTCAGTTTTTTTTTTCCTTCCTCCTTCCCCCACATGCAGGCTCATTCATTTTTTTTTTTAACGTTCATTAATTTTTAATTGGGTTAACTCATGAGAATAGAAGCAATTGCCTTCTAGAAAAGTTTGAGGGGAAGGTTTGGATGCATTTAGATGAGTAGGGAAAAAAAATAGGAAATTTTCAGGCAAGCATCTGACTGACATAGTTATTTGCCTACACATAATTATTTGCCTGCCTGAAAACTAAACTTTGTGTTTTCTTCTGGTTGGAAGCTATTCTCCCAACATCCAATGTATCTAGCACAGAAACTCCTTCAGGACAAATTCCAAAGCTCCGTCTGATTGCCCTGGAACCTGGTTACTGTCCTTAGCCATCCTGCCATGATTCATCCCTAGCCTAGACCCCCAGGAGTGATGGGATTTCCAGAAGGGAAAAGGGTGAAGCTGATAGGACTTCCATTTTAATCTTCTAATCTTGCACTAAGGTATACGTGGGTCAACATGTCACACAAACACAAAGCCAGTCACATAAAACATGACGTGCTCAAGGATTTTAGCCCTTTAGCCCTTTTCACCCATATCTACCTCTTATGCCAGTTAACATCTGTAGGCTAGGGAGCAGGGGAAGAGGGAAGTACTATTCTAACTAACAAAAAGTTCCCTGAAGCAAGGAAATGAAGGGCCATTGCCCAGAATTACTCCAATGGGACGTTCGGAGTGTCTGACACCCTGTGACAGGTACTCAGAATCTGGTTGTATCTAACAAACCATGGGGCAGTGACAGCCAGACAGACTTTTGCATCAGTAGCTATGCTTGGAGGCAATGGTAAGTTAGCTGGTGGAGAAGTTGGAAGTATAATTTCAAGGGGAAGTGGACTGAAGGAGAGACAACCTTTGGGTGCTGTTTTCATAAGGGGAAGCATGAAGTTTAGGGCATGAGCTTTGTTGCTGAAGAGCCTCGGAGCCCCAGCCGCAGCAGATCTGGGTTGGAGATTCTGGCCTGGGACGCAGTGCGAGGTGGAAGGGAACACAGACAGCAGACACAGTCACAGACACAGTCCTAAAGGCTCTGCTGCCCTTTACCCGGCAGCCCAAGCAGGGGGTGCAGGTAGGGGTGGCTGCAGTACTGCTCCCACAGAGCAGGCCGGGAGGCAGCCGCAGTGGGGAGACACTGCCCTCAAGTGGTTTGCGGCCTTGGGATCCCAGTGAGAGGCGACAGCCAACTTGGTCTGGGACATACCCCAGACAGGAATTAAATGAGGGACATCAAAAATCCTGAGGTCATATAGGTGACAACTGTGAGCTAACAAACTCCTGTTTTGATGTGAGCATGGTGTGGCCACAAGGCAGGGAGGCCTGGGAAGAGGCCATCCTTTCGTTCCTCCCCCTACACGCATGCTCCAACTCTCTCCAGCATCCCCTCATTCCAGCTCCACAGATCAAAAACATCATTTCACTACAGCGCTCTTGCTTTCCACAGCTGTGCAAGTTATACACTACTTACAACTGTGCGAGTGTATATTACACAATTATAGAGAGCTATTCGCCTCATAGACAGCATAGAGTTGTATCATTATTGTCAATATTTGTGATAAATGGCTGTGAGGTGACGAGATTCAGGAGCTTTTCTCTAATTTGCACAGAGTTGCCATATTGGCGAGTAGAGGGCTTGCCCCAGAGTTACTTTAGGGCAAGCCTCTGTTCCAGGTGTGGTAAGCCCAGGAGATACCCGGATGAATTACCTCAGAAGAGACCCACCACTAGGATTGAAGCTAACATGGAGGAACCGTTAGACTTTCTGACATTACTTAGCAGTATGAGTTAGGGAACGTGTGTAGAAAAAAAAGAGTGGATTCTTAGCAATTAACTGTCAAGTTATGAGATGATCTAAAAGAACAAATTTACCTCATTCTGGTACTAGTTCTGAACTGATAGCTCTGAGAGCAGAAATTGTGTTCTATTCATCTCTGTGCAGTCTTAACACAATGCTCATCACCTAGATGTTTGTTGAGTTGAATTTTGTTGAATTCTTCTTTCAATAAGGGTTATCAGCAAGCTTATCAATAACAGACAAATTAAGGACTTTACTACCCTTCATTAGAATATAGTCCCAGGATGTCATGCCAGCAGTTTGAGTGTTTCCTCTGTCACAGCTTGAGCTGGGCTGGAAGATTGTGCAGGACAGAGGAACATACCAGGAAGAAAAATGAACAATTGCTGCATACCTACTATGTACTGAATGCTCTGTTCTCACTATCTCTGTTGAGGGTTTGGTGTAGGGTTTGGGAGTTTTAATCTATCCTCCACTCTCTTCCCCACTGAGGGTTGGTTATCAGCAAGCAAATTTACTCACAAGGAACAATGTGGTAACCAAGTGGTAAACAAAGGAACATTTGGAAATAGCAGCTTCCATTCTACCCAGTACTGAACAGGAGGTTGGAGAAGTGAACTTAAGAAGAGGCCTCTTGGTTCTTCCTCTCCTGAATCTAAGGTGGTCAGTTCCCCAGAAGGATATCTAACTTGATTTACCACTCAGTTCCCAGTAGGGATGCTGAAACAACAGAGAGAATGTATGAAGTAGGCTTCATACCTCATAAAGACAGGAAATGAAAATAGAGAAATGACTAACCCATCTGAAAGACCTAGGCCCTCCTTCTCAGTTGATCCCATTGTATTGGTTATCTATTGCTGTGTAACAAATTATTCCAAAACCTAGTGTCTTAAAACCACAACATTTATTATCCCACAGTGTCTGTGAGTCAGGATTCTGGGCATGCCTTGTCTGGGTCCTCTGGCTCAGGGTCTCTCACACAGCTGCAGTTCAGATTCTTGTGAGCTGTTGGACTGAGGGCCTCAATCCCTTGTGATTTTTTGTTTGTTTGTTTGTTTGCCAGAGGCTATCATCAGTTCTTGACACACAGACCTCTCTATAGGGCAGTGTATAACATGGCAGCTTCCTTCATTAGAGAAAGCAAGTGGAAAGAGCCAAGGACAGAATGTGCAAACAGGATGGAAGTTAAAGTATTTTTAAACATTTAATCCCAGCAGTGATATTTTTTCAATTTTGACATATTCTATGTATTATATGAAAGATATTTAGGAAATTCAAATATGTATGGAAAAACAACTTACTCTTAAATAAACAACGGGAAAGAAGAAATCAAAAAAGAAATAAGAAAATACTTTGAGATGAATGAAAATGAAGATACAACAAAACTTTAGCTTCACTGACACAGAAAAATAACCCAAAAAACTCAAATTACTAGAATTATAAGTGAAAGAGGGAACATTACTACCAACATTACAGAAATAATATCGATTATACAGGAAATGTATGCAGAATGCATGGGATGATAATAAAAAATTTGGATGACCTGGATGAAATAGATAATATTTTAGAAAGACACAAACTAACAAAATTAACTCATGAAGAAATAGACTATTTGAATAGATCTGTAACAAAGAAAGATATTGAAATAGTAATAAAGTATTTTAAAAATACTACCCACAAAGAGGTGATAAACACACAAGAGAACAGATAGATGTTAAATTATATGTACACCTGAAAATTATATAATTGTATTAACCAATTTTACCCCAATAAACTTAATTTTAAAAAAAGCTACCCACAAAGAAAAGATGAAATGGGCAGCTTCTATGATGAATTTTACCATATATTTAAAGAGGACTTAATATCAATTCTTCACAAACTTTTCCAAAAAGTAGAAAAGGAGAGAACAAATCCCAACTCAGTCTTTGAGGCTAGTATAATCCTAATATCAAAACAAGACAAAAACATCTCAAGAAAACTACAAACCAATAGCTTTTATGAATATATATGCAAAAATCATCACCAAATATAACAAACTAAATCTGGCAAAATATTTTTAAAAATTATAAACTGTGACCAAGTGTGTTATCCTAGGAATATAAAGATATGTCAACCAAGAAAAGCAATCAATGTAATATAAATTAATGAAAAAAGGAAAAAATCACATGATTATCTCAATTAATGCAGAAAAAAACATTAGACAAAATCCAACATTTTTCGTGATTAAAAAAAAAAGTCAACAAACTAAGAATAGAAAGAAACTACCTCAACTTGATAAAGGGCATCTATGAAAAAATTTAATATTATACTTAATGGTGAAAGACTGGATACTTTCCCTCTAAGATCAGTAACAAGGCAAGGTACCCGTTTTCACCACAGCTATTCAACATGATACTGGAGGGTCTAGTCAGGGCAATTAGGCTAGCAAACCCCTTTTAGTTTACCACAGGCAGCTACAGGTAGGCTAGAAAAGTATCTGGGAGGAGATGTAGGATAACCATATCTGTTTTAGACCAATCATGAGTCATCCCCAGGGCCAGAGGAGAACTACATTCTACTGAAATGCAGTTGAGTAAATCAGGGTTCTGTCAGCAAGAAAAGGTGGGTAGAATGGCTGTTGGATAAGCAATCAACAGTGTTCACCAGGCTGTGCTAGCCTGGGGAGTTCTAGATGAATAACACATAGCCCCACGTGACTCAATGCAGACTTTCCTCTCTCATGGTTGTAGGCTCTCCCTTCTGCTTGAATCAGACAGGGCAAGACAAATGGCACAACCCTGAGCAGCCCACAGGTGACCACCACCAATTTCCAGAAAGGGAAGCCACTCTGAACTAGGCTGGACTTCTAGAGTCATCCATCTGCTGATGTACATTCTCCCCCTTCACATCCACTCTCCTTTAGCACATTCTGCACTGAGTTGCAGGAGAGATCTTTCCATAACGTAATCATAGGAGGGTATAATGTCATCCTGTACCCTACTTGAAACCATTCAATGGCTCAAATATTATATATTCTAGCTTTCCTACATGTCCCAACTTTCTTACATGCCCCAGCTTCCCTTGCAGCTAGATATGACCATGTGACTAAGTTCTGAAGTTCTGGCCAATTAGATTTAAGCAGTGTGTGGTGTGATAGTTCTGGGAAGTCTTGTAAAAAGGAGAGCATGAGACTCTCTCTATTTTCCTTCCTGCTTGCTAGGATTTGGGCATTAGAGCTGGGTCTGGAGCAGCCACCTTAGACCCTGAGTTGCTATGCCAAGGTTGGTAGAACAGCAAGCTAGAAGAAACCTGGATTCTGATGACCATGGAGCTCCCATATGAGCCCTGGAGTCCTTACCTTCAGACTACTTCTAACATGGGAGAGAAATAAACTTCTATTTATTTAAGCCACTATTTTAGTTTTTTTTTCTGTCACATGCAGCCAAACCTGATTATAATACAATATTGACTCATAGCCTTACAAATAGTAGATTCTTAATAAACATTTGCAGAAGGAAGGCAAGCAGACAGGCACTGATTAAGAATGGTAAGTGCTGTATATGATAAATGTGTCAGCAAAAAAGCTATGAGTCCAGAAGACAGAAAAATTGATCCCAGCTAAAATAACTGGGAAAATTCTTGAATTGGATCTGGCAACTTGTTTCATGGCTGCCATAACTCTGTGTATGTCTCTTTAATGGTGCTGCCACCCTGTATTGTTGTTGTTTTATTACATAAGTAATGTATGCTTATTGTAAAAAGGATATTTTTTGAACATATGGAGGGTATGAAGTGGAAAGTAAAAATCTCCCTTCTTGCCTGTTTCCCCAAAGCCAAACCTCCAGAAATAACCAGTTATCCTGTACACTTCCAGAAATGTTCTCTGCATATGTAGTCATATGTCTTATATCACTCTATATGTATAAATAACTGTCCTTACTCTCATTAGTTATCACTCAGGCTGGTACAGCAAGCCACATTAGAGATGAGTTCTGTCCTTGCTCAAATTTGAAGTTTTGGAAGCTACAACAGGTGCTTAATAAAAGTGTTGCTGAATGAATGCTGAAAAAAACACTTGAATTAGTCCTTGAAGTCGACTGCAGGGCAAGTGGCAGAAGTGGGATTCTCCTCATTGATAAGCTGTTTTTTGAAAAACAGTCTTAGGGTCACTGGACACATTCTGCCCCCGAGTACCTTCAGGACTTCTCCACAAGCCACAAGCAGTGATGCTTCAGACTGAGGAGCATCTGGCGTGTTAAGTGAGCTCAGTTCCTCAGCTGGTGCTCATAGTGCTGCCCAAGACCCAGAAAAAAAAAATTAAATTAAAGGGGCCAAGATCTTAAATTAAACCCAAGTGCTGTGCTGGCTTCCTGAATCCCCCAAAGTTGTCCCTTGGGGTCTCATTAAAATGCAGTTCCTAAGAAGGAGGAAAGGGAAAGCCCCTTCCAGGCCAGTCTGAGGAAGACAGTAGAGATTTAAATTATTATTAATTAATTAATTTATTTATTTATTTTTACCATGACAATAGTGCTAAAGAGAGATTCAAGGCAGATCACAAGACTGTTGAGCTGTGGGCATGTCCACTGGGAAAATTTGTGTCTGGAAATAAAACTGAGACACAATAAAAGGAAAAATATAGCTACTCCTAGTCCCCTTTTCCTAAATTCTTTACCTTTTTTTAGGTTTTGCCCACTTTTAGTTTTTACTTATTGATCAAAACCCAATTTTAACAAAACTAATGGGACCTTAGGTTTGCTTCATAAAATCCAAATAGGTTTGAATAGAAATCTGTTACTACCACGTACAGTGGGAGTGCCTATAACAACCTGGATAGTTGGTTCTTTCTCTCCTTTGCCCTCTCCTCCCCTCATTGGCATGCTCCACTCCTACCCCCTTCTCTGAAACCTATTCCACTCTTAGGAAGAATTGAAGGCAGCTCTCTTCTAGTTGAACATAAAGTCAACCCTGCCCATTCATGTTCTCCTATTCTTTGCCCAAAACTAGTAGCTACCCTCTGAGAGAGGCAACTGGAGTTCATTAAGTGTTGGCTAAGTGCTACAGAGGAAAATCTACTTCAGTGGAAACCTGTGTATTATCTAGACTCTAAAGCAGGAGTCCCCTAACCCCAGGTCACAGACTGGTACTGGTCCATGGCCTGTTAGGAACCAGGCCACACAGCAAGAGGTGAGCAGAGGGCAAAGAACAAAGCTTCATCTGTATTTGCAGCCACTTCCCAGGGCTAGCATCACCGCCTCAGCTCCACCTCAGATCATCAGGCATTAGAGTCTCATAGGAGCACCGGTTTCTGGAGCCAAAAAGATTGGGGGCCGCTGCTCTAAAGGACACTCCTGGGGTTATTAGGTTCTATGAAAGATGATTTTACTTCTTGAAAAATTGCAGGTCACTGATAGCAATGCAAAATCATTTTTGTCTATAGACAGGTAAATTCTGTCTTGTCAGAGGTTCAACTGACATTCAGTTGAACCCACCATTTTTTTGCAAGCAGTAAACAGGACTGCCCTTTGTTAAGGCTGCTTGCTACAATCACAATCCTGAGAAATGCGCTTGCATTTCTGGCATACCCAGAAAGACGTGTAGGAGCACAAGAGACCCGAGGAAAACTCTTTCTCCCAACAATGCCACATGGTTGAATGAAGAAAGCAGGCCACAGAACTACACATATCGTAAATCCCATTTCTATAAAATCGGACAATAGATAGATAGATGAGAGAGAGAAAGAGAGATACAGATGTCTGAAAGGATATTTACCAATAAGTTAACAGTGGCTGTCTCTGGGTGGTAGAAAGTCATGTGACTTTTAAACTTTTCTCCTCATATCTTTGTGTGTTGTTTGAATTGGTTTCAATAGGAAACGTAGTTTTTACAAGAATCATAAAGTTATTCTTTAAAAAACTGGGTGGGATCACAGTTCAGCATGAATTGCAAGGTTAATTCACACTTAGAAAGCTAAGTTGATAAAGTGCAGAAGCAAACCACAGAAAAGAGGTTGGGCATCCAACAAAATGTGGGGGTAGGAGAGAACCAGAAAGCTGGGAGCTGACACGCATTTGCTAGTGGTTATGCCAAAGACAAGGCAACAAACAGCCAAGGCCATGATCAAATTCATTTTGTCATTTGGGAAGCCTCACTCCGTGGTGCAAATCCAGGAACAACCAGGTCGATGTGGACCATGGCTCTGACATCATCTCAGCAGATGAGATGCTCCGCCCCTTCAAAATGATGAATCCAAATCAGTCAGACACAGAAGGATAAATCAGGGTTTCTCCCATTAAGTCAGCGTCTTTCGTTATCTCTAGGCTAAATGAGGTCACTTTTCAAATGCAGTACCACCCCGTTACAATACAGCTTGTTAGGATATGCATAAGTTAAAACCTGAATGGCAAAAGCATTGTGATTCCAGACAAATTTATGAGTGTCACTGTAATATCTGATGCCTTTTAAATGGTAACAGGTTTACTAGCAAAAAGAAAAAAAAATCTGAATTGTAATCATTTGGATTGCTAAGGTAAATTCACCTGCTTTGAAAATGACATTAAGTTAATGGCATTCTCTTTCAGGGGTCCTGGTTTTTAGGGGATCAAAGCAGGTTTTTCTGGTTGTTTCTGAGTGTGGCAATTGTTAATATAAAGTTGCCAGAAGGCTTGGTTCTAGCTTTGTCCCAGAAAAGTGGTGGCTAATCACCCTGAGCTGGGGCACAGTGGAACCATTGGTGGGATTCGGGGAGCTAGAGCTAGAGGCTGCCCTCGGCATTTCCTAGCCACCAGATTTTGAAAAGAACTGCAGTTGGAGTTGTCAAGAGGGCTGTCTGGAGAGCTGGAAGTTTAGCCAGCAGACAGGGAGCCAGAGGAAGGGAGCCAGGGAACCAGGGGGAGAGTCAGAAATAAGCGCAGGCTCCTGCAGCCAAGATGGAAGTACAGGTGCAAAGTGCGGCCAGCGGGCAGAGAAGCCGTGCTCTGATGGGTGCTATGCCAGCCACAAGCTCTGGCCCTAGCCATCTGGTTCTTCCAGTGGCCACGGGCCTGGCAGTGCTGGCTCCACGAGCCCCGGTCCTTGTGCAGCGGCTCAGAGAGGAATGGTGACAGATGCGGTCTGGAAGGCCTTGTCAGCCCTCACAGCTGCCCATCGATGTTTTGTCATAGAGGTGCTTTCTGTGAGCAGCTACCAGGAGCATCCCCAGGCCAGGGGCTGTGGAGCAGGGCCACTGATGCTCGCTGACCAAAACACACACGGCATGCCCAATCCACTGAAAATCTTGTGGCTCCACCACCGTCTCTGCTCTGCTGCTTCTTTAGGGGAAGGCTGATCATTTCATTCCCATGGTTAACCGAAAAAATGCAAAATGTCCCATGAAAATCAAAGAAGTCCTGATTTGCTGTCTTCCCAGTTTTAGGGTTTTGTTGTTGTTGTTGTTCTTCTTGTTTTTGCTTTTATCATGAGAGCACTATATATGCATTTATTCTTACTGGTATCCCCGTCACAGAGACATTTGACAAATGTCTTCTCTACTGAAGAAGCTCGTCTCAGACAGAAACCCATCCAGGAACACACAGCTCCTTCTGCAGAGTAAACAGCAGCATCTATTTTGCGGACTGAACAGCTGAAACATCCAGTGCATGTCAGTCAAAACTGGCCCCTTCGCCCTTAGTGTGGCCAGGACGAGTCTGGATCCTTAGACGGCCCTCCTTCTGTAAGAAGGATACCCTGCCCCACAAATTGTCCTTGCCTAAAAGCTAGAACATCTATTATGCATTTCAAATGCTTTCCTGCATTTTAGGTAACTAAAGGCATCCCACAGGGATAGATGGTCTTTCTGGCGAGACATTAACATGCTCATGAACTCTTAGGCACTGCTCACCCTCTCTGGGGCTCGTCTGTAAGCTGGAAAGAACACTCTGAAACTGCCCCACGTAGTAATAGAAAGGGCAGTATGAGAAGGAGGGAGTGGGACAGATTGTGTTATAGTCGTGAAAAACAAATTTCTCTTTCCTAAAGTGTCTTAATACCATGCAGTCTCCGATTGTTGTCCGCTCACTAGAGAAGTGTGTGTACATGCGCGCATGCATTTTTTTTCTCATTACATTGAAACATTTTCCAGGTTTTGTATTTTATTTAACTTCTGACATATTTATGCCTTGTCTCCCCAGCTAGATTGTAGAAACCCTGAAAGCAGGATTGAGGTTAAACCTCTGCACCTCTGTGGTCAGGTGGACGGAAACAAGTAACATATGGCAAATTAAAGTTAATCCGAACACAAGTTTCATTTGGCCTGCTCTGTTCTGATTAGGAAAAAAGGTGTTTTTGCTAGGAAAGCTGGGCTTAGAAGTGAACCACAGTGACTGCCCATTGAATATTGA
This sequence comes from Macroglossus sobrinus, assembly GCA_004027375.1. Classification (NCBI taxonomy): domain Eukaryota; kingdom Metazoa; phylum Chordata; class Mammalia; order Chiroptera; family Pteropodidae; genus Macroglossus; species Macroglossus sobrinus. The sequence goes on along the minus strand of PVKZ01001840.1, from coordinate 123,168 downwards.
TTTATTGTACTCTAGTGGATCCAGGAGGCAAGAGAAAAGTGACTGCCAGCCCGTCGCAGAGTCACTGCACCTTTGACTTTGGGTGGAAGCAGGGTGACGCAGAGTGACCGATAAATCTTTCTTTTCTTAATTTTCTGAGTGAATGGGATGAAATTGGGCTTATTTTTATCAGCCCTCTTTCCTTTCACTTCTCTATACCTAACAGCACACTCTTTCCCCTTGTTTAGGATCGTCAATGAGTATAGTAGTTACAATGAGAATGGTAGGAAGACAAGGCTCAAGAGACCTGCACTGGGATCCCAGACTCATTTACTAGCTGTGTGACCTTGGGTAGGTCACAATGCACATTTACTACTGGGTGATCCAAGGAGTGGCCCAATAAGTCAACACATAATCCTGGAGGATCTCTGAATGTGGCATCTTAAATCCTAGCCAGAGGCTGGCAAACTATAGTCCATGGGCCAAGTCCAGCCTACCCTCTGTTTTGGTAAACAAGTTTTATTGGCACGTAGCCATGCCCATCATTTATATATCATTTCATGCTACAATGGCAGAGTTGAGTAATTGCTATAAAGGCTGTGTAGCTCAAAAGATGAGTATATTTACTATTTGGCCTTTTATATATATATTAAAAAGTTGGTGCACGCTGTTCTAGACTCATGAACTAACTCCTGTTGACCTTGAATTCCAGTCCTCACATATAGTTTCTCATCAGCAAAGTCTGGGGTGCTGCAGAGAATAACTAATCATCAAATACTTTTGAGATAGAATGCCACATAAGAGCACCATCTCACCTAGGAGCGCTAAGGAGCTTCCTTCTACAGAAATCCCACATTCTCCAGCCTCACAGAGCAGAGAGTGGGCACCTGCCCAAGATGCTGAACCCTCCCCATCTATTATTGATGCTACTGCAGAGTGGAGATGGGAGCCACACAGGGCAACTCCAGCCAGCACTGATATTTCTGCCACCTGCACTTCTTCTTGTTTGATTTCTCTGAGTTTGAAGAAATCAACCAATGTGATACTGTGGCTGAAGGGCAACAAGTGTGCTAGGATCCCTCTTCTATTTATGAGAATAAGACACTTTCCTTATGGGACCTAAACAATTGGAAAATATTCCTTTACTACTTCAGGGCATGTTACTAAGAGCTAGAAGAAACCTTGGGCCATTTCTAGGTTCAATCCTCTTATTTTATAAATGAAGAACTGGAATCCAGGGAAGCTGAGCAACTGGCCCAGGGTCATCCAATTGGTTAAGGACAGAGCCAGATTAGAGTGCAGTCCTCTCTTTCTGGGCCAGTGCTCTTTCTACTGTAGGAAGCTGGTGCTCCCTGCTCCTTCCACCTCAGCTTCTCTCTTTCTTCATTTTTCTATGCCCACATGCACCAATCAGCTGCTGTGAAGCCACCAAAAACCTCAGAGAGCACACACCAGCCTCCTCCCCCCAGAAATGGCTCCTCTGCCTGCTGCCTCCCCATGGATTTCAGGTCTCTGTGGGTGTAGAAGAATTTAAGTTCAAATAATGACAGGGAACTGTGTGAATGTTCCTGGTGACTGATGTTCCTGCTGCTCGCCCACTCCTGCCTGCCTCCCGCAGCCTCAGCCAGTACCAGGAGGCATCACCAAAGCCCCGTGGGCCCAGCCAAGCCACCAGGGCACCACCTCCTCCTGCCTGCTCATTCTGCAGCGCCTGGCTTTGCCTCCCCATCATCTGGCATTGTGGGATCAGCGCCAGTGACTGAGTGATGAATAAGGGTAGAACCCTGTTATGTCTCCAAAAATATCTTCTCCTATGTTTTAAATTCCTCTCGCGTTTGTCACCCTTTCTGCTCATTTACCTTGTAATGTCTGGAGTTTTACGTTCATTTCACAGCACCATATCATATCTCTCCAACTAGATAGTAAGCTCCTGGGAAAGCAAGCCTATGTCACCTGGGTCATTTTTCTCCTGCAAAGTGCCGCACAGTGAAGAGAGCATGACTTCACTACATAGTGACTGGCCAAAAGGTTTGGTTAGGTCTCCAAAACTTTCAACATTCCCAGAATCACGAATTGTCTCTATAACTCATATCCTGGAATTGCTGTGGCTTGGGTGGACTTGGCCTGAAGACACCCAAGTAGAAGAGAGAAGCCAGGAGTAAGTAGATCTGTGACCAGGTGAGGCCCCAGGCATGCCAGTAATCCAAACTAGAAGACAGTGGTGAAGTAGAAGTCATTCTGGATAGTACCGATATTCAAGGAGGCAGGGGTCTCTAGCCAAGAATGGCATTCATCTTGATGGCCAATGCTCATCCTTAAGAGTGTCTCCCTAGAATACTGTGTAGAAAAAGATCCTGAGGCTGCACCCAGGACAGTGGGAGAGATTGCTGGCCTCTCGGCACTGATGGCATGGGCCCAGGGGAGAGGAGAGAGCATGCAATGGCCATCTCTGGACAGTGCTGGGAGGTTAGAGTTGGGTGAATAGCATAATTCATGGTTCCAGAAGCTCCTCCTGCGAGAGGCAGAACCATGTTCAGAAGTGAAGATGAAGAAGAATGGTCTCCACTCCATGCCAGAGTAAGCTGGCCTCGTCCAGGACTGCAGCGTACAGCTCAGAACAGCTCCCATTCGGGACACCTGTAGCACACATCAGGACACAGAGAACGTCGCACACACAGTCACGAAGATGCAGTGAAAGGAGAAGTGCCTCAGAGAAGGCTTGGGCTCTCTGGGTTCACCTCACGACCCCAGGTACTGAGCTCTTGGCTACCAGATCAACTGCAGACCCCACTCATTAGTGGAGCTGAATGTTTGAATATAACGGCAGCCTGCTCAGATGTGCATGTGAGGCAGGGCCTCTGGGTGAGCAGTGCTGCCAAGGGCAGGAATTGATAAGCACTGACATCCCATTTGCATCTTTACTCTGGGTAAGCACAATGGCTTCCCAGCCTCCAGGTTTACCCCACTCCACTTTATTATTACTAATGCTACCAGAATATTCTCTCTAAAGTGCACATTATTTCCTGGTAGCCCCTCATTAAGATTCTTCAATGAATCTTCTTCACCTGTGGCCCAAAATCTAAGTTCTCTAGCATAGCATGGTGGGACCTCCATAATATATATCTTCTGTCTACTTCTCTATAACTGTCCTTGTTTAGCTGGGGACTGTGGGCCATGCTGGATGGCCTTTGCTAACAGCGGGGGGCTTTGTGTCACGTGGCATCAGCTCAGCCTCTACAGGGAATGAAGACTAACGTCAGCTATGCAGGTGACCAGCCATGTTACTAAGCCCCAGTAAAAAACTTTGGACACCAAGGTTCAGGTCAGCTTCACCAGTTGGCAATATTCTGTGCATATGGTCCTATTGTTGCTGGGAGAAATTGGTGCTCTTTGCTGTCCACTGAGGAGACATCCGAACAGAACATCCAGAAACTGGATGTCTCCTAGACCCTGCCCTATGTGTCTCTTCCTACAGCTGATTTTAAGCTGTGCCCTTCTGCTGTAATAAATATAACCATAAGTGTAATTTGCTGAGTTCTGTGAATCCTTGAAGCAAATTATTAAACCTGCAGTTGGTATCAGAAAGAGAGTGGAATTGGAGAGTCTTGAATTTGCAGTTTGTACTCTAATAAACACTATTGCAAGGAACACCCTTATTCCTGCTTGGACAATGGTATGTTTGGACAGTGGTATGTTTGGACAATAGTATGTGTCTTTAGTAACATTTCCTAGAAGTCAGTAGCCAAGACAATGTTTTTTAACACGTTCAGTTATAATAGATAACACTATCCCTGGACCCCCAACTGTCTACCCAGTTGATACTTCCTCCTACAGGTTGAGAAGTCTTTTTCTCATGCTATCAATCTTCTCCCACCCATCTAATAGTATATTTTTTTAAAGCTAACCTACAAAACAATATCTATTGTGTTGATCTATGTTTTAAAAATTGTTAGTGAGACTGAGTATCTTTTCATATTGTGTTTTGATCATTTATATTTCTTTGGTGAATTTTTTATTCTTGTCCATTCCTATTTTTCTACTGTGATTCTATTTTTCTCTTACTCACTGGTAAAAGTTCTTTATATATCAGGGATCTTAACCTCTTATCTTTGACCCGAAATGCTTAAAATCAGAAATTATACTTGCCTTTGGAGAACTGCTCTTCTCTAAAGGCAAAGGGATGTTTCTGCACAGGTGAGAAATTATAAACCCCAAAGGTAAAACCATATTTCTGTTAGGTCTTAAAGCTCAAACTCGTGTTGCCTAGTGGGATTTAAATATACTGACAAGGAAGGTCAATCATTCTGCCTGAGTTTAGGGATAAATAATTTCATGTGCAATGGTAATTCAGCAACTGAATTATTACAGCAAAAATGAGGTCAAACCACAGAGCTCAATGTAAGGCTTTACTGTGGCTTCATCAAAATGTATCACACCAAACTCACAGTAAGTTGTCTTGTGTAAAGAGGATACTGTTTAGGTCGTGTTCCAGTCACAGAGTTAGATTTGCACTAGACCATCCCCAATGCCCCTTGAGGCCAGTACCCCGCTTAGACCTGAGCAAGTGGGGGCCCCAGCCCTAGACCTTTTTGAAGGCCCACGGATCAAACTTGTACCCCAGTCACTCAGCCTATAGTCACTTAAAAAGATGTAGCTTTACACATCACAGGGGGTGAGGTTCTGACACCACTTCTAGCACCCAATGTGGGCTTTTTCAAATAACAGCAACAGATTCTCCAACTCTCCAAGATTAACCAGATGTCCAACAATTCAATTCTGACACTACCTATCCTAATTTAGTGCAGACCCTACAGGTTAAGGGTTCAGTCCCACAAGATTGCCCCACTTCAAATGCCAGGGACAAGACCCAGGGGCCACCTGTACCTCTGGGTGATGGGTTATTAATTCAGGGGTTCCCACAATGCCCTCCTCAGGTACAGTAATTCACTAAAACGACTCAAAGATCTCAGGAAAGCACTTTACTCACTATTACAAGTTTATGATAAAAGATACAACTGTACCCTTTGGAAGAGAAGCATAGGGCAAAGTATGTGAGAGGGTCACAGAGCTTCCATGCCCATGCCAGGCACATCACCCAACATTTCAATGTGTTCACCAACCCAGAAGCTTCTTGATCTCCATCACTAGACGTTTTTATGGAGGTTTCATTATATACGTATGATCATTTAAGTCATAGGCCACTGGTGATGGAACTCAATCTTTAGCTTTCTTTCACTCCCTGGAAGTTGGGGAATGAAGCTAAACCTTTCAGTGTCCTAACCATGGCCTGATTTTTCTGACAACCAGCCCTTATTCTAAAGTATCTAGTACTCCCACCCCGACTCCATCTCAGGAGCCACCTCATTAGCATACAAAAGACAGTAAATTCCAAGACTTTTAGGAGCTTTGTGCCAGGCATTGGAGACAAAGACCAAATACTTATTTTTATTATACCATGCACATATTATTTATTTGCAGGGTTGTAAAGGTATATTTGTCAAGGCAGAAACAGAAGTTATTTTATTTAACAATTTGTTAGCTGGATTTATAATTTTAAAATACTTAGACATTTGGCCCTGTGGGCTGCCACTACTAACCTGTCCTAAGCCCCACGAATGTTAAGAGGGAGACTGCCTGAGGCTCTTCGTCTCACCTAGCTGACCAAGTTAAGAGGAGAGAGATTTTCTACCTATGAGTCTTGCCCAGTGACTTCCAAGGATGGTTTGAATCTCTCCCTAAATTGGAAGACTTGGGAGCAATAGGAAGTAGTGGCCAAGTAGGTTTAGAGTCAGACAATCTGATTTCTGTCCTAGCTTGGCCAAATTCTTTCACTTCTCTGAATTTCCAGTTCCTCACCAGTAAAATGGAGATATTATTCACCTCACTGGGTTGCTATGTGAATTAAGTAAGAAAGACTGAGAAGTGCTTAACACAGTTCCAAGCACCTGGTAAAACATTCAATAAGTGGGCATGTGTTGTTGTTGATAGCACTCCCACCATGCTCTCTGATGCAGCCAGGTGTCACCACTCAGAGAGCTTTCCGAATGCTGAACACATTATTAAGTGAGCTCCATGCTTCTCCAACTAAATACACTTCTGGCAATCTCCCACCAAAGACCAGCACAGAAGGAGGGAGCCCTGGAGTCAGTCTTCTTCTCTCAAAGCCTGGAAACTCTCCCTGTCCATTCTGGAGTGTGCTTGAGTCCCACATTACTGGGGGCAGGAGAACAGAAAATCCCACATGGATCTAGAGGCCCCTCCACCAGAGTCTGAGGAAGTAAGGCTCCAGTGTAGTGGATGGAGACAGCAGGAGTCTGAGAGGACCGAAGCTGTTCTGAGTTTGTCTTGGGTCTGACCTCACCGCATGTACTCAGCTATGCCCACTCCGCCTGGTCAGGAAACCTTAGGGACAGCAAAAAAGGGCCCGGAATTCCTTTGCAGACTTGAATTTTCATGCCAAGGGTCCATTTCATTGTCATACACAGCTCGCATTACTACCACTCTGGCCTTGGACTCAAGAATAGGTAAAAAGTACAGTGTTTTCACCACCTGCTATGGTCTGAATGTTTGCCTCCTCCCAAAATTCATATGTTGAATCCTAATGCCCAGTGTGATGGTACTAGGAGACAGGGTCTTTGGAAGGTGTTTAGGTCACAAAGATGGAGCCCTCGTGAATCCCAACAGTCGGGATTAGTGCCTTATAAAAGAGACCCCACACATCTCTCTAGCCCCTCCCACCACGTGAGGATATAATGAGAAGTCTCCAAAGAAAACCCTCACTCTGATTTCAAGTTCCAGCCTCCAGCACCATGAGAAATAAATTTCTGTTGTTTATAAGCTGCCCAATCTGTGGTATCTGGTTATAGGAGCCCAAATGGACGAAGGCACCACCCATGCTCATGGACCCTACATAGTGGTGACTGATGATGATGATAATGATGATGATAATCTGACATTTGAAAGGCATCTAGATCTACCTTATGGAAAACATTCAAAGCCTTATCAGTGTTATTAATAATATTACTACAAATGAAGACAGAGCTTAAAGTTGGGGATACAAAAAAACCTAGAGCATTTTCTTTTCTTTCCTGCATAGCATTCTGAAAGTTCTCTAGTGTGGTCTGGCTACATCAGAGAGAATGGTAGTAGTGATACTGACAATACAATAGGCCCCATTTATTGAATGTTTACTAGGTGCTTGGAGCTGTGTTAAGCACTTCACAGTCTTCCTTAATTAATGTAACGACCCAGTGAGGTTTTAAGTTGTTCTCAGTTCCATCTTTCTGTATGAGTGAACTTTTCTTTCACTGATAGACAAGTCCATGTAATTACTTTTCAGCTTAATTTCTGATATATTTAAACATAGAGGAAGAAATCTCTACCACTCAAGTAACTGGCCTCTAGGGGAAATAAATCATATACTGTATGATTTATTAATTAAAAAAATACTAATTCATATTTTATTTAGCTACACAATCAATTTGACAGCAGCTTGTTCAATAAGTTAGCTAGAGCAGAGCCTGGCTTCTGAAGAAAATGAACATGGGGCAACAGTTATGAGATTAGGGTGAACCTTGGCTTTTAACCTGCTCAACTCCTTTTTTGCAAAGGCAAGGATTGAAGCCAGGAGAGGTGACATGAATCACCTAGCATGACAGAGGGCAGGATCAGTCTGGCACCATGCCAACCCAGTGTGTCCCTTCAGAAAGAGGAAGGGCAATCGATGTCAGAGGTCCTGGCTTGGAGCCCCCAGTGAGGTCTCATGGGACATGGAAACCTGAGGTGCCCTTTAGGGATGAAAACATCCACCTTATAGGTAAATGTCTATCAAGAATTCTGAATAGAGAAGACTCTAGGAGGGAAAAAAAATGGCATTACTTCTCACAATAGAAGACCATTTTATTATATACAAATGTTCAAAGCATATAAAAGCTCAGGAAATATAATGAGCATATCAAAATTTTTCTGCATTTGAAACATCTCCCCTTTTAAGACTGGAAATAAAAGAAAACTGAGAGATGAGAGGAATAAACACTAGTTTATATAAGGCTTCTTAAAATGGTATACTGAGAGGGGGTTTTGATGGAGGCTGGGAGAGCTGACTTATATCTAACTTACCGTGGAGGATGTGGGCAAGTCATACCACCTCCCTAGGCTTCGAGCTTCTTTTCTCGTAAAATAATCCTTTTAAACTAAGTAATTTCTAGGGACTCCTACAACCGTAAAAAATTCCATGCAAAGCTATTTCAACTACCTGCAAATCCTCACCAGCTTCTTCCAACCTTATGAGTGCCCTGTTCATAATGATACTTAAGAGAGTACAGTGAGCCTTTTTCCATTTTAAGCAAACTCTTAGCCTGCCTGAAAATTATATCTATCAAGCCAGGGACCCAGAAGCTCATGCAAATTAACTTAAATTGGTATTGTCAACATTCTCCATCAAATCATATTTCGTTTACCATCTTGGAGACAAATATTTTTCAACTTCTTATTTCTAAGCTGTCTTTAATGTTCATTGAAAGAAAAACATTTGGGCCATAGAATAATTCTTCCAGCACTCTGCTGGATGCCACCATCTAAGCCACCATATGGTCTTTCTCACTGAGAGTGGCCTTTCAAGCAGGGACATTCTGTTTGGAATTAATAGATTCTGAATGTCAAGTTTTAATGTACTGACCCTTGTATTTTTCTGACGGCTTGACTGTTTTAATTAGACACTATAATTCATATCTTCAATCTACGTTCTAGGAAACCTCACTTGCAAGAGTCAGCTTAACTCAGGAAGTAGTGGTGATGTTGACAATGGTGACAGATAACATTTACTGAGGATTTGTGACATGCCTAGCACTATGCTAAATATGACTGTGGTATAATGACATATTATTATACATTAATCTTTGTTCTTTGTCCCCAATTCCTAACAAAAAACTTCTAAACCCCTTGAAATTTCCTGAGTGACGAGTGTCTTGCTCTTCATGAGCAGCCCCTTTCATCACACCTGAGTTTACACTATTGAGGTGACTTAAGGTGGGGCCCCGAGTTAGCCTCAGAATGGGACTGGTCACCATGAAGACCCACTGATTAGAGAGTGAGAACTTTCAGCCCCACTCACCGATCTCTGAGAAGTGAGAAGGAGCCGGTGATTGAGCATCATAAAAACTCCTGAACAAAATTCAGAGAGCTTCTAAGTTGGTGAACACATCAAGACGCTGGAGGGGCGGTGTATCCCAGAGAGAGCGTGGAAGTTTCACTCCATCCCCCCACCCCACATGGGGCCCTAGGCCCCTCTTCCATCTGGCTGTCACTTAGTTGTATCTTTTATAATAAACTAGTAAACATAAAGTATTTTCCTGAGTTCTGTGAGCCATGTTAGAAAATTATTAAACCCCCGCCCCCATGACATCAACTAGTTGATGTCCAGCTAGTTGGTCAGAAGTACGGTGGCCTGGGAGTTATGAGTGGTGTCTGAGACTAAGGCAGTGCTGTGGGACTGGACTCTTAAATCTGCGGTAGTTATTGTCAGAATTGAATTGAATCGTGTTGCACCCATTTAGTGTCCTGGAGACCTGGTTGTTGGTGTTGGAGAACACCCCAAAGTGACACATGTATTCTCCCATATTGAACCCTTATAATGGCCCCATTAGCTAAGCACTAGTATAATGCTCATTGTACAAATGTGGACCCTGAAGCTCAAAGAGGTTGAGTAACTTCCTCAGGGTCTCACCATAAGTGGTAGAGGCAAGATTCAAACTCCAATCTTCTGATTTCATATCTATTTGATAGCTTGAAGAATGAAAGAAGAATGGAATGGCCCCCATACCTGTGACTCTGGAACTAACTTGGATGGATGATCTTGGGCAAAAGACTTCATATCCTGGAGCCTGAGATTTCTCATCTGCAAAATGTGGCAACTGGTCTAAGTTGAGCATTACCAACTTTTCCGTTGAGTTGATGATTCTTGGGTAGAATTCCTTATGTAGAGCACAATGTTTAATGCTTCTGACCCGCTAAGTTCTAACTGCCAGTTATAGACTCCCTCACACACCCAGTCACTATGAAAACCAACACCTCCAAACGGTTCCAAGCGCCCCATGGCTGGGCAGTGGGAATGGGGAAGAGTGAGCAAGGGTCACTAAACTGACTTAATTCGCTAAACTTAGGGCCTTCGAGAGATAAGATTCTAGTTGGTGAACGTTAGAATAAAAGGTTGTCTCCAGGCTATTTCTCTGAAGTATTTGAGGTGTGCTGTGTCAACAAGATCTTGCAAGAACTTTATCAAGAAAGACCTACTTGGTGGCCAGGTGTGCTGAAGTATTCTGTTTTAATGTTGGCCTTTTGTTCCACCTGAATGTCCATAGTTGTATGGAGCTTTGAACTATGGAGCTTTGAACTGAAGACATTTAGGCCCAGGTAAAAGGTTATTGTTGACAGCCAGCTTTTTATTCCTACCTGACAGAACAGCCATTCATGAGATAATGAGTTTGCTGCTTTACCTTCTCTAGCAGGTTTGCTATTTCTAATTTGTATTCTAATTTCCTCTTAGCTATCAAGTAAAGTTCAGATACTAAGTCTTTTTTGTTTATCACTATACATTACTCAAAGGTTAGGAAAACCCAGAAATGGCCAAAACATCTTTCCTGTGACCAAAGAGGCTAGCATTTTCTATATCCAAATTGGTTGCTATAGCATTAGCCTTGACAGCTAACTGCCTCTTTGCAGGAGCTCTCCCAACCACTAGCAGCTGGCAGAATTTGGACTGTAAATGGCACCCCTTTGCTGTTAATTGAAGTGAAGTGGCATACTGTGTTTAAGGGACTTGAAAGCCTGTATGTGTTTATGAAGCATGAATAAGTTACCATTCTCTGTCTAAGAATCTCCTTGGAAAGCAGCTGCTCCCGGCCATTTCCCTCAGCTTTGTGGCTGCTCCTGGCCTGCAGGCTGTGTTTAGTCAACACCTGGGATGTTGCAGGTAATCGTTGTGTCATTTAAAATATATTCTTCTTCTAGTGCAGGCTTCAGAAGTCATCCTATAAAATGAAATGTTTGTCATATTGGGCTTTATGACCCTTCCTCTTGAGCCACCTGTGCAGGCCCCTGTGGCTGAAATTAGCCTACACTGATGGAGACCTAATCCAGAGTGCAGGAAGCTTAAGCCGGCTTCACTATGTCCTTGGACCTGCAGCCCCAGGAGGCTTCTCGCCAGCAGTGAGACAAGAGGAGTCAACTCGGAGGTGACAAGAAGCCAGCTGGAACAGGAGCTGGGACCTCAAACGCTCCCCAGGCTGACAAGCACAGGCCAGGCACGAATGCACTGACTGATCCAAGACATATAGAGAAATAACACTTGTAATTGGCTGCTCTCAACAGTATCATTAAATACTCTGCTCTGGAGAATGGATCTAAAACACGCCTATCCTGAGAATGTCCACTGTACAGAAAGTGAAAGCACTTTTCATTTCTACTCTCTTCAGCTATCATGACATCATTAAATTCTGTTCTTCAGAAAGTTCCCAGTCTCACCTTTCTTTCCCGACTCTGGACAACACACTGATCCAGACCCTCACTGACACACACCTGATTAGTGCTGTAAGCTCTGGGATCGAGACAAAATTAAGAGGGGTAGTAAGTGTTCCTCTTCCAAGTCCCCAGCAAAGAGCATTTAATCCGCTGATCACTGCTGTGGAACAAGTCAAGAGGTCTTGTTGTCTAGACTTAGTTGAACATTGTCTGGGGAAAAGATAGGGGAGGATCCCCCTCCCCCAATCCCCTTCCTCAGCCCAACTCCTAAACTCCACTCACAGTGCCCTGTGCAATAGACTCTCTTAGCTGGAGAGTATCTGTCAATGTGGCTGCCGTGTGGGGTGGGAGAGGGGAGCAGCAGATGGAATCAGAGGGAAAGACACCCTCAGCTCCCAGAATTCTTAGGCAGGCTCCTCATCCTGTCAGCCTTCCATGGTGCCTTTGCAAATACCCTAGGGCAGGGGGCCCCAACCCCAAAGCCACTGGACTGTTAGGAATTGGCTACACAGCAGGTGGTGAGCAGCAGGTGAGCAAGTGAAGCTTCATTTGCAGCCACTCCCCGGCACTAGCATCACCCCTCAGCTCCACCTCAGATCATCAGGCACTAGATTTTCATAGGAGCACCGGTCCCTGGTGCCAAAAAGGTTGGGGACCACGGCCCTAGGGTACTTGGTCATAACCCTTTATTTGTGAACTGTTCTTATTCACTCAATACATAGAAATCAACTCACATTATGCTGATCCAAATCCTGCTATTGAAGGATGTAGATAAAAACTTTTCAAAAATGCAGTATGGGACTTGGCTGTGTGCTGAAATGTCACATTTTGCCACAAACACTTAAATCAGACTCAGTCAATATTCCATATACTGACACTTGTAATTAAAACACAGAATATAATTTCAGTATTTTCTATCTCGATCTTTTACTCTAGAACAGGAGTGGGCACACAACAACCCCATAAACCCACCACCTGTTTGGGTAAATGAGGTCTGATCAGAGCACAGCCATATCTGCTCATTTACATATTATTTTCTACTGGCTACTTTTGCTACGACAGCAGAATTGGGTAATTGGGACAGAGAACAGATGGCCCACAAAGCCTGAAATATTTACTCTGCCCCTTGCCATCCCCTACCCCAGAACTACCAAGAGATGGCTAATAAAAACCTGAATGCTCCTCTGTGTTCAGAGCAACAGTCCTGAAACGTGGGCTCTGCCTTCAGGCCCACTTAAGCCTGGGTCTGGCACTAGCTGTGGGATCTGGTATAAATAGGCAGCCTTGTCCTCCTGTGCCCAGATTCCAGCCATAAGTAACATAGATCCCAACTCAAACAGGCTAAAAGGTTATAAATGATGTCATCTCGCACAGCAGGAAGCACAGAAGTAAAACAGCCTTCCAGGGTGAGCGGATTCAGATTCAGCCATGTCTCGAGGCCCCGGGTTCCATGTGATGGCCACGTGATCAAGCTGACAGTAGCAGACCCTTGAAGCTCTGATAGTCTGGTTCCTGCGGACCCCTGCAAACTCATCTCGCCCACTTACCCTTGATGACTATACTGGACCCCATGAACCACAGTGGACCAATATCTAAACACTCTTTCTTTGTTTGCAAAATTTCCCACCTTATCTTTAAAAAATCAGTTGAATTGTAGCTAAACGGCATATGTTATCTTATGCTGATTCTATTCTTTACGGGTGCATTGCTGGTGCAACTATGGTGAAGAGTCAGAATGCTTCACTAAGTCAGGGTTGAATGGGGGTAAATGTAATTTGTCATTACAGTAAGCATTAAACAAGTATGCTATGGAATGCCAAAAAAAAAAATACAGACTCACATTTGCTAAAAGAAATAAGGAAATTAGCACAGAAGCTTGACAGAATAGCAGCAAGAAATTTTAACTATTTGGACATCTGCTGGAAGTCTCAGTTTTATGAAAGCAGAACATGATGAGTTACTGGGAATAAAAGGTAAATCATAGAGGTGAGAATAAAGCCATAGGTAGGGGGAAGAAAAGTACTTGCTGCTTAATAGAATTAAAGCCCTGTGATATGGAGCCAATTTCTCTCTTGTGAACTTAATCCAAACTCTACTATCATAACCTGGGACAGTATAAATGTCCCATTTTCTATTCATGCATTCTTACTTCACCATTATTTTCATGTCTCTGATCTTGTCATCTTGTTTCAACATCAATTTTTTAAAAAAAGTTATGCATCTTGTGGCTTTAATTAAATTACTAAGGATTTGGAGGTTACAGGAGAGGTATTAGGTCGTGCTTCACAGGGTGTTCCATTTTTGCATTTATTACCACTCAGCCTTCCTACACAGAAACCTGGGAAGCGTATGTGTCCCTGAAATCACTAGTTGGAGAGAAATCTAGCCAGATTGCTTCCTGACCCCAGCCCTCTGGGACACATAAATAATACATTTTTCTCCACCTAGTATGTAAACTAGGCTATATAAGCTAAATAAAACAATTCCTAGCTCTTTCCTGCAAAAAAGAAAAAAGAAAATTTCTCACTTTATGACTTTGTATGGACAGTGGAGACTCTTCCCATTATTAAAGCTGAAAACTTGCTTTCGCTGTGTCCCTTGCAGCTAAGACACAAGTATGTGACCTTCACTCCCGCCATGAGTTGCCCCCACGCGAGACCCTGGAGCTTGACACAAAGGTTTACTGCATGATTGAATCTGTCGAGATGAGTATCAAAGTCATAGCTGAGGTCACAACCAGGCTCTAGAGAGAGAAAGGGAAGCAGTCACAGCAGCAATGGCCATGACCTAGAAGTTAAGATTATCAGCAGAGCCAGTAGAAGTGGCTGCACCCCAGGACAGCGGCAGTGGGGGCTGCCAGAGACCGGGTCTGCAGCACGATTTTGAATGTTCCTCCTGGGTCTGTTTCTTCTGTCTTTCTGGAGAGTTCGTGAACTGTTCAGTATTTGTAATAAATGTGTTTTCTATTTAAATTAGCAAAGTATACCTCTTTTGCCTGGGATAAAAACCCGATTTATAAAGGAATTGGTTGCAAGGAATGAACTCTTACAATAATAGGGGGGATCCAAAATTGATTACCTGGAATGGTTGAGAATAAAATCAGTCAAATCCAGCAAATCCATACAATATAATAGTTAAATTATTACCTGTATTAGCTGAACAATGTCCATGAAAGGTAGGGCTTTGGGGGACTAAATGGCATTTGCCACAGAAGTTACGAAAAACACAAGTAATTCAAGCACCAGGTGAAGAGGTGTTTGCTTCTTAACAACACTGAAGGACTTAAATAAGAACAAATCCTAAGTCGTAAATTGTCAGCTCAAGGCATGAACAGAAATAGTGGCTACTGATATAATTTGTCATCTCTTGAAGCTTCAAGGTAGAGCTATCCAAAAACTAAACTCTAAATTTGACCTTATGGGTTGCTGAATTACATCCTTAGCTTAATTCACAGCCTCATTTACTCTTATCTAAAAGTTTGGGTATCAGTCAGGAAACAGTGAATTGGATGGAAGGGGATATAACAGGAGGATCGGAGTGCCTCAGAAGCACCCAAACCCAGCAGAAGCCTTTCCTTTCCCTTCTGATGAAGTTATTTATACCTGCCTTGCCTGAGGACTTCTAAAGATCATGGCTGAGGCAGGAACCTTGCCAAATGAGCCCATTTCCCTTGTGAGTTAGCTCTGCCACCAAATTCATTTCCAGGATTTTGACTAGATTCCATTTCCAGTGCCAGTATGGCATAGAATGTAATTACGGAGACAAACCTGAGAGGACATGTAACACCAAAAGATAAGCAAGATATTGCTAATTTTTATTTTCAAAAACTAGCAGAATATGGGTCTAGACTAAAAAGAGAGAAACAATTTTAGATCAGGCTGAATTTATTGCTATTTGTGTGTACCAGAAACTCTGCATTCAATATGTCAGCTGGAAGTGATTTTAGCTGTGTTTTCAATTAGTTGACTGATACCTGGGTTCAGAGGTGGCCCAACTGCAAGATGTTGAGATGCCAGAAATTTGCTGGCCAACTTGTAAGTTAGTGCTGTTCAAACTTTAATGTGTAAATGCATAGCATGGAGGTCTTGTTAAAATTCTGTTTCAGTAAGGGCTGGAGTACAGTCCAAGATTCTGAATTTCTAACAAGCTCCCAGGTGTTGCTAGTGTTCTTGGTCCTCACCCACTCTGAGCAGTTAGGATACAGAGGAAGGATCCAATGCCTTGGGGAGACAGGAATTTTTGAAGTGGATCCATCATGTGCATCCCACTCATCTATCTCCTGTATCTTAGGGGAACCCAGAAGACGTACTCTTCCCCAAGATCTTGAGAATTACACTAGTGAACATACTGCCATCATCTTCAAAAGTAATGTTAGGGCCTAGTCTCTACAGGCTAGGGATGCTGGTGAGAGATCCTGAAATGGAAATGGATTTTCCAATTTCAGCGACAATGCTGGAACTCCAAGGAAGATAAAGTAACATTTAACTCCCAGAGGTAACATAAAGGTAGTTACCAAATAGGATGTGGAACCAAAGTAATAGGATAGTCCGATCCATGGGAATCTTTGGCAGTGGACACAGATCATGAGTTTCTTAGAACTGAAATAGGTGTCCAGTCCACTTAGTTCCTCCTTCAGCAATAAAACAAACAAACAAGATCTAAGTCTGATGATCAGAGACCTGAGCCACAATACTTATGGCTTCTGTCTTAGGAAACAGACCCTAAAATGAGGATTTCTAATAAAATAACTTACTAAGGAAGTGTTCCCAGGAGAAGCTGGTAAGGAAAAAGAGGAAGCCTGATGGGGGAGGGAAAGAAAGCAAGAAGGGTGTAATTTCAGGTGAAGTCTCAGCCTCTGCCCGATCCCACAGGGAAGTGTGGAGTTTAAACTATCTGAGTTTGTGCCGAGTCCAGGCAGGGAAGCTATGCTTTCACACTCGTGCTCCAATCAGAGCTTTCAGTTCTGTGCACGTGCAAGGGTCACGAGGAAGCTCACATTCCCATGGGCCTACACCTGTTCCAGTGACACACTTCCCTCAACGGATGGAGAGTTTCCCAGAGAGTTCGCTTTCCAGACCATTGGGCACGTTGCGTAGGTACCAGTGGAATGACATAGCTGGCCCGAGGACAAAGAAGAAGGGAACTCCTCCTGCGAGGCAGACCCTGAAGCTGTGCATCTCATGGTCTGCTTTGCTCTCTAAGCCTGCCTTGCTGCTGGGGTTGACATGTCAACCAGGCTCTGCCAATCAGACACACCAGAGAGGATATTTCTCAGCAACTAATGACAGAGAAGCAAGAATCTACTCTTGACAGGGTGGTGGCAATAGGAGTCGCTGTGTCCAGTTTCTAGGGGTTACAATAGTGTCCAGTGTCAGTATCAACAGTACTAGTGTTACCAGTGTAACTGGTATCTTTATGGCACAGGCCCCATAGAATTATTTTGGGTATTATTACTGGACCAGCTTTTGTAGCACTCTAGGATGTTCTGTAAGCTTACTTGATCTTTTAACAAACTGCTTTTCAGCAAAAGTCAGCCAGAATTGATCTCTATTGTTTTCAGTGAAGAACCCTGAATAATAGACCAGCTATCATTTATTTGCTCATGTCACAGGACGCTTCTCTCTGTCACAGGACATTTGCACGTGTTTTCTTCCATCTGCCTGAAACATGCTTTCTTCTCACCTTATTCAGTTATCGCCTATTCATTCTTAGGAGCTGAGCTAAATTGTATTTCTTAAAGAAATCTTTTCTGATCTACCATTAAATATTCTCATTGTACCTTTTAACACTTTCTCCCATTAGTTATGACTTTTGCATGACTATTTGATTAATATGCATACCCCTTTAGCATAAAAACTTCTTGAGAGCAAAGACCACATCTAATTGGGTCAACATTATGTTTCCAGGGGCCATTCCTGTGCCTGGAAATGCATAAGCAGCATACAATAAGCATTTGTTGAATGGATAAATGGAAGAAACTGAAGATGTTTCTCTAACAAGTCAAGGGATACCATGAGGAATAAGATGAGCATATATGTAAAGCAAACATCAGAATTTCTGGCATAGAGATGTAGCTCATAGATGTTCACCCCATTCCTCCTAGCTTGTCTTCCCCACTTCCCTAACTTATCTCCAATCCTTTCTTGGTCTTCAGCTCTATTATCTATAAAAGAGGATATTTTATAAATCGTCAAAACACAGTTAATGATAACACAGGGAGGCAACTAAACTGTGAAAACTTTAGTTACTCTGACTCAATCTTCTGTCAACAGAACTAAATTACTGAATTGAAAAAGACTTCGATTTTGTTCTACCTGCAGAAAAAATCCAAACCGCTTTGAAAGTTCCAGCTGTTTGTAGCTGCTACTGTTCTTGATACCTCCACATGCCTGTAAGGGCTCCCTAAGCTCAGAAGTGCCTCTTTGTTCTTAGGTTCATTCATACAGCCTAGGCTTGTGTGCAGACTTCTTCATCCCCCTCACTGATAAATTTATTGTTTCAGTCCTTGTCCTTAGCTTGAAGTACCAATTAGAAGCTGCTTTGCGGTAGCTGATGTAAACATATGTGACTAAATATATATAGTTACATGAGAATTTACAAGAAAGGGTGAGCTGTGCGGAAAGTATGAGCACTCACAGGATGAACTTGCATGTCGGCGCAGTCTCATCGCCCACGCACAGCTTCAGGAGACGTTGCCATGGCATTTCTTCCGCAAGGAGGACTCCCTGCCTGAGCGCTATTGTTCTTCTCCAGCACCTGCAAGGTCTGTTAAAATGTCAGACCCCTTAACCACTTTATGATTCACTTTTGCCCTAACTGAATGCAACAGCCACCACTTAGGAGCACAGGCCCATCGAAGGCTTCAGAGGGGGACACTTTCCATGCAGAGGCTTTTAATGGCTGAATTTTATTCATTCACTTAATCTTCGTTAATTCAAAAATAGCGAAAAGCTTTTTTTTTAATCTGCTAATTTCTCGTTCCTCATTCGGTTTCGTTTTGAAGGCTAAGATCAGGCAGAAAGTCTAAATCACCTTTGCGAGAAGGCAGCTCAGTCCAAATTGCATTTCATATAACTCACTATAATTAGACTGCAAAAGCACTCAACACGGAGTCCAGCTGTTGTGCAGTAGTGAACACTGAATTTTCCCTCCCTTGCCTGGAATTAGAGAAGTCACCCATTTTTCTGTCACATAATCCAGACATGTAAGATTCTATAAATTATTCTTTCTACCAGTGTAGGAAGAAAATATAATAAATGGAACGTGTTTAGGCAGTAAAGAACAGTCCAGCAGCACTGAGATAACACTTGCCTAGCCAAATGTAATTCAGCTTCTTTATTCCAGAAAACCAGTGAGCACACACTGGACTCCCCATACCCTTGTAGGTCGAGGGACTTCTTGGCAATAGATTGAGGGCCTGTCTGAAGGATGGTATCATAAAATGTGTGGATATAAGCCTTTCTGAGATGCTGTACTGGTTTCATCAATGTGTGGGTTTTCTTTTTATACCCATTTCATTTATGATATTTATTTGCTGCTGTAGGTCAAACCAGGACCTTCCTGAATTGAGATCTAAAAACAGTAATTTAGTCAGTGCTACTTCCAGGAATACAAACACACTTTTCTTTTGGGGGTAAAGAATTTATTTTCATTAAGACGGGAGAGCAAGTTGACTTTGAACTGCTGTACTTGAGTGCTAGTCACAGTTGCATCCACGGTCCATCTGGGGACTTTAGCCAAATTACTTTCCTTCTCATTTGCAAAATTAGGCTTGGATTAGTCTGTAAATATTGAAAATCAGAATGGAATTCTGTTAGGCCAAACCTAATAAACTTAGCCTATTTTAGTAAAACGAGCATTAATCAGAGACACGACTTCAGAAAAAAAGTAAATAACAGAGATGCCTGAATGTCCTTTGCCAAACGGCAGGTCAACAAATATTTAGCGAAGACCTGCTTTGTGTTAGCACTTTCTTAGTGGTTTTGGTTCAGCTTGTTTTCTTGGTGGTCCCAGGAAAAGAATTCTGAGGACCCAAATTTTGTCCATGGCACTTATCACAGTTAAGCTAAGCAGGCCTGGCCTCTCTAGGAAGTCCTCCTATGGAGGGGCTTTCAGTCTAGCATGCACTTTATGAACAGGAGTCCCGGGGTTCAAGTGTCTTTCCTTGGCCTCTTGCTTCTAGTTGGGCTCAAGTGCGCATCAGCCCAAGTGCCCGAGGCTAGCTAGCAATAGAGCACATATTAGAGATATTTTAAAATATTTAACAACTAATAAGGCCCATGCTTTCATTAGTCAGAATGAATACTGACCATTTGATGGTCTGACCAGTGCAAATAGCTGAAGGTCAGCCCTGAGTTCATGCCCACCTCGATGCAGCACAATGCCGCAGGGCCTTTGCATACGCTGTTCACCTTCCCTGGAATGATATCTCTCTCCTCTTCCCCAGACTGTTGCTCACTAACTCCAATGAGGTGAATCTAATCAATATAGGCAAGAAGGTGCCCCAGAAACACTAATTTTCTATGTAAACCCAAGTGTCTTTAGTTTTGCTCCTCTAGCAGCAGCATTCACTAAACGCTAGCAGTATACATGGCATTGAAACATGTGTTTATGTGGCATAGGAATGAGAGGAGTAGTTTCGTAAAAATTCCCAAGGTATTTCTTGGTTCCTTCATCTCTATCTCCAACTCCCAAAGGTTGTTAGTTTGGCTAGGCATGGCCTCTCATGCCGGTGAATTACATGCATAGATCAACAGGTGTTACTGAATGTGGTATGATTCATGTAATAACATTTAACACGCTCTTGAAAGTGGTTTGTAAGTCAAATGTTTCTAACAGGAATCAGAATTCCCCATTGGTTTTCATTAGAATTTCAAAGTTAATGTTGCCACTGAGAAAATACTCATCTTCAAAAACAATTAGGAATACCATTCAGCAATTACAAGGTCATTTATATGACATTATGGAAAAAAACAAAACCATAGAGACAGAAAACAGATCAGCAGTGTCTAGAAACTGGGACTGGGGGAAGGCGATTGACTGCAAAGGGGCAGGAAAAAACTTTTTAGAGTGATAAAAATGTTTTCTATTTTGATTATGGTGGAGGTTAGTGACTATGTCCAAATTCAATTCAAAGTGAGTATACAATTCAAAAGTGAGAATTTTACCATATTTAATTTATACCTTGAAAAACCTGGCTCACAAAAAAAGAAAAATTAAAAGTAACGTAAAACTCCAAAACTTGGCATGTAAGAACATTTCATGACTTTCTAGATAGAATGATAGCTGGCCACAATGGAGTCGCCCTTTCTCTCCTGGCACAAGTGCCCCTGAGCTTACTAAGCAAGAAATCTTATGTGACACCTCCTGCCAGGGCAGTGTCTGAGAAAGAATGGGGTCTGCGAATGAGGGGCATGTCCCGAAATCCAAACCGAAGGCCACCTTACTTTGTGGTCACGCTGAATGTGCAGGGCAGAGATATGGGAACAGATTCTGAACCAAACAGTGGGAAGCAAAGTAGTGAGCCAGGCTGGACAGAAGCACGGAGAAATCAGGCTGGCAGGTTGGAAATGGGCCAGAAGCAAAGAGGACTGGTAGAATAAACCAGAGGCCGAACATAGAACTATGCTCTAATGGTGTGGAGACCAAGGAATCCTGCAGTACAAAACAAATCCCTGCCCCAGTAACTCTCTTCTGCATTAAACTTGCAAACACAGGCTAGAGTAGGGGCAGAAGCTGCTTTATTCACTGCTGTATCTTTGTCATCAAGAATAGTCTCTGGCATATGTTAGCAACTCAATATGTATTTCTTAACAGAATAAATCCTATATACCATGTGGTAGGCATTAAGGACAGTAGTTAAAAACCATGGGTTCTGGAGTTAGCAAGAGCTGGGTTCAAATCCTAGCTGTGTAGCTTTAGGCAATTTATGTAACTTCTCTGTGCCTCGGTTACTCATCTATGCAATGGTGCTCACACATCCTGGGGTCATATTGTGGACTGAAGTGGGAACTTGGATGTAAAGCCTTCTGCACAGCACCTAGCAGGCAGTAAGCACCAATAAACCAAAGGTCACTGCAGCCCAAATGCAGCCCACAGAAATATGAGATTTTTTAAATCACTTAATTGCCTACACTTAAAAAATTAAGACCTTTTACATAAATATCTGGATCCAGGGCTTCTGTGTAACAACTGGGCCTGCCCTCGTCCAAGGCAAACATGAGCTGGAACTCACTGGAAGCCTCCCCATTAGACAGGACAAGTATCTAGTTTTCATGTCATCCTAGCCCACTTTCCTGTGGCATTGCCCACCTAGTCACTATTGACAGATGTGTTTGCAACCAGGGATAATGATAGTAGCAAGATTCATGTGTTTCTAATTGGCACTTAATAAAGGGCAGCTGTTTCTTTCTGGGTTGCTCTTTTTAAATTTCATGACCACTAGAGGGCAATACAGACTCAATTCTTAGAAAAAAACAGCACATATCTTAAAAACATTACGTTTTAAAATTGTGAAGTTTATATAACTGCACACTATATATGTATATGCATATATGTACAGAGGAGCTTTCTTCTTTTTAAATGAGGACAAGTCAATATATGACAGGCTACTTCTCTTGTCAGCATCGTCAAATGTAGAGAATAGATGAGGCATCATCAATCTTCAACAAAAAGACCTGAGACCTGCAGAACAGACTCATCACCAAAGTAGTTACACTTGCAGGAGAAGCACGAACAAATGGCTTCCTTCCCTGTGCTTCCAATGTCCTCGTGTGAATTCTGGCATTTACTCCCGTACCACAGTGGGTGGGCCAGATTAAGGGTTAAGAACAAAAACTGTGGGGTATATTACCCAAGTTCATATCCCTGCTATGTGATGTTTGGCTAGTTGTTTAGCCTTCCAGTGCAGTGCTTTCCACAGCTGTAAAAGGAGGATTAAATGAATTAGTATGTGCATGCAGGGACAGCTTCAAGGGTACTCGGCCAGTGCAATCACACAGA
Source organism: Macroglossus sobrinus (assembly GCA_004027375.1). Lineage (NCBI taxonomy): Eukaryota > Metazoa > Chordata > Mammalia > Chiroptera > Pteropodidae > Macroglossus > Macroglossus sobrinus. The sequence goes on along the minus strand of PVKZ01001840.1, from coordinate 100,671 downwards.
CCCCCTTCTTCTTCCTTAGAAAGGCCTCGTGCCTAGGGTTTAATGCCCTCCTCCTGACCCCATCACCATCTTGAAATTCGTAATGATTTTATTTCTGAGGTTGTGTTTTGTAAATGAAATCTGATAGGACAACCGGTGACACCAGCTCAGCCTTCCGGAGCTCGGGAGGCAGCCTCCATGCTGAATTCTGAACAGCACACGGGGAGGTGCAACATGACTGCAGACTCAAGCGAGGAGTCCTGGAAAATCAGGCCAGGGACGGGAGCAAGCGGCTGGCCTGGAACCAAGCTGCTCTAAGCTGGTTGTGACTGCCCAATCAGCATTATTAACTCTGGCAAAGAAAATTGTGGACCCAGATGGAATTATGAAAGGTTCAGCTCTCCTCTCAAGATTAAGTGTGTTTCTAGTTCATGGCTTCTGGGTGGATGCTTCCAGATGATCAAGTATCCGTGGTGCAAAAAATTATCTTTGATCTAACTACTAATGATCTCAAGGTAGCATAAATCATATCAGCTGTTGGAGAAATAGAGATTTAAAGGAAATTCAAAATCAGATGGACATTATTAATAAGATAAAATTTCAGCTTTTTCCATGAATATTTTAAGGGATTCATAAACTCCTATGACTCAACTGAGAATTCTCTAAAGCCTATAAACGCATATTATCATTGATAGCATTATAAGGAAAGCAGTAATAAGTTATATAACTTAAAATGTTTTAAATAATTGAACTGGGAAGAAATCTCTGAATTTACATAATGTTATTTGAAAGTGTACTTCAATTAGTTGTAAATGTATATTATAAATTCTAGCAGAACCACTTAATTTTTTTTAAAGAAGTATAATTTGTATGCTAAAAGGGGGGAGAAAATAAAATCATAAAAAATGTGTTTTTTATTATTAAAAACAGAGAAAAACAGAGTTTTAAAAAAACAAGAAATGAAGAATAAATGCAGCAAATAGAAAACAGTAACAAATATGCAGATATTAATAGAAATATATCACTAACCACTTCAAATGTGAATTATCTAAATATATCAATTACAAGACAGAAACTAACAGAGTAGATTAAAAAAAAAAAGACCCAACTATATCATGTCTATAAGAAAATCATTTTAAATACAAAGACACAGATTAAAATTAAAGAGATGGAGGAAGATATACCTTGCTAATACAAATCAAATCTGGAGTAACTATATTAATTTCAGAGAAAGCCAACTTTAGAACAAGGAAAAATATCAGGGATAAAGAGGGGTGTTAATGATTAAAAGGCCAATTGTTATGTGTCTGACAACAGAGCATCAAAAACTGAAGGAACTGCAAGGATACACAGACAAAGTCACTATGATAGTTGAAGACCTCAATCTCTCTATCAGGCAGCAGGCAGAAATCAGTTGAGCTGAACAGCACCATCAATCAACTGGATTCAATTGACACTTGTAGAATACTTCATCCAATAACAGCAGAATACACATTTTTCAAGTTCACATGCAATATTCACCAAGACAGACCACCTCTGAGGCTATACATTACACCTGAGCAACTATAAAATAGAAATCATACAGAGTACGCTCTCAGGCAACACAAAATTAAACCGAAAATTAATAACAGAAAGATAGCTGGAAAGTCCCCCAAAATTTGCAGGTTAAACAACACACTTGTAAACAATACGTGGGTAAAATAGGACTCTCAAGAGAAATATTAAGATATTTTGAAGGAAGGAAAATGAAAATACAACTTTATCAAAATTTGTGGGATGCAGTGAAAGCAGTGCTCAGAGGGGAATGTAAAATAGTCCAGCCACTCTGGAAAGCAATTCGGCAGTTTAAAACAAACAACTAAACATGCAACTACCATAGGACCCAGCGATTAAACTTCTGGGAATTGCATTCCCAAATAAATGAAGGTTTATGTCCACACAAAAACCTGTACTCAAATGTTTGCAGCTGCTTAATCCATGACAGCCGCAAAGTGGAAACGACGCAGACGTACTTCGACAGGTGGAATGGTTTAACTACCTACCGTGCAGCTAGCCCATCGAGCCGCGGAATACTGCTCAGCGATAAAAAGGAGCAAACTGTTGATATGTGCAATAACTTGGGTTAATCTCCAGAGAATTATGCTGAAAGGGGGAAAAAAAAAGCCAAGCTCAAAAGGTTTCATACTGTATTGTACCGTTTATATAACATCCTTGAAATGATAAAATTACAGAAATGGCGAACAGACGAGTGGCTGTCAGGTGCTAAGGAGGGGGGAGCGGTGGGAGTGAAGTAGGTGTGGCTAGAAAAGGGCTATGTGAAGGACCTCTGCGGAGATGGACATGCTCTGCTTAGCGACCACATCAATGGCAATATCCTGCTTGTGATATTGCACTATAGTTGTGCAAGATAAAGAGTATAGGGTATAAAGGCTCCCTCTGTATTATTTCTTACAACTTTATGTGACCCTTTAGTTACCTCAGAATTAATAGTTTAACTAGGAAAAAAAAAATAAAATAGTAGGGGTGTGAATTACATGGCTATATTTGCTGGTCAGTACTTATTGATCTATATGCTTAAGATCTGTGCATTTTTCTGCTATGTGGATTTAATCATAATTTCTTTTGTACAAATGATAAGCCTCCTAGCTGCCTAAATTACTGCTTTTCCATACCCCAGGGCAAAAGAGTGCTCATAATAAAGAATTTGAGGTACAATTACTAATTATACCATAATTTCTCATAAATACTGTGTGTGTGTCCTTAGAGACTTATCTTGAGTCAGCTTAACTTTAACTTCTAACCATATACCGTCTTGGCTCCACTTTGAGTAACGTTATTTGAAATATATCCAGGAAGATTCCTTAATATCTTAAGTAACCCATCTTCTTTTGCCATTTGTATTAGTAGAACATATTTATGGAACAATGGTAATGGCTTATTAGGAGATGGGATGTTTCATAAAAGAAATCATTTAATATTGTGAAACAAAACTGCATGCTATAACACAAAATTCTATTCAACATATCACAGTAATTTCATTTATGATTAAGTAAACATTTATAAATTGTGAAACTTAAAACTGCATCTAATAAGCAAAGTAAGTTAGAAAACTAAAGATGTTGGCTGAAAAAACTTCTATAAATGGTCCTTAGTCAGTGAAACCTTTTTATTACTTAACAAGCAACTTAGAATTACAGTATTTCTTAAAACGTAATACTTTACAGATGCCTTATTTAAAAGATGAGATTTCTATGTAATTATCAGCAGAATATATTTTTACAACTTTTTATATTCCAGCCAGCCAGAATATTCTTTAATTTCAACATGAGTATATTAACCAGAATTGGGCATACTAGAATCATAGAGTATTAAAACTAGAAGGTCCCAAGTTTGTTCAACTATCTCAATATGTCCAGGAGAATGAAGCATGGAAAGATAAAGTCACTTGTCCACAGCCACAAACTGTTTCAGTTAATGTGCATCCGATATTTAGTGCCCTCTACAGTAAAGCCCTGTTAGACTGGCTGGGGACACAGCAGTGAATCAAAAGGACAAAAACTCTTAACCTCAGGGCTTTATATTCTAGTGGTGGAGAGAAAGACAAATAAATAGGTAAAATACATAAACCATCACAGACAAATGTGCTATGAAGGAAAATGAAGTAGAGAAGGAGAAGTGTTGAAGAGAGCTGTAATTTTAAATATATGGTGGTCTGAGAAGGCCCAAATGGCCAAATGACATTTGAGCATCTGTGAGGGAAGTAAGGGGGAGGGTCACACGGGTAAAGGATGAGGAGCTTCCTGGGCAGAGGCAACAGCCAGTGCAAAGATCTGAGGGAGACTCATAATGGGCCCGTTCCAGAAACAGCAAGGCCAGCATGGCTGTAGCAGAGCTGGAAAATGAAGAATCAGATGATACCACTGAGTTGAAGAGGGACCCATAAAGGGGCTTGCAAGCCTCTGTAAGGACACAGCTTTTTCTATGTGAGAATTTGGGATCTGTTGACGGTTTATGAGTGTGGAGTGACCTACTCGAACTTTGGTTCATTTGGAGAATAGATGGTGGGGGCAGGAACGAGAGAGACCAGTCAGGAAGCTTTGATTTAATCCAGTGGAGAAATGATACTGTTTGGGACCAAGTGGTAGATTGTAGCTTGTGAGAATAGGTCACATTTTTGAAGAACCAAGAGGGAGTAAATGGCAGAGGTAGCACTAGGATCTAAGTTTCTGATGCTTAAGTTTTCTTTTTGATGTACCATGTTGCTGAATTATTTTTTAAAGTTAAAGGGAGTATTCCCAATAAATAATTTGACTTCTGATTTGCAATTAAGGATTAGAGTTGCAATTTTAAGTCTGCAGCTGAGGCACAGCTCACAATCACTCTACCAAGAAAACCTGTAATTAGAATACTCCACATATGTCATGTTGACCCATCAGGAGGAAAGAAACTAATTACCTGAGCTTTTTGAGTTGCTGCATTGATTTAAAATATCGGTCTGAAACTGCACAAATTGTTAAAAACAAAAGGCAGGCAAGTAAGCTCATAATTAAATTAAACCTGTGTTAGAAATTAAAATCTGTCCATGTTAATCACCTGCAGGGGGTATAAACTGCCTAAGCTTATTGGAAAACAAAGTTCATTAAAAGCGACACATTTTTCACATATCAAGTTTTATATACCATATATCATTTCTCCACGCGTAAGTGGGATGCCAAATACACTGCTTTGTATGTAAACAAGGGAATATTTACATGCAGCGTAATTTAAGAAATCCATGTCTTCGCCCATTTCATCTAATGCATTAAGTTTGGACCCCCAGACTAGGCTGTGAGCGGTACTGAGAATGGATGAGGGGAGAGCTGAATTTCACGAGTGCCTGAAGCGGCACATGAGCTCGTAACCAGTCACTAATAACTCTTTTCTTTCCCAACTTCACCTACCCTCAAGTCCTTATCAGCGTATTCATGACATGGAAACCTCTAATTAGTATATGTGTTTCACATGAGTATTTTAAATTTTACTAGGAAAAAAATATGGTATATAAGAAATATGGTATATAAGAAATGATATATGGTATATTAAGCACTCAGAAGATAAAAGAATAATACAATGATTACAGTTATAACCATCAGCTAGGTTGAACAATTATTAACACTTTGCTATATGTGCTCTATGTATGTATGTATGCATGTATGAAACTATATTGCTGGGCCATCTTTTAGAGCATATTATTGACATCATGTGACATCTTATCCATAATAACAGCATGCTTCTGCAGAAAATAAGGACATTCTCCTACATAACAATACCATCATACGTTAACAAAATGAGTAATAATTCTTTTATGGCATCTAATATACAACCTGTATTAAAATTTCCACCATTGTCCCCAAATCTTTTCAAAACTCAGTCCAATCAAGGTTAATGGTTTATATCTGGCTATCCTCTTAAGTGTATTTTCAACTAGAACAGGATCCTTTTTTCTGCTTTTTAAAAAATTTATTTAAATTAGTTTCAAGTATACAGTACACTGGTTAGACATCTGTATATTTCCTTAAACAATTCCCCAAATTGCTCCCTCCCTCCCCTGGCCCTCCACCTAGCCATCATATTAATGCTAACTGCATTCCCTAAGCCATGCTCCATCCCTGTGACCAACTATCACTTACTAATTTGTACTTCTTTAACCCTTCATCCCATTCTCCCAGCCCCCAACCCCTCTCCCCTCTGTCACCAAATTGTCCACTATATTTGTGTCTGATTTGGATTAGTTTCTTAGATTCCACATATAAGTGATACCATATGGTATTTATCTCTTATTTCACTCAGCATAATAACCTCTAGGTCTACCCATATCGTTGCATATGGTAGGATTTCATTTTTTTTAATGGCCAAGTAATATTCTGCTGACTTGTTTTCAAGAAACCCAGGTGATGTTATATCTGGATTAGTCCGATTATTTCATCATGATGACACTTAGCTTCTCTATCCTCTGTGGTTCCTATAAACTAGATGATAAAACTAATGTCTTAGACTCAGGGCTAATATTTCTGACAATAATTCTTCATGGTTAGTACTATTTCATGTTGTGTCACATTAAGAGGAATATGTCAGGATGTTCCCACTATTGATGATGCTAAATTTGGGTAGTGTTTTCATTACCTTTTTTTCCCATTATATCTTGTATGACAAATTAAGCAAAAACAGTGTCTTTAAACTATTATGAACATTTGTCATGATTTCTTCAGGTCCTGAACTCAGAGCACAGTGAGGGTAGCTTGTCTTTGCTCCGTTATGTCTGAGACCTCAGCAAGAACACATGAAGGCTGGGGCTGGAATTGTATGTTCACATGCCTGGTAGTCAGTGCTGGCAGTTAAAGTGACCTCTGCATGTAGCCTGGGCTTTCTCACAACATGGTGACAGGGCTCTAAAGGCAAGCATCCCAAGAGAGACCAGATGGAATTCATACTGTCTTTAACAGCTAGCCTGGAAAGCATGCAGTAGCATTTCCTCTCCATTCTATTGGCTAAGGCAGTACAAAGAAATGCTTAGATGCAAATGGAGGGAACAAAGATTCTGCCTCTTGATGGAATATGAAATTCACCCATCCATCCATCCATCCATCCATCCATCCATCCATCCATCCATCCATCCATCCATCCATCTTTGGAAAATATAATCTGCCACAGTAGTTTAACCAGATCTCTTCATTTAAAGTTACATCTCCCCTTTGTAATTAGCAAATAAGATAAACACACTATTCACGTCTGGATATACAAACTAGATGAAGCCAAAAGAATCTGAGGGGGTACCTACACAACTAGGAGAGGTAAAAGGGGATAGAGCATAGTTAGAAGAGGTAAACAGGACAGAGACAGTGATCTTCCATAATCATTTTTAATTAGCCCATGTTACCAGGAAATGTTTTATCCATAAATAACCAACTTTTCCTAAAAATAGAACCTATAGTCAAATAGATGAAATATCTTATCACATAAAAATTGAGTATCTCGATCTAGAAGCCTGAGCAAGGCTCTGGGTCTCTACTGTCAACCCCTCTCCTACCCAGGGCCCACAGGCCAGCAGGATTAGGTTGTAAACCAGGTCTCAGGCTAGTGGCAGCCAGCTCAAGACAGGCAGCTCAAATTTGTTTCCCTCCGGGCCACCGGACCTGCAGCAGAGAGCTGTGGCATGAGGTTCGGTGCCTAAAGTTCTGGAGACAGCCATGCTCCAGGGACCATGAGACTGGAGAGAAAGGGCGCTTCAGGGCTGCAAGGTGGATGGACAGAAGATGGACAGCCAAGAAAGGGCCGGGAATGCATCTGAGAGCAAGGAGACCTAGGGCTACAAATTCTTTCAAAATTAGATTTTTTAAAAATATTATTTTAATGAGCCTGTCATTTTGCTTAAAAATGAAGTTTAAGTAACAGCAATTAGTTCTTGTTTGAAAATTAATGTGTTTATTCTTTGAGGAATGATTTTACTGTACACCTAAGTTAATGTAACCTCTTTATTACATGCTAACAATTAAAATAGAGACTAAATGTTCACCTTGGTATCCAGTCTACCAGAATTAAACAAACTTACCAAAACAGTTGTTCAATATGAGTTTCAGGAAGAAATATTTTAAACAGAGAAAATGTTTTTCATAGGGAAAAATGATTCAGAGATAAATTAAGCCAAACTTAAAACAAATTAAGGATAATGCTATTTTGTTTAAAGTGAGAATGAAAAATTAAAACATACCTTCATCTAAATTAGGGAAAAACAAAGGATAACAATATTCAGTGCCCATAATGTGCTCTGCGGTCATCAGAGTGTTAGCCAGGCCACTGGGCCTAGTGAGACACTTCTCTGACACAAGGATCAGCCTGCCAAGCAGATGCATAGATTGTGATGGCAAACGTTATGTGACAACGTGACTTGCCACAGGGTTCCCGGGTTAAACATTATTTCTGAGTGTGTCTGTGAGGCTGTTTCCAGATGAGACCAGCATTTGCATCGGTGGACTCAGTAGAGTAAACTGCCCTCCCCAGGGTGGGTGGGCATCACCCAATCCAGTGAGGACACGAACAGAAGGTAGAAGGAGGAATTCTCCCCTTTTCTGCTTCCTGCCTACCTGCGTGAGCTGGGACATCGCACTTCTGCCCTTGGACCGAGACATATGCCACTGGCTCCCCTGGTTCTCAGGCCTTCAGACTCGGATTGAATTACACCACCAACTCTCCCGGGTCTCCAGCATGCAGATAGCAGACTGGGGACTTCCCAGCCTCCATAATCACATATCTCCTGTTAGCTGTTTCTTTGGAGAACACTGACTAAAACATAGTTAAGACAGTCTCCCCCAGTGCGGAACAAAAAGTAGGATTTTTACAATCCTACTACCCATTTTTCTTGACCTCTATCAATTTACCTACACATTATTTCACCATCTTTTTCATCTTAATCTATTTTTATTACAATTTCATTACGGGCTGATGTTTACAGATTGGCTTATACTGAATGCATGCCAGATAAGCTGCTTCCTAAGGACACATGGGAAAGCGGAGTAATCGCATGGATGGGCTGACTCTAAATCCAACTTTTGCCTGTAGACTGAAATGCCATTGATGGAATTTCGATACTAATGACCTTTCATTCCAAAGAGCCTGGGTATCCTTGACCCTGTTTTCTTGATCTTTTCTTCCATTATCACATCTGTGCCCATCTTATTGGGGTCTGTTGCATTGTCACTAAACACAAAAACTAGACATGAACATTTTTTAGTTCTTTTATATGTCTAGCACATAGACTCTTATGGTAGGTGGTTAAATATTTGCTGAAAGTTTATTTTTAAATACATATACTTTTTTTAAAAAAGTTTTATTTTTACAGCAAGATGATAAAAAAAGCTAAAGAAATTATATATTTAAAAATTACATACAAGGAAATTAGAGAAATAACCTCTACACCCTACTGCTGGCTCGGTGAAAAGCTCCCAAGGGCCTCAGGTTATAACATATCGAGTGAGTCCCCCGCCTCGGACCTCTGACAGCCTCCGGCAGTGTCGTAAGATGTTCAGTATCACGTGAAACCTCTTGTCAACTTTCAAAGCTGTGAACTCCTTTATGTCAGCTTCCACGATAAAATAATGACCTGAAAATAAAGATATTAGCACTAATTTTTACCAGGACAATTTTCAAGGTGAGTCTTTAATGCATAACACCATGACTATGAATGGCACTCATCATTTTTACTATTGTTATCTAACCAAAGTAAGAACTGGTATTCTGGCTAAAACAATAATTATTCTTTCAACTGAAGTTAAATAATGTATATGGTAGCATTTCAGAAATGTAGCCCTACTTATTATATCACTAGCTATCTGCTGGTATCTTTTGAATAATTAACTTTTCAAGAGGCAATATGGGATAGTGGTCAAAAGAATGAAACCCTCAGCAGCTCTCTCACTTCAATGGCTGACGTCGGACCAGTAACCTCAGTTCTCTTTGACTAGTCTGCCAAATGGGAGTGCTAACAGGACGCACTCCCTAAGGATGTCGTGAGGACTGAAGCTCAGTGTACCATCTGGCACATAGTAAGTGGCATGGAAGCATGACCAGCTGTTGTCATTACTATTCCCATTCTGGAAACACTGGGTATAGTTCCATAATAAACTCTAACACGGTAATTCTCAGCCTCGTCACTACAGACATTTTGGAATAGATAATTATTTTTTGTGGGAACTGTCTTGTGCTTTGCAGGGTACTTTATTTAGCAGCATCCCTGGTCTCTGCCCACTAGAAGCCAGTAGCATCCTCAACCCCACTTGTAACAATCAAAAATGTCTCCAGGGATGGCCAAATGTTCCCTGGTGGGAAAATTGCCCCCGGTTGAGAACTCCCTCTCTAAATTTAGAATTTTCTAGAATTAGTTTTATTTCTCACGATTTAGTCACACTCCAAACAACTGACATGTACACATATATATGCTATCATTTTACCTTTGGTATCCTTTGTTTCTTCATCAATAAATCTGTGATAGAGATTTCTGGCCACAGAACTCATAGCAGACTTTTTGGGTTGATGTAGGATCTTATATTTACTAAGTACTGCCTTGTTGATTTCTTTAATAACATCATTAATTTGACAATAGGTTAAGCGCAATTTCATGTACCTGTAAATAAGTACATGATTAATTTTAAAGAATCATTAAAGAATGATTATATAAAATACATTAAAGAATCATTATACAAAATATTTTCTTTGAAAAATGTTCATGATGACTTTCTATAGTAACAAAGCAATTAGTATTCCTTATTAGAAAAAAAAAGTTGTATCAACTTTCAAATAAACCAGACATGTCTCAACAGTTGAAAGGTTACAGAGGCCACAAAATATCAGTGCTTATCTTCTCTAGTTATATCTGGATGCATTAATCTCTATTTCTCACCTACAGACTTAATATTACAATTTAAAATAAGCTCTTAAATTGATTCAAATGGACTAACTGGAAAACAGACATTTATTTAAACAATTTAAAATGTTTGTGAGCAAGGGAAAGAAAAATTTAAATATTAATAAATCATATAACTCATACCACTCGTTTTTCTCTGTTCAGAGAGAGAAAGAAAAAAGGAGAGGAAGGCAAAGGACAACGAAGATGACAATGCTGATGAAGACGAAGAACCGAGGGGACAAGAGCTTTGTGAAGTGAAGCTGCAGAGGAGAACCAACGTGGAGACATGCTTTTTATTCCCTAGCTCATATTCTCTTCCAGCACTGTCTCTTTCACTCTGAATCCCACTCTCAGCCCCATCTCCTCCCAGTCCCTCTAGAGTCTCAGAATACAAAAATAGGAGACTTGCTTTTGAGTGGTCTGTAGGTACCAGAAACAAAACTTAATGATCTGCTTTAATGTTTCCCTCCAGCCATGTGTAGATTCATTATGTTAAACTCTGTCCTTTGCATCTCCTCAAAGGGGAAGTTTTCTAAACAAAACTTTCTTAATATAAAATAACACGTGTTTAGAGAAAAACGTTCAGATTGACCAAGAAACATTCATTTTCATTTCTGTCTTCTTTTCTAAACTCACTTTTGCCACTGTTTCTTCTAACCACAATTTCTATAAACTGTTGCTACCACAGCTCTACACAATGCAATTGAAGTATATGAACTAACACTTTAATTTATTCAATATCCATCTCTCACCTCTGCCAATATTTTCCACTTTACTTCCATCTTTAGTATTACTTTTTAAAAGTAAATAAATAAGAGACCCATGCTTGGAATACATTCTTCCTTATCCTAATCTAATTTCACTTACTCACTAAATAACACCTTAGTTTCAAACTGAATATTCAACCCTGACTATTCTAATTTCCTTCCTCTATCTCTACATGAAAGCATTTTCTAAACCTTTCTACTCCGTAGCTCTTCATAGACATTTGTTTTTCCCTTTAGTTCAGCCAATGAGCACCAACAATTTAAAAAACTGAATAGCATCAAACAGAATTCCCGTGAAAATAAGGCTGTCAATAATGGAAATGACTGAGTGACCAAAAAAAGATTAAACAGAAATGCCAGTCTCATTACTGGCCCCAGAATTGTGAAACAGCCAGATATTTTTCAACTGGCTAATAAGCACATGAAAAGATGCTCCCCATCATATGTCATTAGGAAACAGAAAATTAAAATGATGAGATACCATTACACACCTACTAGAATATCTATAATAGAAAAAACTGACAAAAATAAATGCAGGTGAGGATGTGAAGCAAAGCAAAATGGTACAGCTACTTTGGAAGACAGTTTGGCCATTTCTCACAGAATTAAAGTGTTACCAATATGATCCAGCAATCCCACTCCTAGGTATTTACCCAGATGAGTTGAAAACTTATGTCTATAGAAAAACCTGCACGTGAATGTTTATAGCTTTATTCACAGTTGCCCTAAACTGGAAGTAACTAAAATGTCCTTCAGTAGGAGAATAAAAAAAAAAAAATTGTGGTACATCCAGACAATAGAATCATAATCAGTGATAAAAAGAAATAATGTATCAAGTCATAAAAAGACATGCAAGGATTCTAAATGCATATTACTAAGTGAAAAAAGTCAGTCTGAAAAGGCTACATACTGTAGGATTCCATTTATATAACACTTGGAAAAGGCAACAACAATGGCGATAATAATAAAAAGATTAGCAGTTGCCCAGGGGCTCCGAGAAAGAACACGTGAAAACACAGGGTACTTTTAGGGCAGTGAAACTACTCTGTATGACACTGTAAGGGTAGACACATGACATGCATCTGTCAAAACCCAATGAATGTACAATGTAAAGAGTGAAACCTGTTGTAAACTATAGACTTTAGTTAATAATGTATCTAATATTGGTTTATCAATTCTAACAAATGTGCCACACTAACGCAAGATGTTAATAAGAGAAAATGTTTTCAGGTCTGAGAACTCTCTGTACTATCCCTTCAATTTCTCTATAAACCTGAAACTGCTCTAACAAAGTTTATTAATTAAAGAACAAACAACAACTGGTATGGATGACTCTTAGGAAAGTAAAATAATCTTGCCCTATGCCTTAGTTTCTCCTCCCAGGCCTCTATCTCAAGGAAATAAGGAATTACAAAACAGACTTGTCTAAAAGAAATTTCGCTGTATCATTATTTCTCAGAATGAAGTAGACCCAAATATTTAATAAGAAAATGCTTAAATAACTTATAGAAAATGGGTAACAACATGATGAAATATTATAAAACTATTAAAATCCAAGTTTACAATAAGAGTTAATGATGGGGGAATGCTCATGATAAAAAAAAGTAAACTGTATTTATAGTATAACTACATTGTTGTATTAACAATCAGAAACACCCAATTACATATGTGAAATTACAATCTAGAAGGGAATTATCTGAGTGGTAAAATTACAGATGACTTATTTTCTTACAATGAACATTCTAACAACATATACTATTTGTATTATAAAAAAGTAATGAAAAATGTAAAAGTAATGAAAAACATAAAGCCAAGAAGTTAAGCAAAGCCCTGGAATTGTCAGAGTTTAAAAACATGGATTTCTATCATTGGTTTCCCATCACTGTCAGCTGTAAAGAGCAAAGGAGACCTCTCTCTGGGGGAGGCATCTTGCCTTATTCACCCTTGTGGTCTTCTCATCAGTGACCCAGGGCCCAGAATAGAGCACAGACTCAAACAGGTGTGTGGTATAAAGTACAAATGGGAAAACAAACACAACACTGTCCATTCTAATTCTCAAATCTATACAACACACCTTCTTTAAAATCACAGAGGCTACTCCTAAAATGTTAACTGGATAAATCTGCATCACAAAGTGGTCCTGGAGAGGACTCCGCAATACACGGATCCATCTCTAGATCTCTCTATAAAAGGAGGTTTTATAACTGAATAGAAAACATGATTTTAAGCATTTTTCAACAAAAGACTACATTTTCATAGTACAATGTAAAACTATTTTTGAAAAGATCAATATCTGAACACAGCATACTATGATGAATGTAATCAAGGTTTATGATTTAAACAATCATATATGTTGATTATTAAAGAGTTGAATGTTAAAATTTATCTCAAATACTTACGCAGGAATACCATTAAACTCATCAGAAGTTATAAATGGCATTTCTTTAATGTTTCTTTCTTTAGTGGGCTTCTTGGTGCATACAGGTTCCTCAACTTTGACTGGTTCTTCAGAGTCAAGATCTGATACATTAACACTACAGAACAGAGATGCACAGACATTCAGGTAATCATCAGAATTATGCACCATACTAGAGTTTTCTCAACTGAAAATAATCAGTATTAAACACATGATTCATCTTGCTATAATTTTATAGCCAACATTTTTTTTCTATCCCTACTCCTACTGTTCATGAAGATCTGAAAAGTGAAGAGAATGCTGAAAAATCAAGCTGCCCCAAATCTTCAGTAATATAACTGTACTTACCCAAAAATGATGCATGTAATACATATGCTAAACATCTTCATCAGTTATCCCACTGGCTTCTCAAGGTCAATATGTATAAAATTGAATTGATCTTAACTTCCAAACAACCTCTCTTCCTCACTTCCCTATTTCTGGACATGAAAACACCAGTCATCTTATACTTCTATTTTGCTAATTTATCCCATTTGGTTGCTAGTATCAGTCCCTCCCCCTATTGCAGATTATTTGATCTGCCAGCAATGAGTATGGGTCACCCTTAGATTCAGTCCCGCCCAATTTTTGGAGAAGCCTGTGAGAAGCCTGATATAGCTCCTACCCAACTAGCAAAGGAAGCCTAGAAGAGACTTCTAGGTTGTTTAACTGCCAGGTAAGAACAGGACCTCTACTTCCACCAGCAAGTGAAATCACGCTGGCTTGACCATTCCAAAAAAGAAATGGGATAAGGAAAGAGCAGATACAACCCAGAAGTAATGTGAACCCCACGGAAGGCAGAGAAGTGAGATCCCAAGATGATAGCTGAGCACCAGACACTGCAGGCAATCAAACCCGAGGAGATGAACACATTGTGGTTGTTGAGATGAAGATGTCCCATGTTATGGTACCACCATCCTTAAGTGAATCCCAACATGAGGCTCTATGGTGAGCCTGGCTGATTCTTACCCGCACTTGCTTGTCCTGACCCTGTGCAAAGGATACTCCTGATTTCTCCTTCATGCCCTACTATATGGATCAGCTGAAAATAAACACCTCAACCTACAGGAAGCTTCTGCTTTGATCTAGTGTTGAAAGCTAAAGCCAGGCCACAGTGGGTTTAGAAGATTCCTCCTATTCTCTAGGCTATATTCTTGCCAGATGTATCCAATGTCCAGCTCGCATTGTAACCGTGGCAGATATTCTACGATAACCTCTGTTCCTGACATTCATTCATTGCCTTGCCCACTTTCTCTTCTTGTAGGGAAATTCTGAGGTACCCTGGCCATACCAGGGACTCTACTGAGCTTAACCTCTAGAACCTTTGACTGTTGACAGTAACATGACTCTTTTCCTACACAGTAAGGCTCATGCCTTCCTTTAAGTTTTTAAAATTTAAACAGTGTGTTGTTTATGGAAACACATAGGCAAGTGTGATTATCATAAATGGCAGGATGATTATCTCCTTCCCAGAGTGGGGGTCTGCAACAGAAGTGTTATAAGGTACAGGTAATGTCCTATTTCTTAATCTGACTGGTAGATACACTGTTTTATTATTCTTTAATTTGTACAAATAAAACTTTAATCAATTACTTCTCTGTATATATCAGACATTTTAATAAAAGTAATTTAAATTAGCCATGGAACCTTTTTACATAATCTTTTTACATACCCTTTTAGAAATATAATTTTGGTGGCAAAGGACTAGAGAGATGAGGGTGAGGAAATACTGGAAATACAAAACACAGGAGCTCCTAAATCATAAAGACAAAAGATAATGGGAGCTCTCGTTCAGAGTCAGGCAATGAGAATGAAAGGGAGGACAGGGATGGGAAAAACTCCGCCAAGGCAAAATGAACAGCTAAGGGCTATGAGAGAGTGAGACAGGTTGACGATGCTAACTTCCTGTCTGGGTGATGGGAGGATGAGAGCAACAGGCATGGATGGGTGGGTAACAAGGAACCAGTGAGTTTAGTCTTAGACGTGCAAAGTTGGAGGATCAGACAGATCATCCATCAGATTCCCAGCAAGCAATGAAAACAGCAGAACTAGATGTCATGTCAAGGCTGAAGCTGGACATTTTAGAGCATTAACAATGGTGTAAGACTAAATAAAATAGAGCTTTAGGCGATCACTTGTAATTTAAAGGAGATCTGAGAAAAAAGAGGCAGCCAAGTCAGAGATGTGAAAGGACAACTGAGAAACCACAGCAGTGGTGCAAGTAACAGAATTTCAAGAACAAAATGGACAACAAAATAAAACCTGAAAAGAATTAGAGCTGAAGAGCGATTTCTGACCTCTTTGTGACTTTCAAGCACTCAGTTTCATATGTGCGGTTGTAATTAACAGCCAAAAGCCAGGTTTTAGGGGCTCTGGGAAGAGGAGGCACAAACATATATTGGCAGTGAACAAAAAGAGATAGGATAGTAGTTTGAGGGGGAAAGCTGAGCTAGGACTTTTTTGTTCCTTTGGCTGTTTTTAAGATTGGAAGCTTATTAAGCTTATTTTTGCCCTAAGGCAGTGGTTCTCAAGGGTCAGGAGAGATTTTGCCCCCCAGAGGACATTCGGCAACATCTGGAGAGTTTTCACGGTCAAACTGCGTGGTGGTTGCGGGATAAAGGGGGAGTGCAGGGTGCTACTGACATCTAGTTGGTAGAAATTAGAGATGCTACTAAATAGACTACCTTCACAAGAAAGAATTATCTGGCCTACAATGTCAATGGAGCTGAGGTTGACAAGTTCTGCTCTAAGAGAAAGAAATGAGAAAAAGTGGAAAAAGAGAGCCCAGAGAAGACTCACCCTTAGGAAAGAGGGGTGACATTTTCTTCAGAGACAGAAGGATAAGAAAACTGATAAAGACAGGAAGAAATATTTCTAGTGTGACAAAAAACTGGGTAAGTCACTAACAAAATTGCAAGTACATGAAAAAGCAAAATAATATGAGGTACTTGTTTTAATAGCTTTATAAATCCAGATAGCAAGAATAATTATAAATATACTTACCAGTTCTGGGTTACTGTGACTTGAGGCAAATGGGGAGGAATGTTTTCTTTGAGATGCTCCACATCTTTATAATCTTCTTCAAGAGATTCATAGAGTTCCTAAAATTTAAAAAATGCTCACAGATAAGCATCTGTCCTGCCTGGGTGTGTTTTAAGATGTTATAAAGAGCATGAAAGACTGAGTCACAACACAACCACCAGTGTTCAGATGCAGGAGGGGTGAAAGGCTCAGAATGCAGCAATGTTAAAAAGAGCCCCTTGGTTCCCAGAGCTGTTTTGGCATGGTGGTATAATATTCTTCTCTACTGGGTTTTTTGTTTTTTTTTTTTTCAGAAAAAAATTGTTATAATCACATTACAACAGGCAGGGTTGACATTAAGTCTTTCTAAAATACTTTAACCTTGGGGAGCTACTAAAAAAGCCTATGAAAGATTTATGTTTTGCCATCCTGGTAAATGGCTTTTGTTGACTTAGCAAACAGTCCTCTGGTGTCATCTGTATAACAGCACCAGAGTGATAATGCATGCCTGGGATTCAAGTATGAGATGCTGCTTGGAATGACTTTCACTGTTGACATGCATATATTCCAGTTTAATGAAAATTTCTACTTGATCAAAATCGCCTTTTTTTTTTTAAATTTAACTTTCACAAAAACTTCAGGCTATGAACTCATGCCAATAGGAAAAATACTCTGTACCTTTGGATTCCTGTCACTTGATTCTCAATCATTATGTAAACAAAACTTCCCAATAGACTTCAATTCGGTGTTGAACATTCTCTGGGCCCACATGTAACCCTGGGCATTCTTGAGCAGGTTAGAACTGAAACCGATATTGGTCTCTGTTCTGAGTTTATATGCCATCTTTTTTTAAAAGAGCTAAATATGTTCATAGACACTGATTTCATTTCAGCTAACAGTATAGGCATAATTGTGTCCATTCTTATAGGTGAAAAATCTTTACAGACCTTAAGGATTCTAAGATTGGAAGGGACTATAAAGGCCACCTCGTTCACTCCCACTGAACAAGTCAATGGCTCTAAGAGCATGAGGTAATCACAGTACAGACTGAGTTTTTTACCATCAGGAAGTACACGAGCACTTTATTAGCTAAGTCAATTAGAAGGCTTATTTAGAACAAAATGTACATGTGAATGAGGTTCAAGTTTCTCTTGAGAATCTTTAAATTACATTTTATAGAAATTCAGAAATGCAGAATAGAAGGAATAAGAAATAATTCAGCATGACCCATTATTTTCCAAATGAAGACCCTTAGATCCTCAGAAGTAAAAAATGCCTTTCTTGCATAATTTGTATTTATTGCCTTTTTGTTTCTTCACTAGAAAAACATTACCTTCAGTGAATGGTTCGTTTGTTCTTGATACTGAATTTCCAATTCCAATTTATTTAGAAGTTCATTTACTACTATGATCTCATCTCCTATTTTATTTAATATAGTCTTCAAGGCAGGTTCTTGACCTGTTAATAAACAAAGATAAAATGGAAAATAAAGTATATAGAAAAGCAATAACATAAACGTACCCAACTGAATTCTTGGAGCAGAGCTTTACCTTAGAGAGACACTTGGGGGTGGGGGAAGAACTATTGTTTCAGACCCTAGGACCTGCCTCCACAGATAATCTTAAGATCTCATTTCTAAGTACTAGTATGGAAGAGAAGGAAGAGGTAAGTATAACGTACTCTCTGAAGTCTTTTGTTTCTGGCAAATTTCTCCATTATAAAACACCTAGAAATGCTATAGAAAATACTCTTCTACATGCATAGCAGAGCTTTCAGGACAATAAGGTAAATTCCCAAGGAATCTAACTTGATGAGAGAACCACAGACCAAGAGGTATGTGTAAGATGATGTCAGCCCTAAGCTGGGGGATTCAGAGGGAAATTGGACAGAGATTGTCAGTATCAGTGACCTAATATATTTGGTTTTAATGAGAATCGGAGCTAAGGTTTTGGGACTTCAAAGCACAGGGTGTTGGAAGTGAGAATCCCAAATGAAGCCAGGACCCCTCTTTATGTGATGTATCTTCAGTACAAGTATAAACCTAAAAATTCTAATCACTAGCCAGGAAGATAAAAGCCTATGTTTTGGACTGTCAGGTATGTGCGGGAGGTGGGGTGAGTTCCACTTTAGAATTTGTAATAGAGATTTGGGATTCATATTTACACTATCCACATTACCAACAATCTCTAAGCTAAGAAAGTAACATAAAACGTCACAGGCTGGTGATAACCCTGAGATGTCTGACAGAAACAAACACCAGAGTTGATAAAGTAGCATGCTCTCCCACTCCCAACCCCACCTCCTAGCACCTCTCTCTAGCTGCATAAATTTGAGGATGGGAAAACCAGCATCTCTTCCTCTCTAAACATAAAAGAAGTAATTTAGAAAAAAATTTTAAGGGCAGCTCAAAAGCACAAAAACTATCCTCATAATCAAATCTTTCCATCTTCTAATAACCAAACAGTGAAATATGCAAAAATAAAAGCAATTTCACGGCATCTGTAAATTATGGAGGCAGTAAAGTGAAATGGTTAGAAGCTTTGGGCCTGAAGTCGAGACATCGGTACCTACCTCAAAATTACTGCAAAGGTAAGTAAAAAAGTACATATAAGATGGGTTTAATGCTGTGTCTGGAACTTAGTAAAACATTCAGTAAAAGCTAACTACTATTCCACATCAGCATAAGAAGCAGTATATTATTCTATCTAGAGCAATGCTAATTATATTTGACATTAAATTCATAACAAGCAAAACAAATTAGTAAGTAAACGAGAGTACTGATGTCTCTACTGAGAGTGATTTCAGGGGTTAAATAACTAGTTGGGTATTTCAAATAACTTTTAGTCGCCTAAATTTTAGGGCCTTTTTTACTGATTTGCAGTTACGTAACAGTTGAGCAAGTTCACTACTTTCGATAGTAGTGATCTAGTAAATTACAGCAGCCAGAGTGGTAAACAAACTACTGGGCTTTATTAAATAGGCTGTGAATCAAACACAAATTATTCTCCCCACATGCAAATGACAGTTACCCAGTATGCTGTAATGTAATAGGTCAGACTGCTTTGGCCAGGCCTCGCACTTTGGAGGGGTCAGTTGAATTCAAGCTTTGATAGTTTTATACGTCTCCAAATTATATCTTTTTATCCAACAGTAATCATGCCCTCAGAAAAAGAATCTTTTTAGAATTAGTCTAAACAAGTCTAATTATTAAAAATCTAAATGTCCTTTTAAGATTTCTCAATAAAAGTGGTATAGAAGTAGAAAGAGTACTAGACTGGGAATTAGGACACAGAAACTGTAGTCCCAACTGACTGCTCACTAGCTGGGGACCTGGCCAGTTGCCTGACTTCAAAGTCTGGGTTTCCTCATGTGTGAGATGAGGGGGCTGGAGGAAAAGAACCTACAGTTCCTTCGGTTTTAACTTTCTACAAAGTACGTTAACCACAAACTATAAAACAAATGAGGCTCCTTAATTAGAGGCTTTCATAAGAGATGGAA
Organism: Macroglossus sobrinus; assembly: GCA_004027375.1. Taxonomy (NCBI): domain Eukaryota; kingdom Metazoa; phylum Chordata; class Mammalia; order Chiroptera; family Pteropodidae; genus Macroglossus; species Macroglossus sobrinus. The sequence goes on along the minus strand of PVKZ01001840.1, from coordinate 80,513 downwards.
AATATCCAACTGCCTTGGAAGACATGTATAATTCAAAAAGGCATTCCAACCTTATAATTCCATATCAGAATTTTTTTTTTAATTATCAATTCATAATCCAAACTACTATAAAAGTTCAACACAATCTTCCTAGCAGATGGAGTGCTGGCTATCAATAAATCTTTAGCTCTCTTAGGTAGGGCTAGGGAGCATATCATTTTTGTAAACAACATTTTCTCAGACTTGGCAAGCATCCTCTATTTCTTTGCACTTTCATTGCATCATCCTCCTTCAGCCCCCAAAAATTTTGGAACATAATTACAACATGCAAGTTTCTGGCTGTTTAAAAAAATGAATTTCATTTTCAATTAGTTGTTTCCTGGTGATATATAGTGATAAGCATCTTCTAAAGCAGGCTATCGGTTGGGTTATGGGCCACTTCTACTACCCTGGATCTTTTCCACTTTTGCTTTTATCCTTTACCTTTTAGTATCTCCATTCAGCTCTAGAACCACAAATGCCACATAACCTTCAAATCTTACTATTGTGCCTTATGTGTCTCAGAAAAAACATAAGTAAATAAGTCTAATAACTATCCAGTTTACTGTTCAATGTAACTTACAATATTCAAAATACTGATGCTGAAGTGCTTTAAAAATCACTATTTGAAACTTAAAATTTCTTTTCTAAGATATATTCACTTAACCAGGCACAAGTGGAACAATAATCAAAATGCATTATGTAGACACAAAATTCCTGGAATCTGTTCTACTTACCACAGTTCCTTAATGACAGAGTTTTCTTAATATTGCCAATCTTCTCATTAATATAAGAGCATATCTGTTCCAGATCTGAAGAGGCCATCTTATAAGGCTTTGAAGAAAAAAATATAAATACGTTTATCAGAAAAGAAAAGCCAGACAAGTTTCTGTTCGCTTTCAAAATCCAAGAATGGTTAATATCCAGTAATAATATCACATCCCCTTGAAAGGAAAGCACAAAATTCAAGAGCAATTTCTTTCAATTTCACAAAATTCAATTTCTAACCAAAGTCCAGTACTGACTCATTTTACAACCTTCTGTAGTCAATGCATCCCAAACCAGGGTACAGAGAATAAGCCTATGTAAATTAGCAGCACAAATACAGTATTTATATATAAAGACAACATTGGTATTTTCTTTAAAAACACAAAATACACACGGATTTTAAGGGAAAACACAATACATGAAAAGAAACAGGTCCAGGTAAGCATCTCCCCTATGCTATGGAGGACTTGGCCTTTCCTATTTGGGGTTCGTAAGGAGGGGGAAGGGGGAGGGGAGGGGAGGGGAGAGAGCAACCAGTTACTGAGCACGCCGAGAGTACGTGAGAACTTCTAAAGCATCCACTCCAGCTACCCCGGCGATCTGAGGACCGTCACGCCCTGCTCCAGCGCCCCTCTTGGCACGACCCCACACCCCGCATCCCGCCCAAGGAAAGCCTTCCGCCTGCCCCCGAGGGCAGGATCCCCAACACCAGTCTCCAACCTCGCGCAAGTCCGTGAGCAAAGGGCCCGTTCCTGGCCGAGTCGCGAGCCACACAAACCTTGGTCTCGGCAGAAGCCTGGGATCGCGAGACGCGACTCGGCGAGCAAAATTCAAACTGCCCGCCGGGATCCGGCGCCGCGCATGCGCACAGCGGCGTTCTCGGAGCGCGCGCGGAGACTGCACGCGTACTTTGCGTCATCCGAGACTACGACGGATTGGGATTTAGGGTTGAGGATGGGGAGGGGAAAAGGCGGACTTCGTCGGCTTTGTGGCCAAAGGCTTCCAGGACTCGTGCTCGTCTTAGGCAGTACCGTCAAGGTTGATCTTAGTAGCGTAGTCCCGGTCGTTGCCCGGCCAGGAGCCAAGCGCTCCGGAGATCAAATGGCGAGCTGAAACGGTAGGTCTCCAAATTAGAATCACCAGGGGCAACTTTTACAATTTCTAATGCCTAGGCTTTTTCCCAAATCAATGAAATCAGGCACTCTGGAAGTGGGGCTCAAGCCTTAATAATTCTTAAAACACTCGAGATAATTCCAAAAAGCAGCCACATTTGTGACGGTAAGAAAAGAAACCAAAAAAAACCTGTCTTTTACAGCCTCTGTAAGGGCAAATGCAAAGTTACAATAAGAAAAAGTTCTCCCTGTTGAACAAAAGGGAAATGCATTCCAGAGCCGGTGTGGCAGCTCCACAGTCTTCAAGTGTCCAGGTTCCTTTTATCTTTTGGCACCACCTTTCAAAACATCACACATTCTGGCCTTCAGGTTGCTTGTGATGCAAGACGACCCTCCCAGTTCCTTCCTCAGGTGTTGTCACAGGCGGCAGAAAGAGGAAGAGGCAAGGGTAACAGGCTCACCTACCAGCTGAGCCAGTATCTTGAGTTTTCTTGTAAGCCACACCCAGTGGCTTCTGTCTGCTTTTCATTGGTCACTTACATATACAAGGGAGACTGGGGAAAAAAATCATTAAAAGTTAATCTGGACAGGTCCATTGCAACCCCAACAATATAGGGGTTCAGTTTGTAATGGAAAATGAGAGCAAGGTTCTGGGTAGGCTATAGCAGCCTTGGCCATTTCTACTTCTTTAAAAAATCTTTTATTTTGGAAATCAAAGTTAGAAAGAATATAATAAATCCCATGCCCAATCTATTACCTACTTTCAACCATTATTAAATTAACCAACTCTTCTCCTCCCATCCTTGCCTACTGGAATATTGTTTAATCTCTGTAATAAATTTATGAATACTTATGATCATGATCTGCACTTTACAGATCAGAAAACAGACATAATTAACTTGCCCAAGTCAATAAATCACAAGTCATCTCAGAGCCTATCCTCTACCATGATGTTCTTTCTCTCAAGGCTCGTGGTCATTTGCTCCCATGTTTTGTGTGAAACAATTTCCATTGTTGTTTAATTCTCTCATGTCATTTATATCACCACATGAACAATTCTGGATTACTTATGAACTCCCAAGATTTTGACACCCAACTGACGTTGACAGAAAGACTATTTATTCACTATTCTGGGGATCGTGATGAAATCTCATGCCTTCCCACCCTGTCCTGCCCTAGATGGGAGTAAGTCATCCCTTTGTCTAGTGTCTCATGTTGCTAGTCACTTAGCAGCTTTCTCCATTATGGAATCAACTTGCTATATCACAATATTTATGTTCAAGCAACCCTTATTTTGCTCAATAATAGCCCCAAAGCTCAGGATAGTGTAGCTGGCAATTTTGATATGCCAAAGAGATGCTGTAAAGTACTTCTTTTAGGTAAAAAGGTGACAGTTCTTGAGTTTATAAGGAAAGAAAAAAATCATGTGCCAATGTTACTAAGATCTATGGTAAGAACATATCTGTGAAATTGTGAAGGAAAAAGAAAGTTGTGCTAGTTTTGCTGTCACACTTCAAACTGCAAAAGTTACAGCCACAGTGTGTCACAAGTGCTTACTTAAGATGGAAAAAGCATTAAATTTTTGAGTAGAAGACAAACAGAAAATGGTTTTTGATTGACATAACTTATTAGAGTACATTATTGTAAGTCTAGTTATTGTTTATCTCTTACTGTGCCTAATTTATAAATTAAAATTTATTGTATGTATAGGGGAAAACATGGTATAGGATTTGGTACTATATGCAGTTTCAGGCATCCACGGAGGGTCTTGGAACAGATCCCCTACAGATAAGGGGGACTGCTGTACCAGTAATCACTTTAAATGTCAGTGGGTATGTTTACACCAATTAAAATACAGAGATTGTCAGAGTGGATTTAAAAAGAACATAAGGCTCAACTATGTGTTGCTTGTAAGAAAACCACTTGAAATATAAAGAGTCCAATAGATTAAAAGTAACGAGATTGAGAAAGATATACAATGATAATACAAATCAAAAGAAAGCTGAAGTAGTTATATTATTTTGGACAAAGTAGACTTCAGAACCAGGAATATCAGGGATGGACAGAGATACTACATAATAGTAGAGGGGTCATTCTCAGAGAAGACATACAATCCTAAACATGTGTGCACCTAATAACAGAGCATCAAAATATGAGGCAAAAACCGGCAGAAATGGAAGAAAAATAGACAAATCCAATCTTATAGTTGGAGATGGCAACCAAATCAAAGTTTTACCTAGAACACTGTGTATTTGTTGTCTCCAAACTTGATAACCAGATTTTTTTCCTTGTTGAAATGCTGTTTGGAAGGCTCCTTTTCCACGTGGCCACTAGATGGCAGGGCAGCACCTTATTTGGAAGCACCTGCAAAACATGCAAACCCAGATATGTGGCCGGAGAAAGGAAGTCCATCTGCTTTAAAAGTTTATGAAGCTAGACTTCACTATATTTTCCTTAGCCGTCACTTTATTATTATTATTATTATTATTATTATTATTATTATTATTATTATTATTATTATTATTTTATTATTAAAGGAGAACACTTTTAATTGAAAAGTTGAACAACACAAAAAAGTCTAAAGAATAGAATGGAAATCCCTATTAGTCTACCTATCAGAAATAAACACAGGGTCCAGGTCCTGATCCTGAGGATAAAATGACTAAGTGTTGACCATTCCTAGCATTCTCTGTAAACACCCCCTGCCCAGGGTTTTCTCCTCTTTCACTATGAGTTTCACCCAAACCTAACCTTAATCCCAACTCAACTCAATGCTAACCGCAATCCATAGTCTCCTCTTTTAAAATGTATAATGACTATTTTTTTGGAACTTGTTAGCACTGTGGGTGAAACAATAAGTTCACCAATCACAATACTCATCGTGAATACCAAATCTTGGGAAAACTACAGCAGCAGGTACCAATAGGTTAAATTGATAAGCTCTGCCATCTTAAAACAGGTAAAAACTAACATCTGAAGAGATGTCACAGAGAAATTAGACTTTGGTTAAAAAAAAACATTTCACCTTTGGTGATCATACATAGGTTTACTTATTTGGGAAATTAAATGTAAATTTATATATTTTTTCAATTAAAATACAGTAAAACAGACTTTTTATAGGTTTAACAAATATATTTATTTGTGTAAATGCCACCACAGTCAGGATCCAGAAGAGTTCCATCATCCCAAAATAACTCCTTTGTCTCTTTATCATCACACCCTAATGGCTAATGGTGTTGAGCATCTTTTCTTGAACTTATTGGTGAAATGTATATTCAAATCTATTGTGTATTTTTGAAATTAGTTGTCTAGTTTTCTTACTGTTGAGTTTTGAGAGTTCTGTATATAGTATACTAGAAAGATGTCCTTTTTGTATATGTATTTTCCAAATCTATTCTCCCAGCCTTTATCTTGTCTTTTTATTCTCTGAACAGTGTCATTCATAGAGTAAAAGTTTTGAAATTTGATGAAGTCTAATTTGTCTATTTTTTCTTTAATGTAGCATACTTCTGATGTGATGTCTAAAACTCTTCGCTTAACTCCAGCACATGAAGATGTCCTGTTTCTCCTATGGTTTTCTTCTAAAATTTTTATAATTTCGTATTTTAGATTTAGATGTATGGTCCATTTTCAGTAAATTTTTGTATAAGGTGTGGGGTTTGGGTTGAGGTTCATTTTTGTTTTTTGCATGTGGATGTTCAACTGTTCCAACATAATTTGTTGAAAAATACTGTTCTTTCTTTATCAAAATGACTTTGTATCTGTGCAAAAAATCAGTTGGACAGATTTGAGTGAGTCTGTTCTGGAATTTGCATTGATGTATATGTCTCTTCCTTCACTAATACCATACTGTCTCAATTACTGTAGTTTTATGCCTTAAAATAAAGGCATGTGAATCCACCAAATTTCTTCTTCTTTTAAAATTAATTTTGGCTAAACTAGTTCCTTTGTTTCTGTAAGAATTTAAAAATTAACTTGTGTATAAGTACACCAGAAATCTTGCTGATGTTTTGACTAGAATTGTGTTAAATCTGTAGCTCAACGTGAAGATGATTGACATCTTAAATATACTGAGTCATCCAATCCATGTATCTGACATGTCTCTCCATTTAATTAGCTCTTCTTTGATTTTTCTCATTAAATCTACATATTTTGTAGACTTAAAAACACAGATACAGCACATATTTTATATTTATACCTACATATCATTATTTTGGAGTTATTTTCAATGGTATTATTTAAAATTTTTTGGTTTCAATTTGATATGATGTCTATATAGAGATGATTAATTTTGTGTGTTGGTCCTCTATCCTATGACATTACTAAACTGCTTATATTGCTTATATATTCTAGGAGCTTTTTTTAATTTTAAGATTCTTTCGGATTTTTCCATGTAGAAAATTGTATTGTTATAGGGGAAGTTTTATTTCTTTCCATTTGGTATGCCTTTCACTTATTTTTTTTTAGGGGGAGTGGAGATCTCATTTTACTAAGACATAAATATTATGTTGACCAGGAATGGTGAGAGCAGATGTCAATCAAGTGACACCTGTTGTCTAAGAGCAACAATTCCAGGATGTCAACTGACCACATGGTTTACAGATGTTGGGATAGCCATGAAAGACATGACTCACGTAGGCACTGGTCGGAACAATGCTTTACTCACGCAGAGAAGAGACAGAGCAAGATCAGCTTCAATAATGAGAGTCTGCTCCCATGGTCAGCAGGGCTTGCCCTGCAGCCAACACAGGAGATGGTCTGCACGCACCCATCTTGTGCTGCAGGCCAAAGAACCCATTACCTCCCCGCCGCCAGGAACAGATATAGCACTGACGGCGTTGGCCAGGTGCCATATGACACACACAGAACAAAGAAGTACACATTAAGCCGGGAACAGGAAAAGATATTCCCAAACAAAGAGATACACCCAGCACGGGCTGTAAGCACTCTCTATCTCTCTGCAAGGATATGTTCCAGGCCCAGAGGGCAAGAAGCCGCATGTGACTGCCTCTCCCAGCAGCAACATCCTTGTATTATCCACAATCTTGAGAAGAGATTATTTAGTCTTTCACTATTTAAGTGTGATGTTAGCTATAGATGTTTTATAGTTGATTTTATCAGTTTTAAAAAAATTGATCTTGTACCTTGCACCTTGCAACTTTACTGAATTTATTAGCTTTAGTAGGTTTTTTTTCCCTTCCTTTGGGATCTTCTATACATAGGATCATGTTATCTAAGAATAGAGATAGTTTTTTACTTCTTCATTTCCCATTTGGATGCCTTTTTATTTCTTTTTCTTGCCTAATTGCTCTGGCTAGAACTTCTGTAGACTGTTGAATAGTAGTGATGAGTGTGGCCAATCTTGTCTTGTTCTTGATCATAAGGGGAAAGCTTTCAGTCTTTCCCTATTTAGTATAATGTTAGTTGCGAGTTTTTCATTAATGCCTTTATCATGCTGAGGAAGTTCCCTTTTATTCCTCATTTTCTGGTGGTTTTTACCATGACCATGTTTTAGGTCTTGGCAAGTGTTTTTCTTCATCATCTGAGATGATTATTTTTTCCTTCATTCTGTTCTTGTGGTATATTGCATTGGTTGATTTTCTTTGATTGAACCACCCTTGCATTCCTGGAATAAATCTCTCTTGGTCATTGTGTATAATGTTTGATTCAGTTTGCTAGTATTTTGTTGAGGTTATTTTGCATCTTTTTTTATAAGGGATATTGGTGTGTAGTTTTCTTGTGATGTCTTTGTCTACTTTGGCCTCAGGTCACCTACAGGAGGGAGCTGGTGATACACACCCCCTGCCAGGTGGCGGGTTTTCTCAGTTTTGTGTTCCTGGTTATTTCACCCTCTCCTGATGCCCGTGATACCACTCCTGGCTTCCCTGAGGTCAACCCCATTCCCCTTGTGGACGATCCTCTTTCCACAAGTCCCCAGACATGAGCTGACTAAGCCCTGGCTCTGCAACCTGCCTCTCCCCACTTGGAGGTAGAGGTCCAGTTCTTTCGAGGGGAATAGAAACAGCTCGGCTGCAGGCTCCTTCTTCTGCACCCAGATTTCCTGTTGTGTATGATAGGCAGCTGGTAGCCAGCTGCAGATCCTGGCCAGGAAGGTGTTGTATTCCCCACCGGGACCCCAGGTCTTCCCTGAGAACCCTGGTTGTGGGCAGCACCTGCAGGGGTCTCTCTGGAACAGTACCTGGCTCAGGGACAGCCGGGTCTTCTGTCCCTGAGCTGAAGCCCTTCCTGCTACAAGTGCGTGCTGATCACCTGGAGAACGTGGGATTTCCATTATGGAAACCCATCCTCCAAGAAGCAGGTTCAGAGGTTGGACACATCTCATGGACCGAGGAACCCCATGTGGGACCTGACTTTTGTGGGCTCTTTTGCTGGATGCTGAGCTCTTGGAGTGCCCAGGGTTTCTGGTTGGAGTCCCTCCCACTGGTGCCAGAGTAGAGGCACCAACCAGTAGTGGTGTGGACCTGACTGGGGGTGGGGCTGAGGCTACTGTGAGACCTGGAATGAGGGTGGGGGGTTGGGCACTGTGGCCACCACCCTGACCCCGGTTCTCTCCTCCCTCCTCCGAGAAGGGCAATCCTACCCGCCCACCCCCAGTGTAAGCTGGTACAATAAATAGCAAAATAACAAAAGCATCCTTGGGGGGACTACGAGAGCCCTAACTGCGTTGTTTTTAAACTAGATGTAATCTACTGAGGGTTTAACAGTTTCTACAGTGTATAGACTACAGGTTATAAAGGGATTGTAATTAGACCCTTGACTTCTCTTTTTTGAGTTAAAGGAGCTCTTACTCTGCCTCTCATGCTGAAGTGGAGGGATGAGTGAAAACAAGGTGAAGACCATGCAGACTCAGGTCCTTGCCAGGAAAAAGTCGCCAGTTCCTGTGTCCTTGGTTCCTATGGTGACAGTGCTGCTTCTAGACTCACAGGATACACACACCATGGCAACCAGACCGTCGTGTGCCAGAGTGGGTCCCTGGGGTCCACAGGTCACTTCAATCATGGGATTCCCCACTTCAGAGTGGACATGGGCAGCAGACAGCGGGAGGCAACATGACTACTCTCTCCCTGGTAACCGTGGTTAAGTGCAGGTGGGCAGTGCGTTTCTGGGACTCTCTGCAGGCCTACCCCCTCAGCTGTGTCTAATCTACCTGGACCTGCACTCAGAATATACCTAAGAAAAGAGCATGCTCTGGAGTGTTGTGTTGAGATTTGAAAGATGAGAAAGTATAAGCAGTAGAATCTTTGCCTCTCGGTCCTCCACACACACCACAAATTCTCCATACACTACTTCATATTTATGATGATCTATATTTAGATCTATATTTAAATAAGTATAACCTGGGCATCTTAAAGGTCTTTATGGCTAAGAATCCCATTGAAAGGCACCTTAATATGGGGAGCAGGTATCACCAAAAGTTACTGTGCTGGGTGGCAGGAGATCTGCGTCCTGAGCTGGCCATTATGCACTTATGTGCACAGCTCATTAGGAGACAGAGCAGTGAATACAAAGGGCCTTGGAAGGTTTACCATTCAAGAAACACAGAATTCCTGCTTTAATGGAGCTTATAATCTAACTGGGGAAACAGTTTCCCTGTGCATGAAATCATTACATAAAACGGAGAAGGTAATGATGTGCTATGTTGTTCATAATTGACAATTTTAGAAGAGAGATGAAGAATAATTAAGCGGAAGTGAATAGCCAACAGAATAGTGGGAAACAGTTTTGTAATGCTTCATTTTACATGTAGCGAACCTCATTCAACATACAGAACTACTCCCTCTTCTCTAGGTGCAAAGACCTTTAAAAAACACCTGGAACTAGAAAGCAGTAGACTGGAGGCTTCTGCAGACTAGGATTCAAGGTGATGTTTACAGACTGGCTTTATTGGAGTCAACACTGATCTACTCAGAGGCTGGACCATAGAGCGATTGCCAGGGCTTGTGTAGGAATCAGTAGGAACTGGAAAAACCTACCACCAAACCAGAGGAGCAGGCCTGTTCAGTCCTTCGAGTCTATGGAGGAAGTAAGCAGAAAAGAAAGAGAAAGAGTAGAAAGTTGGTGCATCTGCTCCAACTTGTGCAAATCCCAGCAGCCTGTGTGTGATAAAAAGTGTGGATATTAAGAACAGAGGAGCTGGGGTGGGAAAGGTCATATGATTAAAGCCACCACAAAATAGCCTAAACAAGCCACCTTCATAATTTTAAATGGCTCTGGAAGGGACCTGGCAGTGTCTCTAAACATTTCTTCAGAGAGATAGCAGATGAAAATGTAATGTGAATAAATAAGGAAAGGAGCTGTTATTTGGTGAGGTCTTCCTATGGACACAGTTTATTTAATCCTCAAAACAGTTTTTTTAGGGAGACATTGATTTTGCCCATTTTTACAATGAGAAAACTGAGACTCGAAAGAGATGAACTTTCCCAGCATCAACCATCTAGTAATGGAGGAATGTAGAGTCAAGCCCAGGTTATAAGACCTTGTTCTTTAAGCCACTAAATTGCGCACTTGAATCCTAGAAACTATAACTTTAGATACTAAAATAGTAATAAAAGCTTCCAGTCACCTTGAAAACACAAGATGGCTATGTAATCCCTTCCTCTCCTAGAAGTCTGTAGCCTCTAAAATTTGTATAATTCTCATGTAGCTTAGTCACTTCCCAGTTCTAACCCCCATGGGACCCAGTCCTCTGGTACATACCTTCTGCTTGCTCCTCCTCCCCAGCATCCCCCTACCTCATTCAACCCAAATCTAGGCATGTGTAACTGCTCCTCGAGCCCAGAATCTCATACCAACTTCTGATGTTGATTTGCAATCTATAACAATGTAAGTAAATGAATTTAATCCTTAATATGATAGAAATATTTTCAGATTTAAAAATAAACCACAATTCAAGTATACATAGTTTGAGACACACCCAAACTAAATGGGCCCAAATGTCCATAAAAGATAAAGACAATGCATATAGACAGAATTATCCTTCCAGTCTCACCTCCAGCTTAAATCTAACCCCTTTGAGCCCAGAGGTTGCCATGGACTTTGATTTCAAAGATAATATAGGATATTCAGGCACGGGCATCTTCAGACTTTCAGGGGCAAACCAGAAATGCTGAATCCCCCTTTCATCCTCCCACCAACTCTCAAGGAAGAGGCAGTCACCCTCCCCTTAAAGACCAGTCTCCCCACTCTGTCCAGGGCTTTGCCTTTTAAATTCTGCCCTCGGTTACTATGTAATTATTCTCCTCCAGAATTTTAAAATTCAAACCTTCCAACTCTGATAAACCTGTTGATAAGTCATTCAATACAATTAAATATCCCTGACTTTAATTCATTTGCTTTTAGCATTATTTTCACTGACCATTTTGAATAGTGTCTGCTTTGGGTTCTCAGTTAAGTCTCTTGGTGAATTTCCTAGCAACAAGAGCTGCAACTGGGAGATTATGTCCCTCAGGAGGAATAAGGTGGCGCAGTACAGCATCCACTATACCTATACTTTCCATTGACAAACTGCCCTTCAGAATGACATGTCTGGACTGTCTGGTCTTGCCCAGCTCCTGGTCCTGTCCTTCCACCTGCCATGCTCCACAGATGTTCACAACAGCCTTGGAACTGACAACCACCATCTTCTTATGAACCATCACACTTAGATTTGTTATTGCTTAGAAAAACAGGGTCAGAATAGAAGTCCAGTGAATAGGAGGGGAACCAGACCTGTAATGGCTTGAGATCTGGTGGTCAGGTGAGCAAGGGTGGTTGTGGCAGGACTCAAGACTTCTCTGACAAAAGTGCCTTCATGGTTTTCTAGCATCTTCAAAAGAAACCCCAGATTCTTTGGCATGAAGTCCTAGTCCACCATTGTCTCAGCTACTGCCAACCTCACCAGCCCGAGCAACCAGCACCCCCTGCCCTGCAGTCGACACCACGGCAACACAGCTGTTTGTGGTGGCTGCCGCTTCTGTATGCCCGCCAACAGCACCCTGCCAATACATGCATGCTGTTCTGACACCTCTACCTCTCCGTTCAGGACGTTATTCTGTCTGGAATACCCTTCAGCCCGCAACCCTTTTTATCGTCTCTGGATAATTCTGAATCATCTTTCAAAGTTTTGCTCAATAATTCTCTCTGCAGGCAATTTTCCTTGATCCCTTCAGACTGGGTCAAATTTTTCTGAAATTCACATTCTTCTATTATTTAATGGTATTTTAAAAATTACTGAAATTTGTTGATTTTATGTCTCTTCTCCAGCTACATCGTGAGTTTCTCATGGGAAAGTATGTTGTGTTGTTCCCAAAAATAGATTTCCTGAGCGTCTCCATCCAAACCTGAGAGTGAGAGACTTAATTCTATGGCTTTACTCAATATAAATATCTTAGAATATCTTAGGAGAAATGACCTACTTTAGTTTTGATACTGCCCACTTAACCTGAAAGTGCTTATCTCTGTCACAGCCTACCTTTTCTTCTCCTGCTAGCACCCAGTATTGTAAACAGATAATTAATTTGAACCAAGTGTAATTATTAGGTTGGTGTGACACAACATGTGACACAGCAACGGAGACTGGGGGCGTGATCAATGGTGAGGTGAGGACTGCGCACACTCAGCAATTCCATTCCAATAGGAAGTCGCAAGTCTTGGCGTCTTCGGTTCCCATAGTGACAGAGCCTCCCTCCAATCTCTTACCTCTTGGGTATCCCTTGTGAGCGCAAAGCGCAAAACTATAAAGTCAGCCGTTAGAGATGGTGAAGTGGGAGGTGAATGGCCTCACTCCCAAGGGGGTGATCACAGTTTAAAATGAGGGTATTAGGAGAGTGTGCGAGACGCTGAGATTTCTCCAGCTATCCCCGCCCCCAGGCCTAACCCAGCCAAACCCAACTGCAGTAAAGGCTCCGGTTAAGAGCGGAGTGTGCTCTGGTATATAGTAAGGGGATTTGACAGATAGGTTCACCACCCACCCTACCTCCAAAAAATATTTTCCATGAGTCAGCTTTAATGTATAAATTATGTGTCTCAAAAATCAGCTTTAGGGGTCTTGAAGGCCCTTCAGTCTCCAAGACACGGAGGAGGGCTCTGTCCCCTTGCAATAGGGTGTTATGTCCCAGCAGAGACACAGGTTGGAAGGAAGAAGATCTGGGAACTGAGCTGGCTGATAACCAGCTGGACATATGGAACTAGTACAGCATCTCCTGGAGCATAGTCTGTGATGTAATGAAGCTGTGGGTATCATGCCTGTGTCTCTCAGTTCAACACTGAGAGCCGCTTGGTTGAACTGACCCTTAAAATTCGGGGAGAGATGGATGGCTGAAAGGATTATTGTTATGAATGAGACCAAGGGAAGCCATAGAATGTTGAAAGGTTTTGCGTAGCACTGCAGACTGTTGATATAAGTACCCAAATCCCTTTGTTTCTGCCTAGCCAGCACAGTTCTCCAAAAACCTCTCCACCTTTACTTATGCAATTACAGAGATATTGATTTAGCTCCTGCAGTGTGTATGTATACACAGTGAAATACCCACATGGTCACAATTATCCTATGCATTATTGGTGGAAGTGTAAAATGAGGCGGCAACTTTGGAAAACAGCCTTCTACTTCACCAAGTAATTAAATAGAGTTACCATATGATCCAGTGATTCCATTCCTAGGTATATAACCAAGTGCTGAAACATATTTCTATGCAAAAACTTGTATTCAAATGTTCATATTGGCATTATTCATCATTGACAAGAAAGTGGAAACAACTCCAATGTCTGTCAATGAATGGATAAATAAAATGTAATATATCCAAACAGTGGTTTGGCCACACAGAGGAATGAAGTATTAATACCTAGTACATCAATGAACCTTGAAGTTGTGTTAACAAGCCAGTCACAGAAGACTACATATTGTGTAATTTTGTTAATATGAAATGTCTAGCCCAAGAAAATCTACAGAAACAAAAAGTAGATTTGTGATTACCCAGGGCTGAGGAGGTTGAGAGGAAATGAGGAGGGACTGCTAATGGGTACAGAGTTCCTTTCTTGGGGTGATAAAAATGTTCTAAAAATTGATTGTGGTAATCTTTGCACAGTTCCATAAGTATACTAAAAATCAATGAATTGTCAACTTTAAGTGGATGAATTTTATGTCACGAGAATTCTATTTCAATAAAGTTTTTTTAAAAAGAAAATACAATTAAGTAAATAAAATATATTGCTGTTGAAACTGGTACAGACACGTTGGAAAAGTTTAGGAGTTTAAAAAAATTAAACATACTCTTACTATATCACTTTGCAATCCCACTAAAATGTTTACTTAAGAAAAATGAAAATTGATATTCACACAAAAAATTTAAGCAATTATTTATATCAGCTTTATTCATAACCATCCCAAACAAAAAGCAACCTAAGTACCTTTCAACAGATAGATAAAATATGGTACATCCATGCAGAGAACATTACCATAATTAAAAAGGAGGAAATTTTGATACATGCAATAACTAGGATAAAGTGTTCTTTTTATACAACATTTTGGAAAAGGCAAAATTATAGGAACAGAAAACGGATCAGTTATTTTCAGGTGCTAAGGATGGGGAGAGAGGTTGAGTACAATGGAGTCACACAAGGGAATTTTGGGGGGTGATGAGAGAGTTCTGTATCCTGATTGTGATCGTTAAGTGACTGTAAACATTTGTTAAAATTTCTGGAACTATACAGTAAAAGGGGTGAATTTTCTTGTATACAAATTATAACAAATGAACTAAAAACTACATTTAGTTCTGACCATGGGAAAGTGCTCCCATCCTCGTTAACGAAGGGCAGCAGTTTACACAACAAGGATTTTCAGCGTTACTTTTAACGTGCGTTCAGCTCATATAATGATGTGTAGGGAGGGCTGGTGAAGAGTTAGTAAAATGAAATGTGAGTTGTGGTCAAGTCAGGCAGGGTTTATCTGCTATCTTGGAAAGTGGTTAGTGAATGAGAACCTGGGACATCTGTGGGACCAAGACAGGGAGGCACGGGTGCAGCAACTAGAGAGGTGGGGCTCTCACTGCATAGATGAGAAAGCTGACATTTTCAGAAAATGCTGAGAGAGAATGAGCCTAAAGGATATAATCATGAGAATAACGGATATGTTTTAAAAATCCAGTTTAGGAGGTACAGAATAGATTACAGGGGCCCTTTATTCCTACCCAAGACAAGTAGAAACAGACCAGTTCCATATCTAAAGCCATTTAGTAAAGTGCCTGTTAGATCTTAGAACGTGGTCAGTGATCACATTTAGCTTTTAGTAATATGCACTCCAGCGGCTGTTTTGCTCAGCAATTAGATAAAGCTCTTCATGTTTGCCATTCTTATTTGTGTTGTTTTACACCATCCACTTAAGTTTTAACATGGCACTTCTTGTGTTGCTCACTCTAATAAATAGTATAATTATTAATATGTTCCAACAAGGGATCTAAATACATTAGAAAGAAGAGTCTGGCCCAAAGATTCTCCCTGGGATTGAAGTAGCTACTTGTATATGCTGAAATTAAAATCGATTAAGGAAGAGTTGTATCTTGAAATAATATAGTAGTAGAAAAAAATCAGATACTTACCTCTGGTCTCATTTTTTTAAAGGAAAACATTTATTCAAATGAAAACAGAAACCTTTATATTTGCCATGCTTCTTTGTGGTACTACGAATGATTATGCAAAAAATCCTTTACATAATGAGCAAATATAAGCACATATAAATTCATATAGGATTACATCAAATATTTAAGAACAAAAAATACAATGTTTTATAGCTACATTTGTTTCTGAAATGCAAACAAAAACATTGTCCATATTAAGACACAATACTAAAAACTATTACAAATTATTCAGAGAAATTACACAAGAATGATTTTTTGGGTTCTTTGTTTTGTTTTCACACAATTCCCTGCTATGCTTGAGATCAAAAGAATGTTGGAATAATTACAGCTTTTAAAACAGCACAAAGACATAACATTGGCAGCCTACCATAAACCTTCTGAAAACTGCAAACGTTTGTTTTCCTAAATCATCAGAAGAAATGGTAAGTCAGAGGACACAGCAGGGTGATAAAGTCATATCACAATGCTGGAAAAAGGCAATTTGGCAAGTGGTGATAAAAACTTCAATTCAGTTGTCCTGTGAAAGGCAGCGCCTGAGAGACAATAGCAAATGTCACAGCAGGCTCCAGGAGGACGTCTCTCACTGTATGGATTCCCCTTTTTAACCTAGTAGGCCCACAGAAGATGGGGAGGATAGGGTCTGACACAGTCAGATCTGGGAAGAAATAAACTCAGGATCACCTGCCTCAAAGAGCCAGGTGACACCTATCTCTGATGTGCCATAAACTCCAGCCTGACAGTGAGGTAGGTTTTTTTAGCCTCTGCTCATAGGTAGTGTCACCATCTGCCGAAGTACACGATGCCCTTCTGGCTTTTATGAGGTCAACCCCATTCCCATCCCAGAACCCTCCTCCTTTCACCTGTCCCCTGCCCCAACTGTGTGATCTGCCTCTTCCCACATGGGGGCAGATGGTTGAGTCCCTGAGCGGGATGAGAGTGGTTTGGTTCTAAGTTCCTGTCTCATGCCTCCAATTTATGACTTTGTTAAAATAAATAGTAGAGCACAGGTTACCCCATGGTGAGCCACCACCACTCCCTGCCCTTCAATAACAAATCACAAGAGAAACTGGATTACAGAAGTTTATCACTTACAGGTTCTGGAGGAAGTACACTGCATTCCTCCAGAGGCCACACAGGGAGGTCCAGGCAGAGTACAGACAGATAGGCAGGACCTGGGCTACAAGCCCTTACTAGGGACCATGCGTGGAGTGCTTTGGGTTCCCAGGCTAGGGCTGAATTGGTCAATTAAAACCAAAGGAAGGGGGATTTGGTAAGTCCCACTTACCACTGACCTAAGGAGTGCATTAAAGCAAACAGGCACTGGGAAGGCAGGGGAGACTTGGTTACCAGGGCCGTTGGGGAAGTCATATCAAGAATTTACATTTGCTGGGGACTCTGTGGCTGCTATCTTGGGCACACGCTTGCATGAGGGGGCTAGTGTCAGTTTAAGGCCTTTGCAAGCCACTTGGTCAAACAAAATGGAGGCAGCAAAACCATGGCGTTACTTAGCTACTAACTATCCATACGCTGACATGAGTTTCCCAGAGAGGGTGGACGGGCAGTGCGTGGCCTCCAGAGAGCCACCCTGGCGGTGGACAGGGTCTTGCTGGGACAGCCTAGTCTCCTGTCGCTGAGTGGCGGTCCCTCCTGCCCCAGGTGCTCGCTGGACCACCCAGGGTTGCGGGATTTCAATTATGGAAACCCGGGAAGCGGGTTCAGAGGTTGGACACATGTCCATGGGGCCGAGGGACCCCACGCGAGACCCAACTTTTGGGAGGCTCCTTTGCGGGATGCCCAGCTTTTGGAGAGCCCACGGTCTCTCGGGTTGGGGCCCCTCGTCCGTGCCGTAGTGGAGGTACCGACCTGCAGCGCAGAGACCCGGCGGGGGCAGGGCTGCGGCTGCTGCGTCGGGGTCGGGGAGAGCAGCGTGGCTGCCACCCTGACTCCCGCTCTCTCCCGCCTGCTCCGCAAAGGGCGTCCCGGCCTGCCCATCTGCCATTTAAGCCGATACAATAAATAGCAAAGTAATTAAAATCTTCCAGACGGGCTAAGAAAGCCTTAACTGTGCACCCTTGGAACCAAATGAGATCTAACCAGACCTTTATATCTATTATAAGATGTAATTAGCTGTATAAATTGGGAGTTGTAGTTAGATTTTAACTTTTCCAAGAGGAAAGACGTACAGAATCTGGAAAACATGCAGAGAGGGTGGCCTGAGTCGGGGACAGAATCGCGCAAACTCAGCTTCTCGGCGCCAAAAGGAACTCGCTGGTTTCGGCGGCGTTGGTCCCCATGGTGATGCTTACCACTTCCGGCGGAACTCCAGCCCTCCTCCGGGACTGGGTAGCCCGTGGCAACCAGAACGCCGCGCCTTGAAGCAGTGCTCACTGGTCGCTTCAGTTTGGAGGATTCTGCCTGTGAGGCGGTGGTTGGGTTACCAGAGGCCCCCAACATGTAAAGACACTTTACCGGCTTTGTGGGGCAAGAGGAGGTGAAAGGCCTCATATTCCTTACTTGGCGATCGTGGTAACGGTAGCAGTTGAGGAGTTGGAGGGAAGGGGAGCTGTAAGTGGTAGGAGGAAGACAAAAGAAGGACGTTAATGACCTGGGGCCTAGACCCTAGAAACTTGTCCAGCTGCCCCTATTCCTCCGCCTAGCCTAGCCCAACTGGACCTACAGTCAGGGCTCATGTTAAGAGGAAAGGGTGACATCCCATGTTTGTGGGTTGGAAGACAATACTGTTACCATGGCAGTATTCCCCCAAATTGATCAACAGATACAACACAACCCCTATTAAAATTTAAGCTGACTTCTTTGCAAAATTAGACAAGTTGATAAAATTTGTATGGAAGTTTAAGTAACTCGGAGTAGCCAACACAGTATTTAAAAAGAATAACAAAGTTGGAGGACTCACTTCATGATTTCAAAACTTACTACAAAGCTACAGTAATCAAGACATACAGATATGTAGTATTGTTATAAAACAGACATAAAGATCAATGGAATAGAACTGAGAGTCCAGAAATGAACTCTCATATTTATTGTCAATTGATTTTTGACAAGAGTGCCGTGACTATTCATTGGGGAAAGAACAGTTAATAAATAGTGCTGGGGCAACTGGATAACTGGATACTTATATGCATGAGAATGAAGTTCGGCCCTTACCTCACACTGTCTAGGAAAGTGAAAATGGATATTTTAACTCAGAATGAACCAAAGACCCAAATGTAAGAACTTAAGCTAGAAAACTGTCAGAAGAAAACATACACGTGAATCTTTGTGATCTTGGATTTGGTTTCTTAGATGTAACACTAAAAGCACAGGTGATAAAAGAAATAGATAAACTGGACATTATCAAAGTTTAAAATTTTTGGGTGCCAAAAAACATCAAGAAATTGAAGATACGATTCACAGAATGGGAAAAAAATGTTTGGAAATCATATGTGTGATAAGGGACATGTATCCAGACTATTTTTAGAACTATTACAAGTAAATAAGAACAAATGACGTGAAAAAATAGGTAAAGGATCTGATTAGATATGTCTCCAAAGAAGATATAAAAATGGCCAATAAGCCCAAGGAAAAATGTTCTATATCACTACCCATCAGGGAAACACAAATCAAAATCACAATGAGATATTATTTCACACCCATTACCATGGCTATAATACAAAAGACACATGACAATGTTGGTGAGGATGTGGAAAAATTAGAACCTTCATACACTGCTGGTAAGAATGTAAAATGGCACAGTTGCTTTGGAAAACCATCTGGTGATTTCTTCAAACGGTTACAAATAGGGATACCATATGACCCAATGATTACACTATTAGTTATATACTCAACAGAAATGAAATATATGTCTGTTCCTTATGTGAGTGATGGGCCATGTGCACCCCTCTTGTGCTGCAGATGAAGGGCTCCATTCCTGGTGGGATATAGTAGTGGGGTTGGCCAGGTGCCATATATTACACATGCTTTAAGCAAAACAAAGGGGTATACACACTGAGTCTGAAACAAGTCAGTTATTAACATGGACTTATTTTTGTAAGCCCAGATAAACATAAATATTATATTTAATATCAATAACTCAAAAGATGTCTGTTTTGCTTAAACCAACACACTTACACTAACTTTTACTTACTAAAGATTAATTTTAGATCATGTGATCTTGAAAAGCATTTGAGTCGGTTTCTATATTTCTGAGAATTTTAGAATATCCAATTGTTATAAGCACTTGTCTTTAAATTAATTTTAACACCATCCAGAGTTAGAAAATTTTCTCACATTTGCAAAATACATATATAGACACACAGAGTCAGACAAACAGAGACCTTTCCGTCATGAGAAAAACTCACTAGTTTGTAAAAGTACAGTTGGATCCAAATTTTGTTTTGGAGGCATTTACAATTTCTATCTGTCCTTGACAAGTCAAGTTCCAAACAACCTTCCCCCTTTTAACATAAGGACAGCCATTTTTAATACCTCAAAGAATTGGGTTAATACTTAAATGACATTGTCAGTTCATCTATTTATCTAAATCCTTGTTTTGAAGCTTCAAAAGACCAAATAAATATATGCTTTCCATTCATTCTGCCTAATTTTATAGTGGCTTTTTTCAACTGTGTGTGCAAAGATCAATTTAGAAGTATCAAAGGATCCTAATCTCAGCCATCTTAGTATTAATGGGAGGCTGACTGTCCTGGTACTTTTCAGCTTTGGAGGCATGATCTCCCATGTTAATTTTAGTTTTTTCTATACAATCTGTAGAGTCTGAACAAACTTCTAGGGAGAACCAGCCTTTACGTACACATCTCCAGATGAGCCAAATGCCATGCATGAATATCCCTATAGAACTTCTTCACACCCCAGAGGGAATTTTTCCTCAGGCAACCCAACAGTCACCTAAGAATATTGGAGCAAAGGCCAGCAAGAGCTTACTGGATGTCGCTGGAACCATAGCACTTTTCAAGGCACAGCCCCTTTCTTGGGGTGAACACACTCCAGAGTATCCCCCTGCCTTTCTCCCCGGGGACCCCAGTGGCCTCTCTGGGATTGGTTGTGATATCACACTGGACGCCCTGTGGAACCTCTCTCTGCCACTCCAGATTTGGAGATCTGAAACAACTATCATCATCCTATTGGTTATTCAGATTAAAAAAGCAAATGTCTTTTCTTTTTTGGAGCTAAAGAGAGTTCCGTCTCTCAGTTAACCAGTAAAGAATTTGTTCAGATGCTCAGTAAGCAATCTAACTAAAAAGCTGAAATAAAAGCAGCCACCCATTTTTTATTCTCTTTTCTCTGGGTTATTTCAACCCTTATCCCCCTCGAAGATTTTCTAAGAACAGCTCATATAAAGTCAGGATCCACTACTTAAAACAAGAAGGGCCAAGATTCTGAGAGAAAACAAAGTTCACCCAATGTGAAGAGGGGAGCCAGTGCGGCACAATGGGCCCTCACTTGTACTCAGCACTGAGTCCTCCTGGTCCGCAGGGTGGTCCTGGGTCGGCTTCTTTGGAATCCTGCCGACTACGCCAAGTAAATATTGCCAGGAAACTTCCAAATCTGTAGAGAATTTTTATAAGAGTTTATTGGAGCCAAATTGATGACAATTGCAGGGAAGCAAAATATCAAATGCTTGGGAGAATGACAGTTTTGCAGATTCTTTTATGCATTTGAAATTAAGGAGTGAATGTAAGGAAGATGACATGAAGGTGGGAAAAAGCAAGGTGGGGATTGGATTACTGATTAGTCAAGATTATGTGCTCTCTTGAAGATGGTTAAGCTTATTTCAAAGGTGTGTTAACCTAGATGTACAGAAACAGTGGACAGAGCTTGCTTGACATAAATCTTTTACTAAAGAAGTTATATGCCTGGAGTGTGACTACCCACCACCACCAGCCCAGTTAGGAATTTATGATCAGATCATCCTGTGGTTACTTACTGTAAAACCCGTTTTTCATCCACAATGTCGATTAATTAATAATACTTCATTAATACTAATCTTTGTAGTATAGAAAATAAGTTATCAAAATGTTGCCTGTGGACCCCTTGGGATACCCGAGATACTTTCAGGTGGGCTGCAAGATCAAACTTTTTCATAATAACATTAGGACTTTTTGGTTTTTCCTGTCTCACCACATTATTTATACCAACTGGGATAAAATCAATGCTTATTAAAACTGCAGGCACATTAGCACAAATCTAGCACAAATTACAGTTGCTCGGAACTATACTGGCATTTACCATATTGCTCACTATATACATTCACACACACACACATCCAGTCCAACTTAAGAATTTTTGTTTAACTTTTATTTCATAATCATAAACTTATCTCTGCAACCCAGCTAGACTTGGAGGGACAAGGAAAATCTGGAATGCAATGAACTGCAGTGAGAGCAGAGATTATAGAGTATTCCAAGCAGGTGGGGTGAGGGGCACTCTTGCAAGCTACAAAAGGAATGGTCTGACAGTTGAGATAAAACAAGTCGAACTTATTAGAGTTGTCCACATTCAGTAATGATGATCTTCTTGCTGATCTTTGCCATTCCTGGAACCAAAGTGCTCCATGTCCTCTATAATTTTCATGCCTTCTTTTACCCTGCCGCAGACCACATGCTTGCCATCCAACCTCTCAGTCTTGGCAATGCAGATGAAAAGCTGGGAACCTTTTGTGTTGGGTCCAGCACTTGCCATGGATAAGATACCAGGACCTGTATGTTTCAGGATGAAATTCTCATCATCAAATTTCTCCTTGTAGATGGACTTGCCATCCGTGCCGTTATGTCACCACCCTGGCACATAAATCCCAGAATAATTTTATTAAAGCAGGAACCTTTATAAACAAATCCTTTCTCCCCATGCTGCTGTCTTTGGAACTTGGTCTGCAAAAAGCTCAAAGGAGGCATGGCTGAAAGGCTTGCTGTTGATGGTGATATCAAAGAACATGATTGGGTTGACCATGACTGGGCACGAGTGGCTCTGGGGTGGTGGCTTCTGCAAAGCCAAGAATATTTTTGAAGCAATAAAAACTTAATAATTTTATTATATCTCAATCTTGGAAAGATATCTGTCATTGTAATAGTATGTGTGACGAAACGAGAAGCACAAAGCATTACTGCAAAAGTTGGATTGAGAAAAAGTACCTCTATGATTGTTTTGAGTTGTGTGCTGAACTAGCCACTTGTGTCATGGAACACCATTTTTATGTGAAAAAACAACTGCAGTTATTCAGATTTGTTACTTGGAAGGCATTTTTTTGAAAAATGAACTAAGTGAGACCATCACTTCAAATAAAATAATTGATGGTATTTGTTTCAACGATAAAACTAGAGCTTTCATACACACAGACATTGTCAACAAAATCCATAACTGCCCAGATTCAGCACGCATAGTCAAGTGGTAAAAGCAGCACATTTGAGTCTCCCACTGACACCCTGCTCTTATTTGCCACTGATTGGTCACTGAAAGCAAATAAGATAGTAGCCCAGTTTCCCAGAACTATGCATGGGAGGTTAAAAGAAGAGCTCGGAGGTTTAATAATGTGGTTTGGATTTTAGAGCCAGTCTTTTATGCCCTTCTCCAACCATGAGGTTGAGCAATCTATCAAGTTGAGGTATGCTTTCTGGAATTGCCACATTACTACCTATCTTACTGTGTACTTTACTGGAAACTGAATTTTGATTGGATTGCTTACTTCTCTAACTTCTCTGAGTCCATTCCACTCAAATCAATAATCTAGCTTTCCAACATTAAATGAATAAAAGGAAAGTAAATTAAACCCAAAGCAGAAAGAAGTCATAATAAAGATGAAAGTGGAATTAATGAAATAGAGATGAGAAAACAATACGGATAAACAATGAAACAAAGAATTCATTCTTTGAAACATTAAAAACCTCTTTTAGGAGAAAGTCACAGAACTGATGTTGTGGCCCCTGTGTCTTGGTGTCTGTGATAGTGTGGAGGAGACAATGAGGAAAGGTAGGGGGAAAAATCGGAACTCCTAAGTCCCAAGTGGCAGAATCCTCATTAGCAAATGAGTTCTTCCTATGTCCAGAGCCAGAAAATTCAGAAAAACTGTCTGCCAAGGGTGAAAAATCTCAGACCCCCTTCTCAATCCGAAATAAATTCCTGTCATTCACTGTGGACATTTACTATGACCACGACACTCGCATGTAGTGCGGTTGGGGGTAGGGTGTGGAGAGTAAGGAGTGGAATTATAATCTTTGTATATAAAATAACACTGACATGTTGTATCACATTTAACATTTATAGTCGCCCACTTTAGAGCATTACCCTGAGGAGCTCTCTAGCTCTCTGACCTGTACAGATTTTCTTTATTGTACATAGTTTAAATTTTCAAAATTACCTTTACTTGAGAGATTGTTCGATATGCATGAAACGAGAATCAAAGTGGACATCACTGGGAACCAGGCAAATCTACATTCTGATGGTGGGGCCGTCAGAGGAGGATTTGGTGAAGCCGTTTGCACCTGATTTCAAAATCTACTTTGGTCCAGCCACTTCTCACCAGAGATGGTCAGGCCTTCCATCGTTGTTCGGGACTAATTCTGCCAAGTAAAAGTCACCTAGGAAAGGCCCAGAGGCTGAACCATGCCAGACCTGGTTGAAGAACTGCAAGGAGCGAGAGCAGGAGAGTGGTAGGAAATGGTGCAGGAGACATGCAGTGGGCCTGGTTTCCTGCGCAGCGCAAGAAGACACGTTGCCTGAGCCCCATTAATACATGCAGAAGAGAAAAGTGAAAAGTGATTGAGTAGAGAAGTGAAGGCGTCTTGATCCAGCTAGTGTTTCCGGAGCGGCGTCTTTCCCTGTGAACTTCGTAGTACAAGATACCAGCGTGGGGAATCCATCGTCAAGACAGCAGCGTCCTAGTAGAAGTCGCAAATAGGACGCTGCCATGTGCTGCCTGTGAACGTACGGACTCAGCCATCTTACAGAATCAGATTCCAAGATGATGGCGTCTGCATGGTAGTCGCGCAATAGGCGCGGCCATATTGCCTCTAACTTTGAGACCGTACAGGCGGTCGCCGTACGGACTCGGCTGACAAGGTGGCGGCGCCCTCGGGAGAGCAGAGCTAAGGCGCGGCCATGTTTCCTGAGAACGTATGGACTCGGCCACCTTACGGCCTCGGTAGTCAAAATGGCGACGCCTGACATATAGTCAGGATTGTAGGCAGGCGACCAGTTGTTTGTCGCGGCGCCGACGCACTGGGCCTGCGCAATAGGAGTACGGTGCCCGGGAGGCGCTGCCAGAAGCGGAAGTAGCTGTGGGCACCTTTGCAACTGTCGCGGACGTGGTGGAGTGGTTTGTGTAGGTTCGCGGGTCTCTATCGGGGGTCGAGAAAGGGTGCGCCGGCATTCGAGAGATGGTGAGTACGGGGTCCAGGGGGAGGGTCGGTGGTAGATGTTAGTGGGGTTGATAATGGTGAGGTCTTTTGGCTGACGCGTGGGGTCTGTGGTGAAAAGTAACGCAGGTCTGGGCAGAATTGTGGGAGCCTATGGGGATCTATAATAGGTTTCTGTGGATAGGGTGATGGGGATCTGATACTCCGATTTTTTTCTGATGCGTGAACCGTCTGGGAGTTCTGCGAAGATCCACTGTGGGGGTTCGTAATGAAGTTTAACAGGGAATCCCTGATGGTAGTTCCTTGGAGTCCGGATGGGGCATTCTTTGGGCAAAGTAATCAAGGGTTTGCGACAAGCCGCATTGGGTAGTCTGTAGTGTGCCGCGGTGACTCTCTCAAGGATCCGTGGAAAACCGTGCTGGAGGCGGGGGTGTCCGTGGAGTTAATAACGGGATCTGTGGGGAACCGTGATAGAAAGTCTGGATAAATCACGTGGTATTTGTGAGAACTTGTGATGGGTGCAGTGGTAGGTTGTGTGTAATGAGCCTTCACGAGTATGTGGATAGAGTGTGGAGTGTCACTGGGGTAAGTCTAGGATAGAGTGATGAGAGTTTATAATCAGAATAATAGGGTGTCACAGGTGAGTGATGGAGGGGGGGGTTGTGGGAACCATAATGGAGAAATTTATGAGGAGCCATAATGGGAAGTCTGTCGGCAGGATGTTTGTGTCTGTGGTGAGCCCTGATGAAGCTGTAATGGAGGAACGAGTCGCCATGATGGGGGTTCTCTAAGGAGCAATAATGGGGGGGGGATCCCACAGGAAGGGGATGGTTCAGACCCAGAGCCTGCAGATGCTGGGGAGGACAGCAAGTCGGAGAATGGGGAGAATGCGCCCATCTACTGCATCTGCCGCAAACCAGACATCAACTGCTTCATGATGTGAGCCTGGGAAAGGTGGGCGGGGCTGTCACCTGGCGAGGTCGGGTGAGGCCAATTGGTGCCGCTCCTCACATCTCCACCACTCGCCCCATCCTCTGCAGCGGGTGTGACAACTGCAATGAGTGGTTCCATGGGGACTGCATCCGGATCACTGAGAAGATGGCCAAGGCCATCCGGGAGTGGTATTGTCGAGAGTGCCAAGGTGAGGGGGGTGGAATGAACAAGGTAGGCAGAGGGAGCATTGATGGAGGAGGAGGAGCCATAATGGCATGCTGGGTCATGGGAAGTAGTGATACATGTCTGTGGACAGAGTGATCGTTCTGTGGTGTGCCATAATAGTGGGTCCCATGGGAGGGGGCAGCTCTTCCCTGGATTGGGGTAAGAGCGCTATTGGGTAATTGTCGATGGGACAGAAAAGGAGAGAATCTCCCAGTGTCAGCCCACCCTGGCGCCGTTCTCTATCCAACAGAGAAAGACCCCAAGCTGGAGATCCGCTATCGGCACAAGAAGTCACGGGAACGGGACAGTAATGAGCGAGACGGCAGTGAGCCCCGGGATGAGGGTGGAGGGCGCAAGAGGCCTGCCCCGGATCCAGACCTGCAGCGCCGGGCGGGTTCAGGGACAGGGGTTGGGGCCATACTTGCTCGGGGCTCAGCTTCGCCCCACAAATCCTCTCCACAGCCCTTGGGGGCCACACCCAGCCAGGTGAGTGGCTGCGGTTGCAGGGATAGGTAAGGTGATCCCATCTCAGGCCCTACTTGAGTTCCTGATTTGTATTTTGGGCCCCTTCCATCAGCATCACCACCAGCAGCAGCAGCAACAGCAGCAACAGCAACAGCAGCAACAGCAGCAGCAACAGATCAAACGGTCAGCCCGCATGTGTGGCGAGTGCGAGGCCTGCCGGCGCACTGAAGACTGTGGCCACTGTGACTTCTGCCGGGACATGAAGAAGTTTGGGGGCCCCAACAAGATCCGGCAGAAGTGCCGGCTGCGTCAGTGCCAGCTTCGGGCCCGGGTGAGCATGGGCAGAGCTGGAAAGGGTCAGGTTAGGGGGCCAGTGTGTTCGGGAAGAGCTGGTTGAGATTAGGATGGGTAAGCCAGGTGGGGTGGGGTCTAAGTGCATACAGACAAGTGGGAAGGAGTCTGGCCTGTTCAGATGAATGGGTCATGACAAGGTGTGCTGGGCTAGCACGGGAGCCCCCAACCCTAGGTGGGCTGGGTAGAGCCAGATGTTTCTGAGTAGACAGGCATGTCGGCAGATGGGACAGAGCTGAGCATGTCCTATTGATGAGGGGTGGAGGGGCAATTGTGCCTGGGGAGGCAAGGCAGGGCTAGTTGGTGGGGCCAGACACTTGTGGGAGGGGTTAGGGCCAGGTCACCCTCCATCCACCTGGGGCTGACCTGGGCCTTCCTCCTGCCGGCACAGGAATCGTACAAGTACTTCCCTTCCTCGGTGAGTCCAGCCCCCCAGGGCGGGGCGGGGCATGCGGGCAGGTTTATTCAGGGCCAGTCCTGAGATTCTGCCCTGCAGCTCTCGCCAGTGACGCCCTCAGAATCCCTGCCAAGGCCTCGCCGTCCACTGCCCACCCAGCAGCAGCCACAGCCATCACAGAAGCTGGGACGCACCCGTGAGGATGAGGGGGCAGTGGCATCATCAGCAGTTAAGGAGCCACCTGAGGCTACAGCCACACCTGAGCCACTTTCAGACGAGGACTTGCCACTGGACCCTGACCTGTACCAGGACTTCTGTGCAGGGGCCTTTGATGACCATGGCCTGGTGAGCAGGCAGAGCATCCCATGGTGGAAGGGTGGAGGTTACAGAAGCAGAGCACCCATAATGAGGAGAGAGGAGGCAAAGGGTATGGAAGGCCGCTTTGGGAACTAGTAGGTGGTGGATAGTCCTGAGTAGGGCATGTTGGTCAGTATATGTCTCACTTGCAGCCCTGGATGAGCGATACAGAGGAGTCTCCTTTCCTGGACCCTGCGTTGCGGAAGAGGGCAGTGAAAGTGAAGCATGTGAAGCGTCGAGAGAAGAAATCTGAGAAGAAGGTGATGGAGAGAATGAAATAGATGTGGGAAGCCAGAGAGCAGGGACTAAATGGGGGCTAACCGGTATGAGAGTCAGAAAAGCATGGGATGCAGGGAGAGATGGGTCTGGGGCTGATTTCAAATCCTCCCTGTCCTGACCTGCCTTGTTTCATAGAAGGAGGAGAGATACAAGCGGCATCGGCAGAAGCAGAAGCACAAAGACAAATGGAAACACCCAGAACGTGCCGACGTCAAGGATCCTGCATCGCTACCACAGTGCCTGGGACCTGGCTGTGTGCGCCCTGCCCAGCCGGGCTCCAAGTATTGCTCAGACGACTGTGGCATGAAACTGGCAGCCAAGTGAGTCATTCTTGGAGGATTCTGGGGAGTAAGGGAGTACAGAACAGGGCTTGAACAAATCTGTCTGTATGTCTGCCAGTCAGTTCCACTATTCAGTCAACCAAGCACCCACCTATCTGTCTACTCTTCCATCTACCATTCAGTCATTCATCTGCTTATCCATCTACCATTCACTCACCTGCCGCCTTACTTTCACCATTTAGTCATCCATCCGTTCTTCCATCCTTGGCTTATTCCACTAACTCATCTTTTATTTCCCACTTTTCCACCTGCACTCAACCCACTGCTCCTGCAGCCGCATCTATGAGATCCTCCCCCAGCGCATCCAGCAGTGGCAGCAGAGCCCCTGTATTGCTGAGGAACATGGCAAGAAGCTGCTCGAACGCATTCGCCGTGAGCAGCAGAGCGCCCGCACCCGCCTTCAGGAAATGGAGCGCCGATTCCATGAGCTCGAGTCCATCATTGCACGTGCCAAGCAGCAAGCTGTGCGCGAGGATGAGGAGGTGAGCAAGCATGGGCATGGCAGTGCAGGGCCAAATACCTAATCCTCCCTGGCCTCACTGTTCCTTCCACCCCATGTAGAGCAATGAGGGTGACAGTGATGACACGGACCTGCAGATCTTCTGTGTCTCCTGTGGCCACCCAATCAACCCACGTGTTGCCTTGCGCCATATGGAACGCTGCTATGCCAAGGTCAGGGTGACAGCCTGAGGGGTTCAGATGGTTTGGGAATATCAGTGGGTCCATGGGGGACAGATGTGTTGTCTGGGTGTTGTTTTGGGAGGGTATGCAGCACACATCCACAATTCCCCTCCATTTGTGCTTATCCTTCCAGTATGAAAGCCAGACGTCCTTTGGGTCCATGTACCCCACACGCATTGAAGGGTGAGTGTGGATGCTAGCTATGTAGTTACAGCAGGGAGGTTAAGGCTGGGGTCAGAAGTGGAATGTCGGGGCAAGATATGGGCATGGCTACAGATAGGTGGGCCCCCTTTCTTCTTTCTCATTACCCTCTCTCTACTCCAAACCCCCAGGGCCACACGACTCTTCTGTGATGTCTACAATCCTCAGAGCAAGACGTATTGTAAGCGACTCCAGGTGCTATGCCCCGAGCACTCACGGGACCCCAAAGTAAGGTTTTTCCCTCAACTCTCCCCCATTCTGTCCTTCCTCTCTTCCTCACTGTCCCACATTTATTTCTTCTTCACACTTTCCTTTCCTTTTCCTACCTTACCACTACCATAATTCCCACTTATCCCTGCTTTATCACCATCTTTTTTCTGTTTCATCATCTCCTGTTCCTCCCCTTTGCCCTCCCTTTCCTTCCATTCCTCTTCACTTTTTCCTGAACTTTTCATTTCTTCCCTCCTCCCTTTCTGACAACTCCCCATTCTATTCTCTTTCCTACCTTACCACCCCCCCCATTTACCCCCACCCCTGGTCTCCCTACAGGTGCCAGCAGACGAGGTATGTGGGTGCCCCCTTGTACGTGATGTCTTTGAGCTCACAGGGGACTTTTGCCGCCTCCCCAAGCGCCAGTGCAACCGCCATTACTGCTGGGAGAAGTTGCGGCGTGCTGAAGTGGATCTGGAGCGCGTGCGAGTGGTAGGTTTGGATGCTGGCTGTGGCCAGGGGGCGGTGGGTCTTCCAAAGCTCCTTCTCATGGGTCCTTCTACTCCTCTGGCAGTGGTACAAGCTGGACGAACTGTTTGAGCAGGAGCGCAATGTACGCACAGCCATGACAAACCGGGCAGGATTACTGGCTCTGATGTTGCACCAAACAATCCAGCATGACCCACTCACTACCGACCTGCGCTCCAGTGCTGACCGCTGAACCTCACTGGCCTAGACATCCTCACCTGCTGCAGTCCAGGCAGGGAAGCTTCTGAAATCCCCCATTTGTCTATTTCTTCAATGGTCCCTGAGTTTCTCCTATACCCATCTGCCCTTACCAGAGGGTCTCAGAATTTTCTCTCTTGTCTATTCCTCTGTATCTTCCCTCTGCCTGGTTGGGACTGTGGAGACTGTTCACCCTTGCTTCTCCCTTCCCTGTTTTTGTTAATAAAATTTTTAATCAAGACGGTTAACTATTGATGGTCTCCAAACTTTACCCAGTTGCAACTGTATTCCCAAACACCTGGGGTGGATGGTCAGTGGCAGGTCTGTACTCAGGAGGGGCTGTAGTACACGTGTAGGCTGTGAGTATACAGCCGGCACGCATTTGATGTGGGTTCCCTTGAGCTGTGGGGATGTGACCTACTGAGGGGAGAGCCCAGTAACCTACATTCACAGTCTCTCATATGGAGACGGAGTATTCAGGCAGCACTCTTTCAGTGTGTGCTTATTGATTTACCCCTCCAATGTAAGCATTAATATTCTCCAGACCCAAGGCGTATTCGATGATGGATACAAAGTCCCCTCTTTCATCACAAACCCCTCTTTTGGGACCTGTATGCAGCAGGAGCCCACCGACTTTGTGCCAGTTATTCCACTTCGCCTTCTCTGGTTGTCGGGTCTAGTCAGCCACACACAGCTTTCCGGGATAGACCTGGCCTGTTTACTTTCAGCGCGGCAACACCCCCTTCCCGTTCCTGCGGAAGGAGCTGGGGCTAGCGCCCGGCGTGATTTGTCTCTGCGCTCCTGCAATTGTTCAGCAGGGAGGCGAGTGCAGGACACAGTAGCCCTGGGGGAGATGCTTGCAGGGGCTGGAGAGCACCGGCGTGACCTATGCGGGAGGTGGGAGAGGATAACTCAGGCACAGACCCAGGTTTCGCCTTCGTTCTCTCCGAGTTACTCCTTGCGGAGACCGCCTAAGAAACGGAGAACTCAGGGACAACCACAACCCTCCACGCCCCCTTTGTTTGGGACTGGATGCGCAGGCGCACTGGAGGTGGGCGGCGTGGGGAGAAGGCGCCGGTTGGCGAAGCGAGAAGCGCAGGCGCTGCGGTTCTCCGATAGGGGCACGAGCTGTAGTTGGACTTCAGCACGCAAGCGCAGCAGGTCTCGGCCAGGAGCGCGCGCCGCTGCGGGACTCAGCACGCAGGCGC
Organism: Macroglossus sobrinus; assembly: GCA_004027375.1. Taxonomy (NCBI): domain Eukaryota; kingdom Metazoa; phylum Chordata; class Mammalia; order Chiroptera; family Pteropodidae; genus Macroglossus; species Macroglossus sobrinus. The sequence goes on along the minus strand of PVKZ01001840.1, from coordinate 49,242 downwards.
GATCCTCCCTACTAAGGGCAAGCTCCAACCCGGTGCTAGTGCGCAGGCGTCTCGCTGGGAGCGGAACCCGAGAGGCGGGCCCCGGATTTCCGGTTTCGGGGGCAACGAACGGCCGCGGCGGCGACAGCTACCGTTTCAGAGGAAGCGGCTGTAGAGGAGGAAGAAGAAGACCCCAACAAGGCGGGAGTCACAGGCGGGACCCTCGTCATGGGTCCACGGACCTAGAACAGAGGAAGCTACCGGCCTGGTGCCGAGCTGGTGAGACAGTTTTGGGGGTGGAAATGGAGAGCGCTCAGGCGGAGGATGGGGGAGAATTGAAGCTCAGAACACTGACGGAGAGGGCCCTCAGGCCGCTGAGTGGGAGGAATGGCGGCGTCGAATATTGAAGGAGAGGAATGTGTAGATTTAGGCGGAGGACAGAGAGGAATGGGGCTCAGAAAGCTGACAGTGGAAGTGTCGAGATTCTGGACGAGGACAGAGAGAAATGGGGGAGGATCCGAACGCTGAGGGGAGACATCGGGGCCTCTCAAGTTAGGGCGAGAGAAACGGGTATTCAGAACCCTGAGAGGGATAAACGACGGGCCCTCAGGATGATGATGGAGAGAAATGGGGGCGTTGGGATACTGAAAAGGAGGACCAGGGGGCTCTTATGGAATACTAGGAGATATAGGGGATCAGAATACTGACAGGGATGGCATGGTCCTGGGACAAAAGCAGAGAGGAATGAAGGGTTTAGAATGCTGAGAGGAGAAATCAGGGTCTTTTAGGCCTATGAGCAGAGTGGAAAATAAGGACGCTGAAGGGAAAGAGTGAGAACTTTTATGCTGCAGAGGAGAGGAATAGGGAGGTTCGGGGCTGAGATTGGGGAGGAATTGTGGCTCAGAATATTGAAAGAGAGAAAATAAGTGGGGAGGATTTTAAGCTGAGAAACAGAAGGAATGAGGGACTGTTCAGGTCAGGGACATGGAGGGGTTGGGGACTCTGGTGGAGGCCAGAGAGGAAATTGAGGCAATAACACTGAGGTAACAGAATTAAAGGATATCAGACAGGGAAGGAATGGAAGGGTTAAAAGACAAAGAGAAATTGAGGACTCCTGGGTCAAGGAAAGGAGCGAATGGGAATCAGAACACTGACAGAGTGCTGAGCCCTTGGTCTGAAGATGAGCGGAATGGGAGTCTCTTGGGCTGAAGATGGGAAGAATTAGGCTTCTCAGGGTGATGATGGGGAATATGGAGCTCTCTGTGACAGAGGGGAGGAATAGAAGGCCAATAGGTCAAAGACAGAGAATGTCTCCCGGACAAAGGGCAGGCAGAAAGGAGGAGGGAAAGTGAAATGTTCCTGAATGGCAGTGGGGAGAAATGATGGGCTCCGAGGCTGAGGATGAGGAGGAACAGGAGTTCAGGACACTGAGAATGAAGACCCTTAGGTTGAGGATGGGGCTGCTACGTCACGAGGGTGAGGGATGTCAAGCTCCTGGGCCCAGGACAGGGAAGAATTGGGTGGGAATGGTTTTCTTTTCCTTACATTGGCCAATTGCTTGTGACAATTTCCAGGTCTTGGACAAGTATTAATAGATACTGTGGTTTATGTGGCCTGGGGTACAACATGTCACCGCTTAAAGCCTCAGTTTCTCACCTTGCCGCCTCCATGTTGCAGGCCACTGCTCCTTCCTTTGGCCCCCATGGCTGAGGAGTGGCTGGACTGCCCAGCCCTGGGCCCCGGCTGGAAGCGCCGTGAGGTTTTTCGCAAGTCAGGTGCCACCTGCGGACGCTCAGACACCTATTACCAGAGGTACTGGGTGGGTTTTGGGTAGAGTCGGGTAGGGTTGAGCCTGGTTAGACAGAGAGAAATCAGAGTGTGGTTAAATTTATGGGTGGGGCTAAAATTACGCATATGCAGTTGATTCTTATTATTTGCAGATTCTGTATTTGCAAACTTACTGAAATTTGTTTATACCCTCAAAGTCATTACTCAGCTGTGCTTTCACGGTCATTTGTGGACATGCACAGAGCAGCAAAAAAATTTACGTCCCCCACTGCACACATTCTCAGCTGAAGTTGAACGAGGTTTTCTTATTTCAGCACTTGTACTGTCAATAAGTCTATTTCATGGTCTACTTAGTGTAGTTTTCAAAGTTCTGTACTTTCTATTGGTGATTTTGCTGTTTACAATGGCCCCCAAGTGTAGTGCTGAAGTGCTATCAAGTGTTTTAAGTGCAAGAAGTGTGTGATGTGTTGGGAAGAAGATACATGTTAAATAAGCATTATTTAGGTGTAAGTTGTAGTGCTGTTGGCTGTGAGTTTAGCGTTAATGAATCAAAAATGTGGTATATCTAGGAAAGGAGAGGAAATTTCCCAGTTTGTACATGAGGCTGCTCCAGAAAGTGCTAAAGTAACATCTGTAGTACATGATGAACTTAGAGAAAAGGTGGAAAAGTGGCTAAATTTATGGATCCTCAAGATAATGACCAATGAAGTGTAGTGGACAGCACTGTGAGGCTCAAAGCCAAGGATATTGACAGTTATGTTACCCAGGATTAATAAATTGTTAAACATTTTGCAGGTAGTGTTGGCTGTCTCACACCTTTCAGAAGGTGATACATTGTTTAAAATGTTAAATTTGCATGCAGCGGGGCAAGTTCTGCGATCAAGAATCTGCAGAATATTTTTTAAAATATCTGCTCAGTGCTACACCGGAAAACCTTTAGGTAGAAGATTACATTTTCAGTGGTGATGAGACTGGCTTGTTTTACAAGGACATTGGCAATGCTATATAATGCAGGTGTCCTCCAAAGCTCCTGGCTTTAAAAAAGCCATGAAGTTAATTTTCTGTAAGAATAATATATTAAATAGGGTATCTTTAAACAAAAACACATAAAACAAGGTTACGTGGGATTACTTTACAAAAATGTGACTAGAGGCTTGGAGGAACCTAACCTGTAGTTCCACTAGGAACAGTGATTCTGTATTCACTAATTCAGTTTTCCAGATGACTTAGAGAATATAACTACCATAAATAATGAAATTTGACCATAAGTACATAAACATAGATTTTTATAAACAATTAGAATTTAAGATGTTTTAAGATATGTTAATGATATACTAGTTATTAAATTTTCTGTACTTCTGAACTTTTTTTGTGCCCAAGTTGCTGTTTTCCCGGAGCATTATATTAGAATTACAAATGCAGTTACATTTATTTATATTTAGTTGTACATTTACTCACATATTTACAACTTGTATAAAACTTTTAACATTTATAAATATAGGTTCAGTTATCAAGAATGTAAAAGATCAGAGATTTTACCCTAATTAATTAGGTCAAGATAACAAGTATGTCACATTTTTGTGGATGCTGGTAGGAGATATGAGACTCCTGGATCAGAGATGAAAGACAGTTTATTATTCATAGCAAGAACAATATCTAGAATCATTATTTTTGGTTCCAGTTTCCCAAATGTCAATTCCTACAGGGTCATATGAAGAGGACTAACTAGCACCTGCACATGCACTGGGTTGTGCTGTAGGAAAGGAACCCTAAGCTTAAGGAATCTAATCTTTTATAATGTTAGGACAGTAAGGATATCTTCCCTTTGCTTTGGAGGGAGACCCTTTCTCTTATCTTCCAAGGTTGTTTGTTGTACAAACATCCTCGAAAAGATAATAGCAAAGGACAGTCAGTGCTTCTCTTACAAGACATGCAGAAATGCAAGAGACCTGTGGAGTGTTGTCTCCCAACACTAGTTACTTTCATTTTATTTTGTATGTAGTTACATTTGTTTGTTCATATGTTTACTTGTATGTATACTTATATGTACATTTATATATATATATTTTTAAACATTTGTTTTTATGTAAGTTTCCTAATTTGTGTACTTAGTATGCAGTGCTAATACATTTATAAATTATTAAACATATTGTCACTTATATAGAATACCGCTAGTATATGTTATAAATACATGTACTTTATGTTTATGTTATTTGTTAATGTGTACATATTTACTGGTATTATAACATTTAGTAATACTACCTTAAATAGTCTTGCTATCCATGGTTAGTTGGGGTAGGGCCAGGTCAAGGCTCATAGGCAGATCCCAGGCTACCTCTCATATCCCACCAGACCTTCAGGCCTGTTCCCTAGCCCAGTGAGAGGGTTGCGTGGGTGGAGTGGCAATGGCTTCACCTGGGTTCCAACCCATCCTGGCCTACCCCAGCCCCACAGGAGATAGGATCCGAAGCAAAGTTGAACTGACTCGATACCTGGGCCCTTCGTGCGACCTCTCCCTCTTTGACTTCAAGCAAGGCATCGTGTGCTATCCAGCCCCCAAGGTAAGGTACTACATAATGTAGGGTACCCAGGCATGGGGCAACTGAGCCACCTAACACCCATCCACTGACCTACATTCTTTCTGCCCTTGTTCTTATCTCTAGGCCCATTCCTTGGCTCTCCCTAGCAAAAAGCGGAAGAAGCCTTCAAAGCCAGTCAAAGCTCGAAAATGTCAGGTTGGATCCCAGAAGGCTGAGGTCAGGAAGGAGGCCCCAGGGGATGAGACCAAAGCTGGTGCTGACACAGTCCCAGCTTCGCTCCCTGCACCTGGGTGAGTATTAGCCTAAAGTGAGCCTGAGTGAGGGTTGTGGTTGGGCATGCACTCAGGTCCCCACATTCATGTTTCTCATCTCAGATGTTGTGAGAACTGTGGAATCAGCTTCTCAGGAGATGGTACCCGAAGGCAGCGGCTCAAGACATTGTGTAAGGACTGCCGAGGTGAGTGGCCCTTAGGGCACTGGGAGATAGGAGCTGGAGCAGGCCCAGGTGTTGGGCTAGGACATGGGTGTCAGGCTAGAGGTTGAATGGTGAATGTCAGGGCAGAGGCAGTGGATGAGGTCAAATATCTGATGCTCCCTTTCCACTTCTGTTGTTACTTCTCCCTTTCTGCAGCACAGAGAATTGCTTTCAATCGGGAACAGAGGATGTTTAAGGTAAGCACGACTGGCCACCTCCCCACAAGTGTGCAGTGGGAGCAGGATGTGATGGGGGCTAGTAAATGGTGATGGATTTACAAGGTGTCAGAGTCATTTTGTAGGGAGCTGGTTGTAGTCAGCAGAAGGTAATGGGGATTAATAGAGTATTAGACACGGTGAAGAATGGACCAGTAGACACTGATGAAGGCCTCAGTGATGGTTCCTAATCAGTAGTCATCAGATGTAGTGGTGGGGCAAATGGGGCACTAGCAGTTATGGTGATGGTAGCTAATGTAGAGGGTTAACAGACACTTGAGGCTTAGTGCTCCTGGAGTCACTCTGCTTGGGTCTATGACTTTGCCCCATCCATTCCTGGCAGCGCGTGGGCTGCGGGGAGTGTGCAGCCTGCCAGGTGACCGAGGACTGCGGGGCCTGCTCTACCTGCCTTCTGCAGCTGCCCCATGATGTGGCCTCGGGGCTGTTCTGCAAGTGTGAGCGGAGACGGTGCCTCCGGATTGTGGAAAAGGTGAGTCTGGCAGGTGGGATGGGACCAAGGCTCAGCCTAGCCTGTGGCCCTCATAACCTTGGCCCCATGCATCATGCCTCTGTCCCCCTGACCCCCCAGAGTCGAGGGTGTGGAGTATGCCGGGGCTGTCAGACCCGAGAGGACTGTGGACGTTGCCGAGTCTGCCTTCGCCCTCCCCGCCCTGGTCTCAGGCGCCAGTGGAGGTGCGTCCAGAGGCGCTGCCTACGGGTGAGTTAGGCTGGAGGGGGCCAGTGCTGGTGGAGCCAGGGCTGGGGCAGAGCTCATTGTGCTGTTAAACTTGCTGCTGCTGTTGCTTCCTCCCAACCTGGTTTTGCCCACCTCATGTATTCTTTTCTCTTCCACCGCACGCTCACATCCCTGGCCTTACCTGCCTGCCCCTGTCTGCCAGCACCTTGCTCACCGCCTCCGTCGCCACCATCAGCGATGTCAACGACGCCCTCCCTTAGCTGTGGCTCCCCCTGCTGTGAGTGCCCCATCCTATACTCTGGTTGTTTGTCCCATGCATGCTTTCTGCACTCCCGGGTTGGGAGGGTCCTATGTCGGTCTGGTGCCACCAAGCCTCAAGTACCCTTTTGGCTTCCTCCAAGGGTAAACGTGGCCGTCTCAGGGGAGGCTGCGACTCCAAGATGGCTGCCCGGCGGCGTCCCCGAACCCAGCCACTGCCTCCACCTCCTCCTTCACAGCCTCCAGAGTCCCCAGAGCTGGTGAGGCCCTAGTGGGCAGGGGGAAGGCACAACCCCCTAATCTTACCCAATACCTACCTTTACCCCATCCCATTTGCCTCTGCAGCACCCCAGATCTCTCATCCCCTCGCCACCTGCTGAATTCATCTATTACTGTGTAGACGAGGACGAGCTAGTGAGTGGCCCCATCCTACCTGGACTCTCCCAGGGCACTTGGTTAAGCCCAAAAAGCAGTTGCTGCAATGGGCTTAAATAGAGGAAGAGCAAGGCACAGTAATGGGTACTAGTATGGGAGAGCAGACAATTGGAGAGAAACTAATATAGGAGTAGCAGGTGGACCAATAGTGCGTAATGTCAGATGAACCAAAACTCTGGTGGGGCAGAAAGAGGAAAAGTAAATAAGTGATTGGAGTTCATATAGGTTGAGTAGATGTAGCAGGTGCAGTGATGGGAGTTAATACAGGGTCAGCAAAATCCCGCTGGAGGCGGGGGTGTCAAGGATATTTCTTGGTAGCTTAATAGGGTGATGTATACTCTGATGGAGCAGCCACAGTGTTAATGGCTTGAAGGCCATCTGGTATAGTGATAGTGCTAGCAGACACTGAGGTGTGACTAGTGGGAGTCAGGTTAAGACTAGTGTTCAGTCAGTTCCCTCTGATGGAGCTAGTAGAGGAACAATAGGAACAGTACTGTAATAGTCCTAATGACAGCACCCCACATTTTCCTGTCTCCCAGCAGCCTTACACAAATCGCCGGCAAAATCGCAAGTGCGGGGCCTGTGCAGCTTGCCTGCGGCGGATGGACTGTGGCCACTGCGACTTCTGCTGTGACAAGCCCAAATTTGGGGGCAGCAACCAGAAGCGCCAGAAGTGTCGTTGGCGCCAATGCCTGCAGTTTGCCATGGTGTGTGGGGCAGGAAGGGTCAGGTGGGTGGGATGAGTTGGGCCAAGTCCCTCAGTGCTTGGGAGTAGTGGGTAGGTTGGTGGATCAGGCCAGATGGGTCCTGTAGCTTCAGAGGGGTGGGGAGGGCAATGAGTTTGGCCAAGGATTAGCAGACATTGTGCTGGGGTAAATGAGGAATCTGGGAGGCATTGGCATTGCTAACAGGAGACTAGCAGGGTCAGCGATGAGGGGTTCACATGTAAGCAGGTTCTGTGTTGGTGCTAATGGGCGATCAGCAGGCATATTGATCAGGGCAGGGTAGTGTGGTTGGGTATTGCACCAGGTGGCCAAACATTTCACCTTTCCTCACAGAAGCGCCTGCTGCCAAGTGTCTGGGCAGGGTCCGAGGATGGGGCAGAGCCACCCCCAGCTTACCCTCGTCGAAAGAGGCCTGGTTCTACTCGACGGCCCCGTCTTGGCCATACCCTGAAGCCCCCCTTGGCCACACCCAGAGCCCGATCTGATCATGCCCATACTCCAATGAAGCAGGAAGCAGGCTTTGTGTTGCCCCCACCTGGCACTGACCTTGTGTTCTTACGGGAGGGTGCAAGCAGTCCTGTGCAGGTGCCTGGCCCTGCCACAACTTCCACAGAAGTCCTGTTGCAGGTGAGGGCCCCACCTTATTCTGTTCTTCCCAAGCCTACCCAGCCTTGTACCAGGAAGCTGGCACCAAGTCTACTGCAATCCTCCTTCACACAGGAGGCCCAGTGCCCTGGCCTGAGTTGGGTTGTGGCCTTACCCCAGGTGAAGCAAGAGAAGGCGGATGCCCAGGAAGACTGGACACCGGGCACAGCCATCCTGACTTCTCCTGTATTGCTGCCTGGCTGCCCCAGCAAGGTGGGGGTCAGTGATGGGTGATCTGTGAGCAGAGTGATGGTGAGCCAAGATGGTGGTTCTTTGAGCAGAGTAATAGGTGTGCTGATTGCAGCCTCTCCACAGAATTACCCCACCTTCCCCAGGCAATTAGCTTTGCCGCCCAGCTAACAGAAAAATGGAAATCTGTGAGGAATGGGAAAGGTTTGTAGACAGATGATTTTTCTGTGCTGAAGTGTGACAGAAGTGAGATCTGTCATCACGGTGACAAGTTGGCTAATAAAAACTCTTTCTTCAGGCCAACCCTGCCTATCTGACTGTTGCCCATTTCCTACCTCTCCCAGGTAGTAGGCCCAGGCCTGCCACTTGTGAAGCAAGAGCCACCTGACCCTGAGGAGGACAAAGAGAAGGGCAAGGATGACTCAGCCTCTGATTCAGCCCCAGAAGAGGAGGCAACAGGGGCTGGCACACCAGTGGTCAGTGCTGGGGGATACCTCACCCTGCCCTGACCTTGCTTTAGCTCTATTGGCCATGTTGACCCATGATGTTAATTCTTCCCCAGATCACCGAGATTTTCAGCCTGGGTGGAACCCGCCTCCGGGACACAGCAGTCTGGTTGCCAAGGTGTGCCCCACACAGTGAGGGGTGGGGATGTGGTGGGTGCTGGTCAGATGTGGGCCCTGAGTTTTAAAAGTTTAGCCAGCAGTTTGGCATGGTGTAGTGAGAGGTAAAGGCCGCACACCACTGCTGATCATGATCAGTAAGGAGGTATGCGTATGACCCTAGAGATTTTCTGAGATCCAGGTCAGGACTCTCCTTGGTGGGGAGTGGTGGGGATGAGTGACTGTTGAGAGCGAGGTCTTGGTGCCTTGTCATGAGATTAGAAGTAAAAGGGAAGGAAAGTTTGGTTCCCATCTTCCTAAGAAAAACCAGCAGGTGTCAGATTTAAGATATGTTCTTACTCAGAGAATCATCATTTGAGGTCTTGAATACCTTTGGAGTCTCTAAGAGATGACCAGGTGGTGAGTGGGCAGGAGAACTGGGTTGTGAAGCTCTGTGATCTGGGTCCACATGCAACTGTGTGATCTTGGTCTAGTTCTGCACCTCTTGGAGCATCCTCTGTGGAGGGGGTTAGGCTGTGTTTCTTGAGCTTTTCCTGATCCTGTTGAGGTTTTAATAGTTTCAGTTGCTGTGCAGAACTTTCCGTGTAGACCTGGAAATAGGATAAAGGATAGGTGCTTGTAAAGACTGGGATGGTGGGAGGAGGAGAAGGGAATGTTGCTTCCTGCAGAAGTTGATGCCCTACACAGAGCATCAGACATAGGCAACAAACTATTGGCCTTAGCACCTGGGTTTGGCCCTACAAACTAGTTTCTGTAGGCCAGAAACCCTTCCTTCAGCACTTGGGTAATTACAGAGGTACTGATTCAGTCCCTGCTGGATACACTGCTGTGTGGGAGATACAGCAGTGAATACATTGACCAGGGAAGGTTTATCCTTCAGGAGATGGAGGACTTCTGCCTTCAGGGAGCTTATAATCTAATTGGGGAAATAGTTTCCCTGTGCGTGAAATCATTACATATAATGGAGAAAGTAATGATGTGCTATGTTGTAATGGAAAATTTTAGGAGCTAAGGAATAATTAAGGGAAAGTGGATGACCAACAGAATAGTAGGAAACGGTTTTGTGATGCTCCGTTTTTCATATAGTGAACCTTATTCAACATACAGAACTGCTCCCTCTTCTCTAGGTCCAAGGACCTTAAAAAATCCTGGAACTAGAAAGCAGTAGACTAGAGTCTTCTGCAGACTAGGATTCAAGGTGACATTTACAGACTGGCGTTATGAGAGACAACACTAATCTTCCTAGAGACTGGACCATAGAGCAATTGCCAGGGCTTGTGTAGGAGTCAGTAGGAACTGGAAAAACCTACCACAAACCAGAGGAGCAGGCCTGTTCAGTTCTTTGAGCTTATGGAGTAAGTAAGCAGAAAAGGAAGAGAAAGAGTAGAAAGTTGGTACATCTGCTCCAACTCGTGCAAATCCTAGGAGCCTGAGCATTTTAAGAAGTTTGGATATTAGAGGTGGAGAAGCTGGGGGATAGAATTAGAGCCCCCATAAACAACCTAAATAAGCCATCTTCATAAATAATATTAAATGGCTTTTGGGTGAGACCTGGCAGGGTCTCTAAATAATTCCTCAGGGAGACAACAGTTGAAAATTTAATGTGAATAAATAAGGAAAGGAATTGGTATTTAGTGAGTTCTTATGTATGGACCCAATATAGAACAGTTTTTTTTTTTTTTAGGAAGACATTGATTTTACCCATTTTTGCAGATGGGAAAACAGACTCAAATAACTTGTCCAATGTCAAATACCTAGTATTGATGGAGTCTAGAATCAAACCCAGGCTGTAAAGCCTTGTTTTTTAAGCCACTAAATTGTAAACTGTAATCCTATATTCAATGTGTAATAACGTAGTAACAGAAGTTTCCAGTGACCCTGAAAACAAGGTGTACTACTTTAAGCATTTTAACAAATCTCTTTCGTTATTGCCTTTAGCATGGTTTAAGGAGTGCCAGGGTTGTAGATGGGGTCCCCCTGTCAGAGCCCCTGTGCATTCAGAGACTGGGTTCTTTCCAGGCCTCGGATGTTGCATAGGATTCCTCAGATCCTAAAGGGCAGTTTTTTCCACCGGCTGCTGTCCATTTTGCTTATTTTCCTCACTTCCCCTCCTTAGCCAAAGCAGTCTTCAGAAGTAAAGCTGCCAGCCTGGCTCATCTTTCCCGACAGCTTACGTCCCCTGCCCCTTGATGACCTTCGTGCTTGGTTTCTGCTCTCAGCCCTGTTAAGGGCCAGTTTTGTCTCTGCCCTGCCTCACTTTTCAATTCTTTGCTCAGTGCTAAAAGTGATTAGACTTGTGATTCATTACTTAGCCAGCTTTACAGGGCTGGGACTAAGTGTGTGCCTCCTCAGATTTTATAGCCTATATGCCTCCATTGCCTTATTCTGGTTCCAGCCCTGCAACTTTATTTATATAATTCAGATGTAGATTAGCCATTTCACTACTGTAACTCATGATAAAGCCTTCTGCCACCCTCCTATGCCCCTTTGCCTTGCCCTACCTACTTCAGCCAGAATTGACTGGATAATTATCTGTTATTGTTTTGCTCCCCTCAGGGTCCAACCACCAAACCTAGTATTCTGGTAATTTTGACTATGATATCCTAAGTGAAATTTATTTGATTAGTATCCTGACTCACCATGTGTGTATCAGGGTACAATTAGAAAAGCAACACCATTAATGTATAGATTTTATGTATATGTGTATATGTACATTAAGGGATATTACAGAGATTTGACCATATGCAGTTGTGGGAGCTGGTTAAACAGTCTGTAAGGCTGTTGTCTTTGCATCTAATGCTGGAGCTTGAAGTCTGCAGGGCAGGCAACCGAGGAAGGAAGGTGGACGTAAAGCGTGGGAGACGGAGGACACATTTGCGCCGACAAGCACAAGATGGAACCGCCGAGGATGGCCCAGAACCCACGTCCGTCTCTCATCACGTCCAGCTTCGATGATGTTGGTGTCCTGCAGAAGAAGCTGGTGCCCTTCACCACAGAGTTAAATATGCATCTGGCCTAGGAATTAGAGAAGCTGAGGGAAGATCCTGGGGAAGGTGGAGCAACTGCAAACCTGGCTGCTGCCCCACACCAAGGAGGCGAGCCAGCAGATAAATGACAACGTGTTTGAACTGCAACAGTACCTGGTGCCCCTGTATCAACCTTTCAAGTGTAAAAACAATATGCTGCTGCTTCACTTCTGTCCTCCAATTATCATGTAAAATGTTTCTTGTGGCCCATCCTAACCAGAAGCATGGGAAGGGAGTCCTGGGAAACAAGCCTAGTCAAGGTGTCACATTACAAAGCCAACCTGCTATGAATCAGCTCTCAAGGGTCTCACTACTCACCCGAGGATACCTTGATAAATCTACATTGCAGGAAATGCAAAGCTGAAGACCATGGATTTCATGGTGACTCCAGCAAGTACAGAAATTCTGTCAAGCCCACCCAGTAAAAATGCTGGTCTTGGCTCTTTTTGTTTTTCATTCAAGTATTGAGAACCTGGCCCATGGTAGACACTGAACTTAATACTGGGATACAGCAATGAGAAAGATATAGTCCATGCGATTTTATTAAATACATCAGTCTGTATTACCAATGGTGAATCGATATCCAACTTTATCATGGAGTTTAATGGTGAAAATGTAGAATTCAGGAAACTATCTGGAGGACAGCCCTTGTGTGAACCTTGTTGGGCACAATAGGAATTGGAAATAATATAAATAGTTTCTGTCTCTAAGCTGTTCTATTTTAAAATTATTTTTAAATGATTTTTATTGTCCCATTTTCTGATTCATATATTTAGTGTTTCTTTTGGGAATGTCTTGGTGATGGTAACAGTGTTGACTGTCTCTGAGAAAGTGGGATAGCGGGTGGCAAGATAAAAGTCGGGTTCTAAGGACCTTGGGCAGATCACTTTTAGGCCTCGGGGGTTGGCCTTGGTTTGGCTGAATTCCCAGGCTCAGTGTGCTGGGTGTGGAGCCCAGCCCCTCTGTCCTCCGAGTAGGCCCACCAGGGGGCGCTGAGACCGCGGTTATCCTGCTGGGGTCGGGAGACGCTGCCCATCACCCCTAGCCTAGCCTGGGTGGCTCAGGGTGTGGCCTCTGCTTGGCCCAGCTGTCTATTCCTGCGCCGGCCCAAAGTCAGCTCCCCTTCACATTGGTAAAATGGGCAAACCGAACTGGAGTTAAGTTATGGGGCTTGCCCAGGGTGAGGGCACATCATGTTGAGCTCAGGATGGACGTAGAGGGCAGCCCGTTGTCACCAAAGGGTGGCTTGCGTCGCAGAAACTGATTTCGATGGGACCTTCCAGGCCATACAACCTCAGCGTTGACCTAAAGGTGCCCCTGGATCTCAGCAGCTTTCCAAAAACCCATGGCTGGGTGAGGGCATTTTCACTGCCTCCTTTCCTCCCCAAGGGTGTGTCTGGGGTGGTTCCACCTAGACAGCCGGTGGGCCAGTCACCCAAGGGACTTGAAGATCAAGGAATCTGGCCCTCAGGACTCCGTCCAGAGAACCCAGATGATGATCTAATTTCTTTCTTTGTTTGTTTGTTTCAGGCTACGTAAACTCTTAGCAGTAAATGAAAATGAGTATTTTACTGAACTGCAATTGAAAGAAGAAGCATTATAGGAGAAAAAAGACAATGAGAATTATTAAAAGAGATTATTAAAAGAGAAGAAAGAGACATTATTTTGTGGCTGAAAAGCTGAACCAGCATTCAGGAAATGGAATCCAAATCTAGAAACATACCATATAGAAAATCTGAAGTGGGTGAATTATAAATGATTAAGGAATGCTAATTTACAGTAAATTGCGGCCTTAAGATGGTATGCACAGTAGTTGTCCTTTGGTTATTGTTACAAGACAATGACTGACTAGGTACTGAATTTCTTCTGTGCTCTCTATATATTCTGGTGTTATTTGCTCACCCCCACTTTAGAATGAGAGTACCAAAGTGTCATTCATAACTGGCTTTTAGATGTTAACTACTACCTTGCTCTTGGTTGGAAGTACAGAGGTGGTCTCTGTCTGTGCTGAGGGCCCCTTCTAGGTTCCCTGCCTGGGATCCAGATTCTCAGGGCCTGATTACATGCACTTCTGATCCACATGTCCTCACCCTGGTCCACTGTGACCCTTGATTCAGACTCTTGGTTTTTATTGTGCCCAGCCAGTCATGTCACTGCACTACTAGCCCATCTGATCACCTCCATCATAGGGTATCCAGAGTCTAAGCCCTGGTTTATGCCCAGTGCAATAAGATTTTATTAATAACAGGTTTATAATTACTGGTTGGGTAGACAAGGCAGTTAGGCTCTTTCAGCCTTGTCTTAGCTGTAATAGGATAATACCTGTTGTACCATCAATTCGATATTCGTGACTCTCAAACGTTTATGTGTGAAAATAACTTGCAAACTGCTGTAAAGAACTACACAAATAGAAGGTTGTCCTGTGGTGATTTACGTAAAGATTAACCTAGAGATGACCACGAAATTAAACCTTGCCACGAAATGTTCACTAACCTTTCTCATATGCATTTAGACTGCTTACAGGATATAAATAGCACAGTCAATTGGAATATAATTAGATCTTCGACTTCCCTGCTGGTAAAGGAGGCTTTTTTCCTGCTATTCTGACGAACCCTGGAGGAAAGGGGAGAGGTCGGCAGGAGGCCTGGCAAGGGCGGGGTGAAGACCGCGCAGTCTCAGCTCTTCCGCTCCAAGAGGAAGTTGTGAGTGCCGGGCGTCGATGGTCACCATGGTGACGGGACCAACTTCCGCCCACTCACCGGGCGCTAACCCAGCTACACGGACCCTGGCAACCAGACTTCTGTGTCACGGAAGCTGGTCCTGTAGGTCACCGAGGTTTGGTAACTGCGGTGGATGCCTCCCCCATCTTAAAGGGACGCGAAAATGTACAGTCAGCGGTTTGGCATCGTACAGCGGGAGGTTAAGGGCCCCACTCCCAAAGTGGTGATTGTGGTAAGCACGGTATGTGTGTGTGGGACCCTACCGCTTTTTGCACTTGCTGTCACTCCAGGCCCAGCCGATCCCAACCTGGCCCCCAAGCTCTCAAAGGAAGCAGGTGCCTGATGAAGTGGGTTAAAGTTTGAAAGAAGAAAGGATAAGGTCGCTCACCTAAGCTCCTGTACTCCGTCTCTCCCCACCCCCTCCAATCCCTTGCGTCAGTTACAATATTTAGATTCGGTATTTGGAAAATCACCACTTGGGATCTTGAGGGTTTTCAGTCCCCAAGACACCCAAAGGAGTTCGGGCCCTTGTGATGTGAATGTGTGTCACAGAAAGGGCGCTGGACCAGGCAGCAGGAAATCTGGAGTCTGGGTTGGCCGTGATTCAACTTTATGATCTTGTGCATATCCCTCACCCTGGGAAAATTGCCTGGGCTGTGAGGGGTTGTGAGTGGCTATAGAGCCCCTCTTGTGCGAATTCAACTGTAACAGAAGTGTCCCTGCAGGGGTGGATGGAAATAGGACCATTTGCTGCCTATAAGGCAGGGGTGGTGGTGAGACACTGGGGGAGTGCTGCCTACTGCAGAATGTTATCGGTCCTGCTCAGAACCCCAGACACTTGGTCCATGTACCTGGATTCCTTTGTTCTGACAGACTAGAAAGTCTCTATGTGTAATAGGGCAATTACAGGGTATTACTTGACTTCCAGCTGTGTTCACTGCACCGTGGGAGATACAAGGGTGAATACAATGACCCTGGGAGGTCCACCCTTCTGTGGAAGTCTGATCCCTGCCTCAAGTTGCTCATCATCTAGTTGTAGAAACAACTTGCTCATGCATAGAACCATTAAAGGTTAACAGTAAGTAATGATGTGCTATGTTGTCTGTGATGACACTTTATGAAAGATCAGAAATAATGGATACTCTTTTATGCTCCATGGTGCACATAGCAATTCTCTATAGACCTACTACCTCTTCTTTAGGTCCAAGGACTGTAGGATCTGGGTCTGTAAATAAGTACAATGGAGGCTTCTACAGACTGTAGAGTTCAAGGTGATAATTACAGACTTCATAAGGGACAGAAACTACTCTACTTAAGTTCAGTATCCAAACACAAAGCTCAGGGGTTGGTGCCATTGGTCAGGTTCCATCACATGTGTTGGGAACGAGTAAGAATTTATATTATATCAATTACCACTGAACCAGAGAAAGGCCTATTTAATACTTTGAGCGTGTAGAATAATAAAAAGGAAAAGGAAAACGTCAGAATTGGTGCATCCCAGATGTCAGAGTGTAGTAAGAAGTGTGGATGTTAGAGGTCACAGAGCTGTGGTGGAAGAAGAATAAAAACCACCATAGACAAGACTTGGATGCTGAACAACTCCAGGAGAAAGCAATAAAAAATGTAATGTCTGAAGTAATGGAGAAGTGAAGTGAGCAGCTATTTGGTGAGTGCCTCCTAGGGACCCTGTTATTTACTTCTCAAAATAGTGTTTTAGGAGGACATTTTTTTGTGATCATGGGTGGAGGGGTGGTCAGATCAAACCTAGTGTGTAAGACATTGTTCTTTAATACATTAAACTGTAATACTAGAAACTATAGTTTAAGATATTATAGTAACAAAAGCCTTCAGTGACTTTGAAAATACAAGGTAGTTATAAAATTATTTGCTCTCCTGCCTTTAGAGTGGTTTAGAATCTAATATCCACACATGGCTTTTGAACACTTGAAATATGTCTAGTCACATGTTGAGATTATAATATTTTGGATATATTGTTTAATAAAATATATTATTAAAATTAATTTTACCAGTTTCTTTTTATTTTTTTTAAATGCAGCCTCTAAAAAATGTTAAATTACAGATGGTTTACGTTATATTTCTGTCAAGCAATGCAAGTTTTGACTAATGCCCAGATTGTACATGGATTGGCATTACCTTGTTAAAGAACTCCAAGTCATACCATATTCAGAGAGTTGGTCTTTCCAGATGACCACAGAGTCCTGCCCAGGATGCCCCAAGCCTTAAAGGTCTTCCTGAACCCTTAGCTGCTGCTCTGGCTGTTTCTCACCATCCTCTAACCTATTCCCCTTTTCAGCCAAAGTGTACCTCCGAGCCTGGTCCTTGCCCTGATAATTTAAGACAGTTGATTCTTGATGATCTTGGTGCTTGGTTCCTTTTCTTAGCCTGTATGTCTATTGGGAGCCTCAGTTCTTATGTATATCCTGCCGAAGGTGCAGTCTTGACCTTGCCCTGCTTTGTTTTCACTAGGTCTGCATTTGTAAAATGCCATATATATTATAGAACAGTAATTTGTTAACTGGCTTTAGACTCTCAATAATTCTGATATGGATTAGCTACTTCCCAGCATATAAGCCCCAACATCTTCTGACTCCAACCCACCACAGCCCTGCCTTATTCAACTAAATCTAGGTACCTATATATGTATGCTAAACCCTGAATCTTTATCAAGTTGTCTTCAAATGTTGATTTTCTTTCCCCAGGAGACTCGTTTACCAAGACCCAATCCTAGTATTCTGGTAGTCCGGACAGTGATGTTTTAAGTGTAAATGATCAAATTGACTCTCTGCCATATGAGTTATGAGTTTTATTATTGTAAATCAGCACCCCAGAGTGTCACTGCTCACCTAAGGATGACTTGATAACACTGGCCAGAAATACAAACAAAGCTCAAAATAATAGATTTCATGGTCACCCTAGGAAGAGCAAAAATTACATTAAGCACACCCAGAAACTAGCTTTGTCTGTCTGTCTTTCTCTCTTTCTCTCTCTTTCCTTACTTTCTCTCCTCTCTCTTCCTACTTCCCTCCCTCCCCCAACTTCCTTCCTTCCTTTCCTTCTCTTTCATATTGAGAACCTAACAGTGGTAGACATGCTCGATGCTAGGAATACAGAAATGAAAAAGGTATGGTCCATGCAATTTTATTAAATATATTAATATATATTCAAAATTATGTACACATTTCCAACTTTTTAGTGGATGTTTGTATAAAATGAACATGTTGAGAGAAATTCAAGTTACCCAAAATGTCAGGAGCACAGCCCTTGCATTAAACTTCTGGGCACAAAAGAAATAGTGTTTTTTTCCCCTTTTATCATAAATTTTCCTTCTTACCCTCCTTACTCTCTCCATTACTTCCTTCCTTCCTTCCTTCCTTCCTTCCTTCCTTTTTCCTCTTTCTACAACTCACTTTATATACATTCTATATACAGTCTACCCTTGAGCAACATGGGTTTGAATTGTGTGGGTCCATTTATACATGGATTTTTTTTTCAATAAATACCTGTACTATATTTGATTCACAGTTGGAAATCCGTGACTGCAGATGGCATTGATCTATGCAATTTTATATAGGGGACAAGAATCTGCAGATTTGCGTGGGTTTTGGAACCAATCCTCTGTGGATACTGAGGAATGACTTAAGTTTTGGGAGAGTCAAAAGTTACATGTGGATTTTTAACTGCATAGGGGTCAGTGCCCCTAATCCTCATGTTATTCAAGGGTTAATTGTACGTAGATAGTAGCCCCTTTTAATTGAAAGTATTTTGATGGTGGTAACTATGCTGTCTACTCTTGAGAAACAATGGGATATTGGGGGGCAAAATCAAGGTTAGGGACTGGAAGACCTCTACTTCTTGTTCTCTCCGGGTCTTCCCTATTTAAAGTACCTTGGGCAAATCAGTTAATGACTCTTGTTTAACTAGATAATCTGTAGAGTCCTGTTTAAATTTTTTACTTTATTATTTCATGAACTTTTACTCAAATAGGTCTTGAGAAATATTTGAGACTGATTTGATGATGTCTTGAGTATAAGTTCAAAAGAATTAAACAAGTTATACCATAGGCACTTAAGCTGTTTGCAGTTGTAGCAGGATGTATTAGTTGAATATACCACATTTTAATTGAGTATTGGTGGAGGTCATGATTAATTGAAAATTTGTTATTAATTTTAGGGCTATTATAAGTGATAGCTGTTACTTGTTTTCAGAGAGCCAAGCATCCTAAAAGCCAAGGGGCTGAGCAACAACTGGAAAGGATCCAACGCAGTTACCAAAAACATCATGCTGTTTTGGAGTCCATTAAGGCAATGGAGAGGGATCGCTTGAAAGTTGAGTGGGACCAACATAATGATCGCAAGTTTGTGGATAGTCTTGTGAAAGCAAGAATCAAGGATGCCATGCAAGGGTTTATCATCAACACTGAAGAAAGGCGAAATAAGTAAGGTTCACAAACCTGATGACCCAGACTATAAAATAGTCCTAAAACCACAACTTAATATTGACCAATCAAAAATCAAATGAATTTTTATCGCAAGAATCATAGTTGAGATATTCGTATTCCTACCAAATTAATAGCTTTTGCTTATTTATATTTTCACTGTGATATAACCTATATTTTTATGATAGCAAAAGAATAATTGTTTTATATTTTGTTAACTTTATTAATATCTGCTTATTTTATTGTTGAAGATGAACATTACATATTTCATTTCTTTGTTATCAAATAAAATATGGCACAGATCATTCTCTTTATTGCTTTACATGGCACCTAGTTTTATTTTATGGAAGACTGCAATGATCTTTTATATCTTATAAAATTTATGATTAAACATGTAATTCTGAGTTAAATTTATCAAAATAAAAATCAGTAAACAGTGCATGTGGCATCACAGTTTAAAAATTTTTTTTTTCATTTTGTTTCAGGCTACGTGAGCTTTTAGCATCAGAAGAAAATGAGTATTTCACCGAAATGCAATCGAAAGAAGAAACAGTTGACGAGAAAAAAGATAGAATGAAAGATAAAACCAGATTATTAAAAGAGAAGAAAGAAAAAGAGAGACAGGATTTTGTGGCTAAAAAGTTAGACCAGCAATTCAGGTAATGATGTCAGAAAAACACACACACAGAATCTGAACTTGGTGTATTAAACAAGATTTAAGGATGGTAATTTGCAGTAAAATGTAGCCTTAAGAGGATGTACATAGTAGCTGTACCTTTAAGTCTTGGTAATTACATACACATCAAGGGTTTTTGTTGTTGTTGTTGTTTTGCTTTGTTTTGTGGTATGAACACTTAAGATTTCCTTTCTTAACAAGTTGCAAGTATATGATACAGTATTGTTGCCTGTAGTCACCATACTGTACATTAGATCCCCAGAAGTTATTCACTTATAAGTGAAGAAAAGTATATATTCTTTTACCAACATCTCCCCATTTCTTCACCCTCTACCCTAGCCCCTAGCAACCAGCATTTTACTCTTTATTTCTATATGTTCAATATAGGAATTTATTTAATTCTTTTTTAGATTGCACATATAAGTGAGATACAGATTTTCTTTCTCTTTCTGGCTTATTTCACTTTGTATAATGTCCTCCAGATTCATTCATGTTGTCTCAAAAGGCAGGATTTCTTTCTTTTTTATGCTGAATAACATTTGTTTCTGGGGTATTTTTATTAAACAGATGCCCTAGGATGCATGATCAGAACTCTTGAGGGTAGTGATCTTGCCTTTGCCAGTTACTAGCAGAGGTGATATAATGAAGTGCCAAAGGACCTAAACTCTAGGGTCAGCCTACCAGCTCTTCCCTCCCAACTCCACCACATATGAAATGTAGGAACTTATCTCAGATGCTTAACCTCTCTATGCCTCCTTTTTCTTATCTGTAAACTGGGGATAATAATAATAAAAACGAACTTGCAATAATGTTCTTCGTAACTTTAGTTTTTATGAAGGTTAAACAGATCATACATGTAAAGTGTTTAGCAAATAATAAGCACTCAGTAAACTGTTGCTAATTATATCATTACTACTGGCTATGTGGCTTGAGAAGACACTTAGGCTCCCTGGGTTTCAATTGCTTTAACTCTAAAATGGGGATAATACTTGATGCTACATCTAAGCTGTAAGATGTTTGTGAGGATGAAATAAGATTTTATGTGTGAAAGGACCATGGAAAGCACTCACAAACAAAAAGTTTTCCTCTTATCAATGATTTATATCATTAAAATAGGTAGCTGTTCTATCTATCTGTAGATAAAAGTGAGCATCCCTAAATCAAGACTTCTTAAGGTCAAATGAATAGGATGTAGGGGAAAAATGTTTGATATTCATTTTTTATCTCATCTTTTTAATTTTTTATTTTTGCATGTATTTAATAATTTATTTTTATAGTACCTTTATGTAGTTTATAAATAATAATCATATGTGTAGGTGCTTAGAATTTTGTTACTGAAAAGGATACATAATTAAAAACATTTGAAGACCTACTGATTTAAAGAAATACTTGATATCGGTACCTTCATGAAGTGTTCATTCTGGCTTCCTTGACAACATGCATCATCAACTGCCTTAACAACTTTTATGTACTCTGATTTTATATTAAGGAAGGGAATTGCCTTAAGCAAATCATCAGAGACAAGCAGAAAGAGCTACATTTAAGAATATTCACTGCAACATTGCAATAGAAGTCAGAAGTAACCTATATGTTCATCAAATAGGGAAATATTTAAATAAGCTATGATATATTTATCAGCTCCATCCTATATTACAGAACTTAGTAAACTATAATAAAGTTTTGAAGTTAGGAATTATTTTTAAAAATATTTCATGAGGAAACATTCTCAATATAACATTGGAAAAGTTAAGGTACAAGGAGTTATTGATATAGGTATAGAGTTATGCAGAGTGATCCCAATTCTAATAAAAATGCAGACACACAAGACTGGAAAGAAATACACTAACATGCTAATAGCAGTTATCTCTTGGTAGTGGGATTAAGTATTTTTAGTGTCTTCATACTCTTCCATATACATACAGTTTTTCTGCAATGAATGTATTTGTCTTGTAGTTAGGAAGAAAGCCGTGCTTGTTATTCTTAGGCTTTAGATTTTTATTAATTGAACAACTTTCCTAGAGTATTAATCATAGTATTGGGAAGGACTTTAATAAGTTATCATGATCAATTTTGATAGAATTTTACTGTTGAATTTCAGACAAGTGAATTCATTTTTCATTGTTAAAGAAAGTGTTTTGTTTCTCTGGTAACCTAGTAATTTTAGCTTCTGTTATCTTTGAGCTTTCCACAGAATATTGGTAACTGCTTTGTATCATTTATGTTGCTAATAAGCATGACCGACCATATATCAGTTAAATCAAAAATTATTTATTGGGAATTATTGGATTGGTAATATGGGGCATGTACTCCTGGAATGTATTCCTGAGTCCCATCTCTCACAGAGATTCCAGTTTAGTTAGGAAAATGAGACTAATCCTAGTCAGATGGTGAACAGTACTTAATAGTATTTAATAAGTGTCAATTTGTGAGGCATTAATTACTCTTACAATTAGAGTTTAGATCTTATCCTTTCTTAGCAACTAAAATTTCATCAAAATTTCTTTATTGTGCCCATTCTCAAACTTCAGCTTCTTGATTTTGATTTAGAAAACGGTAAGACTTGTTTATAAACACTGCCTTCAATCAGAGGTTCTCACACTTGGCTGTCTGCCAGACACTCTAAAAAAAAAAACAGTTGCCTGGATCCTACCCCCAGATAGTCTGATTTAGCTAGTCTGGCCTGGGAGTAGGGGAGGGAAGAAATGGGGAGTAGGATTTTGAAAATATCCTTAAGTAATTCTAAAGTATAGACATTGTTGAAAATCACAGCCTTTTAATTTAAAAAGGGCTCATTAAAGAACTTTTGAAGAGACTTGAATTACTAAGACCGAAAGAAAGGATGAGGTCGAAACACTTACTGAGAGAGCATTTCTTGAAAGGTGACAGAAGCGTGGGTGTGAAAAGGCAACAATAGGGCTGTTTTCTCAGCTCTGGTAGAAACCCCTTCCGAGGCATGTGCCCTGCCTGGGAGTGAGCCCAGGGGCAGTGCGGAAACTTCATCGTGCTATGCTGACTCTAACCTTGGATCTGTCCTTGGATGCGCTTGTGGGGTCTCTCCTCAACAAAGCTTTAATCCACTTGTAACGTTGCCGGGACTTTCTCTCTTCTCTTTCCACTACACTGATAATGATGGTTACCATTTATTGAGCTCCTCTTATCTACCAGGCATTTATTTACAGCCATTATCTCTGATTCTTCCTTGCCAGAACCTTGAAAGGTTTTACAGATAACGAAACAGGCTCAGAGAAGTCCAGCTTTTGATTCAAGTTCACATAAGAAATGTCAAAACTGGGATTCAAAGCCTGCTGGGTCTCACTCCCGCGCCTGTTGTTTTGTCTCTGACGTCACGGTGCCTGCCCCCGTGCTGCCCCCTCACATGTTCCCTCTGCTTGGGATGCCTACATCCGGATCTTTTACTTTTCTTACTTCAGTGTCTGCCTGTACAGATACGTGCCTGAATAGAGCAGGGTCTCACAAAAGGCTTGGCTTTGCCTTTTTAAAACTCTCCTTTCAGAGAACGCTGTGAGGAGCTCCGTGTTGAATTGTTTGGTGTCCATCAGAAGAAGGTGTGCGAGGAGCGGAAAGCACAGATCGCATTTAATGAGGAGCTGAAAAGGCGAAAACTGGTGGAAGAGCAGATGTTCTCGAAGCTCTGGGAGGAAGACCGATTAGCCAAGGAAAAGCGAGAAGCGGAAGAGGCGAGGAGACAGAAAGAGCTGGTGGAGAACACACGCCTGGGGCTGAACGCGCAGATCACCGGCCTCAGGGCGCAGAGGCAGGCGGCGCAGCTGCTGAAGGAAGAGGAGGCGCGCTTTTTGGTGGGCCTTTTAGAACGCTTGTCGCGGGACCATCAACTCAGTGGGTGCAGTGCACAGTTTGCAGGCCCGTTACTGTACGGTTTACCCAATGGCCTGGGCTGGTTCACAGGGCAACGTGGTCAGAGCCTGGGGTTTCAAGGCCCAGCTAATAGTGCCATCCCGTTGTAAAGGGCAAGTTACTTCACTCTTGTGACTTAGTTTCTTCATATGAAAAATGAAGCAGAAGGTACTTGTTGTGAGGATGAAATGGGATAATCACTGGCTGTACTACGGAGGTCTGGTGACAATTTGGCAACGTTTCCCATTCTTTGATATAGAAATTGACAATTTCCATATCCTATGAAAAGGTGCTATACAACAGCTACCTTGGCCCTCTGGCCACCAACATCGATAATTTAATTTCGTTTCAACAAGATCACTGTCCCTACTGTGTAGAAGTTAGAGCTGTCACTGGAAACATGTGAAAACACTTGAAAAAAATAGCAATTTTATATGTATATAAAGCTTTCAGCAACTGATACTTTATTACCACTAAATTTAGGAAAAAGGTGTTATTTTCCTGGGCAATCTCAAGTATTGAAATTTGGAACCATAACAGATGACAAATATTTCAGAGTCCTAGAAGCCTTCTCTAGGGTTTGAGACTGTTTTCTTTCAAAGAGTTTAGTAGAAGATGTATAAATATTTTAGCTTCTCTAAGACAATCAAAGTGGTTGCCCCCAGACTGCCTTATATACATATATCCATCCTCTGGTGTAGGATACCTAGGGAGCCATTTTCACTCCCAGCACTCTGGTAGCATGTACGTGGCTTTTTTCTCACACCAAACAATTCTCTGATTCTGTGAGGACTCCAACTAGATGTCCTACAATTCATTTCAATTCTGACCCTAACTACTCAGAGATACTGTCAGACTCCATATGTTCAGGGGCTCAGCCCCACACCTCAGACACCAGTCACAAGTAAGTGGGTCCCCAGGTTACCTGCACTTCTGTCCAACGTGTCTGCGACATCAGAGGTTCTCATGACTGTCACTCAGGTTCGATGATTCACTAACACAAGTTGTAGAAGTTAGAAAAATGCTTTATTTTCCATTACCGGTTTACTATAGAGGATATAAAAGGAAGAGCCAAATGGAAGAGATGCATAGGGCAAGGTATGGGAGGTGGTACACAGAGCTTCCATGCCCTTTCTGGACGAGCAACGTTCCCAACACCTCGATATGTTCATTAACCCAGATGATCTCTGAACCCTGTCATTTGGGGTTTTTATGGAGGTTTCGTTATGTAGGCATCATTGATTAAATCACTGACCACAGGTCATTGAACTCCACTTCTGGTGTCAAAGGGCAGAGATGAAAGTTCCAAACCTCTGATACATGGTCTGGTCTTTCTGTTTACCAGCCCCCAATTTTGAAGCTCCAGCCACCAGTCATCTTAGGGAACTAAAGATAGTCTTATCACTTTGGTGATTCCAAAGGTTTTAGGAGCTATGTGCTAGGAACCAGGATAAAGATCAAATATTTATTTATTTTTTTTATATCACACACTTAGCTATCTATTTCTATACTTCTTTAAAAATGTTTGAAAGAATTTTTTTGAACTGTTAGACTCACAAGAAGTTGCAAAAAATAGTAGAGAGTTCCTGTGTGCCCTTTTATAACCAAATATTCCTATATGTATGTATGTATATGTGTGTGTATATGTGTGTGTGTGTATGTATGTCTGTATGTATGTATCAGGAATTTACATTGGTATAATACTTTCAGCTAAAGTTAGTCCTTATTTAACTAAACTAAAATCTTCTTTGAATTTCACCAGTTTTTACAATTTCACCAGTTTTATAGTTCTATGGAATTTTATCACATGGATAGACTTATGTAACCACTACCAAAATGAGGACACAACTGTTCCATCACCCAGAGAAACTACTTCCAGCTACTCCTTTATGGTTTCAATCTCCCTCAACCCTAACCTTTGGCAGCCCCTGATATGTTGTTTGTCATTATTATTTTGTGATTTTTGAGAATGTTATATGAATTCCACCTTTTTAAATCTTTTACTATGAACACTTTAAATGCAATGGGTACAATGAATCTCCATATGCCCATTTCCCAGTTTTAGTGGCTTAACATTTTGCCATATTGTTTTCCTCTGCCCTTTCTGTCCCCTCTGTTTTTATGTTTTAAAAGAAATCCCAGACATCTCATTTCCCCCCTTAAATACATCTCAACTAGTGCATCTCAGCAACAACATAATTAAGGACATTTTCTTACACAATGCCAATGTCAGACCTAAAAAAATTAATAATAATTCATTTTTATCATCTAAAATCAGCATCAAATTTCCATCATTGTCTAAATTATTTGCTACTAAATCAGAATCTGAACATGGCTGTTATAAGTCTCCTTTAGAAGGAGTGACGACTTGTTTATTATTCAAACCAGGGCGCATTTAAGACAAAGGGGTGCGATCAGTTCATGACACTGGCACAACAGTTGTTCAATTAGAATTATCCCGGTGAAACCAAAACATGGCAAACTACTTTTAGTCTCTTAACCTTGAACATGTTCTCTGCATCCCTTCTCTACCTGTCTCACAGTCTGAATTTGGCTAATCGCTTCCTCCTTGCATGGTTAATCTTTTAAAAAAGTGTGGCCTGGCTTTTATGTTTGGTACCCACTGCTTTTCCTTAGATACTGCCAAATATATTCACTTATATTATCTCATATGATCCTTACAGTTCAGTGGGGATGTAATGCTCATGGCATTAATGAAAAAGTCTAGTATATACCTCCCCTCTCATAAACCGGTAATCATGGCTATTGTGAGTTTCGGTTGAATCAAGTCAAATTGGGATGTGTATTTTATCCTCACTATTACTATATTATCTTCTGTCTCAGTTGGGCAAGTACTTATCCCTCCAAGAGAGTTCAGCTGCCTCTGGCAGGAGGACTAATGCCTCAGTTACACCATCCCCAGATTTTCTACCAAACCCACAATGCCCAGCAGCATTGGTACCCTAGTTGACAATCCAAGCAATTAAGCCAGCCAGAGGGTCAGAAAGATGAAAAGGTCAGAGGAATGGAGGGATACTTGTAAAAAGTTAAATGAGGAAAGTTTAGTTTTGTATATTTAGCTAATGTGCACATTCCCATTTTTGGATTCTTATTGTTGTTTAATAATGTATCCAAATCAAGATGTGCAGATTGCAGTTTTTCATAGAAGAGTAAAGTCTAGAGGTCCAGTACACTGAAAACTTAAGCATAGTGGTGAGTGATGAGTACTGGGTTTAAAGGTGATTTCTCTTCATACTTTTCTGCATTTTGAACTTGAAACTATTCATTACTTTATAATTACACATACAGAGCAATTTTATAAAGGTTTATTGCTGACTCAGAAATGAAAAGGCGAGTTTTATCTATTATAGTCCCTCTAAGTCCGGGTGTGTATATTTCCAAGAAGCCCTTTATTCCTATCACTTGAATGAAATACATTAATTTATTGTTTTGTCCAACTGTGCTGATGCATTGTTTTTCTTGTTTTACCTTAGGAAGATGACAAAGCTCAGGTGAAACTTGAGAATGAGCAGGAGAAGCTAAAAAAACTGAAGACAAAACAGGAAATTAGAACCACTTTGCAAAAAGCTCTCCAAGAGAAGATAGAACATATTCAGCAGGAATACAGAGAAGAGCAGGACTTGGATATGAAGCTCGTGCAAAGAGCCCTGCAAGACTTACAGGAAGAAGCCGATAAAAAGAAGCAGAAAAGAGTAAGATATTTATTCAGTGCCTACTGTGTGCCGGATGAGGTTCTTTGAGCTGTCAGCCTGATGGGAGCCAGCCACATGTGGAATGAACCATAACAGTGCTACCCTAAGTATGGTCCA
Source organism: Macroglossus sobrinus (assembly GCA_004027375.1). NCBI lineage: Eukaryota > Metazoa > Chordata > Mammalia > Chiroptera > Pteropodidae > Macroglossus > Macroglossus sobrinus. The sequence continues at coordinate 22,089 of PVKZ01001840.1, read as the reverse complement.
TGAACCAACAGCATCAGCATCATCTGGGAGGATGGAAGACAGAGAAATCTGTAGGCTCCTGAATCAGAATCTGTAAATCCAGATCTTGTCAGGAGCAAGAAGTCTGTTTTAACAAGCTCCTCCAGGTGATTCTGTTGCTCACGGAATTTTGGGAACTCCTATAACGTGTTAGCACTTTGATAGCTGGATGAGATCACAAGAAGTGGAGTAAGTATGCCTGGAAGTTTGGGAAGACATCACTGAGAAAGTGGTATTTGAGTTGGACATTGAAGGATCTGTAAAGTTTTGTCGGACAAAGAGAGAAGAGAAAAGCATTCCAGTATTTATTTAACTGTCTGTTTCCTTTAAAATTTGTACTGGACTCTTAAGGGCATAGTGCCTTTTCTATAGCATTATATTTTTTATACTTTATTTTTTACAGCCATTTTAGGTTCACAGCAAAGTTGAGCAGAAGATACAGAAGTTTTCCATATGCCACTGCCCCATTTGTGCATAGTCTTCCCCATTATCAGCATCCCCCATCAGAGTGGTACATTTGTTAAAATTGATTAACCTATATTGATATCATTATCACCCAAAGTCCATAGTTTACATTAAGGTCCACATGGTGTTGCGTATCCTATGGGTTTGGACAAATGTATCTACCATGACAGTATCATACAGAGTTGTTTCAGTGGCCTAAAACTATCTCCATAGTTTTGCCTTTTCCAAAATATCATATAGTTGGAATCTTAGTATGTAGCATTTTCCGATTGGCTTATTTCACTAAGTAATATGCATTTAAGTTTCTTCTGCATCTTTTCATGGCTTGATAGCTCATTTCCTTTTAGCACTTTATAATATCCCGTTGTGTGAATGTAGCACAGTTTATCCATTCACCTACTGGAAGACATCCTTGGTTGCTTCCAAGTGTTGTGATTATGAGTAAAGTTGCTGTACACATTCATGCGCAGGTTTCTGTGTGGATATAAGTTTTTAATTTGGGCACATACCAAGGAGCACCATGATTGTTGGACCATATGGTAAGAATATGTTCAGTTTTGTAAGAAACTGCCAAACTATCTTCCAAAGTGGCTGTACTATTTTGCATTCCCTCCAGCAATGAATGAGAGTTCCTGTTGCTCCACATCATTGTCAGCACTTGCTCTTGCAAGTGTTCTGGACTTTGGCCATTTTAATAGGTGTGTAGTGGTATCTCATTGTTATTTTAATTTGTGTTTTTCTGGACTGAGGAGAACAAAAGCTATGTGACTAAATAGGATATTGATAGTGTCCTAATTAGAATTTAATTAAGTACCCATGCTCACTTGTGGGATAAAGTTTTCAATCTTGCGAACCTAAACACGAAGAAAAATTTTACCCCCCATTTCGGGGAGAAAGGGTGGGGGTACTGAGAGATTTTGAGAAGCCCTTGGGCACAGAACTGAAGAGAACTAGGAGACTCCAAGATGGGTTTGGGCGGTGGCTTGAGAGGGTTGAGGAGAGCAGGGCGAGCCTGAAAAAGGAAAAATAATACTAATTTGTGTTTTTCTGATGACATACAATGTAGAATATTAAAGACTCTGAACCCAATTTCAATGTGTGGTTGTGGGGGTTTCCCCTCCACACTGCCAAGCAATGCTTGAGACACCAGCTGGGTGTCCTACAATTCAACTCAATTCTGATACTACCCAGAGATAGCATCAGATTCCATAGTTAAAGGCTGCCCCACAAGACCAGTTTCTATTTCAGACGCCAATCACAAGCCCAGGTTGTTAACTGTGCTTCTGACAACTGGCTAGAACTTGGAGTTTCCAACAACCCGCTGCAACTCAGGATGCCAATCTCAAGTTCAGGTTACTCGTACTTCTGAGCAGCTATAAATCAGAGGTTCTCACAGCTCCCTCCTTGGGTTTGATTAACTGCTAGAGCCTCTCACGGAACTCAGAGAAACACATTAGATTACAGGTTTATTACAAAGGATATTAAAGGGTACAAATGAAGAGCCAGATGAAGGATACATCGGGTGAAGTCCTAAACAAAGGAGCTTCTGTCCTCATGTTGTTTGGGGCCCAGCATGGTGGAACATGGAAATGTTCTTGTCCCCCAACCTGGAAGCTTTCTGAACCCTCTCCTTTTGGATTTTCATGGAGGCTTCATTACACAGGCATAGTTGGTTAAATCATTTGCCATTGGTGTTTGATTCAGCCTCCAGCCCCTCTCCCCTCTCGGGAGGTCAGCGGGTAGGACTCCAGGTTCTAACCATCTAAACACATGGTTGGTTCCCCTGACAACAGGCCTCCAACCTTAGGTGCTGTCCCAAAGTTACCCCATTAACATAAGGCACCTTTTTTTCCCTCTAATTATTTAGGAAATTCTAAGGGTTTTAGGAGCTCTGTGCCAGAAAAGTGGGCAAAGACCAAATATATTTATTTCTCATCATAAATTGTTCGCAATATCACAAGCATTATGAAATCATATATTATGTGACCTTTGGCATCTTTCACTTAGCATAATGTTTTCAAAGCTCTTCCTGTGCTTACTGACCATTTGTATATCTTCCCTGCAGAAATATGTTTGAGGTCCATTGTATAGATTTCTTGCAGAAGTCTATATAAATCACTTGCCCAATTTTTAATTGAGTTATTTATTTTTTCATTATTGACTTGTAAGAGTTTTTTATATGTTCTGTAAGTCCCCTTATATAAGCGGTTTGTAAATATTTTTTCTCATTCTGTAGGTTGACTCTTCTCTTGATGGTGACATTTGAAGTGCAAAAGTTTTAAATTTTGATGAAGTCCAGTTTATCTAAGTTTTCTTTTGTTGCTTTTGGTGTCATATCTAAAAAATTGTTCCTACCCCAGGGTCACAAAAATGTGGTCTGTGTTTTCTTATTAGAGTTTTATAGTTTTAGCTCTTACATTTAGGCTTTTGATCCATTTTGAGTTAAATTTTGTATTTGGTATGAGGTAGAGGTCCAACTTTATTCTTTTGCATGTGGGTATCCAGTTGTCCCAGCACCATTTGTTGAAGAGACTTTTCTTCCCCTATTGAATTGCCATGGCAGCCTGGTCAAAGATCAACCGACAGTGAATGTGAGGGTTTATTTCTGGACTCTCAGTTTTCTTCCATAAGTCTGTATTTCCATTCTGGTGCAGTGTCACGATCTATGTCTTGATCATTGAAGCTTTGCAGTAAGTTTGAAGTCAGGAAATGTGAATTCTCCAACTTTGTTCTTTTTAAAATTGTTTTGACTGTTCTGGCTCCCTTGCATTTCTTTATGAAGTCAATTGGGATTCTGGAGGGATTGTTTTGAGTTCTATAGACTAATTAGGAGACAATGCCATTTTTACTGATCCATGAACATAGGATATCTTCCCATTTACTTAAGTCTTCTTTAATTTATTTCAATAATGTTTCTTAGTTTTCAGAGTGTAAGTTTTGCCCTTCTCTTGTTAAATAACTTAAATAACTATGAGACTAAGTATATAAGTCATTCTGAGGCTACACCCTCAGACCTTGCTGGTTCTACCACAGATCTATAATGTTCTCAAAAGAGATCAGAGATTAGATGGACATAAAGATAATAAGATGAAAGATAGAGAAGTCAACTGAAAATGTTTTATTATAAAGCCCAGTTAACAGCTTAGATGTATATTAAGATCACCTGGGGGACTTAAAAGCTATTCCTTAGATAGGAATCTTTGGGGGTGAGACTCAGCCCTTAGTACCTTTTAAAGCTCCCCAGGTGATTCCTAAGTGTAGCAAAAATTGAGAATTACTATTATAAAGGATCAGGTGATGCATCTTCTAGTCAGAGACAGTGCTATAATAATAGGAGTGATTTATCAGGTTAAGATTTAATCTACTTAAATGAAATTAAAGCTGTATAATTGCAAATTATTTGGGAACTGTTTTGAGAAACACTTTGGGAAAGTGTTTGAATTAACTTTTTCAACAGTGAATTTAAAACATTTCAAACAGGTAACAAAGAATAGTACAGTGAACCCCTGTGTGTTCCTCGCCTAGCTTCAACAACCATCAACTAATGGCCATTCTTGTTTCATCTATACTCCCACCCATGTCCCACCACCATCTCTGAATATTTTGAAGTAAACTCTTGACATAATATTTCATCTATAAATATTTCAGTATGTAATTCTAAAATATTGAGATTGTAACTCTAAAAGATTTTAAAACATCCTCAACATAATTGTTACACCTAGTAGTAATAGAGTAATTTTTATGTTATGTAGGAAGAAATAATAAGAGAACAGAAGATATATCATCAATATTTGGCACAGCTACGCAAGGAAGAAAAAGCTCAAGAGAAAGAATTGGACAGAATAATAGAGGAAGAGAAGGAAAAGAAGTTGGCTGAGAAAGACAAGCAGCTGAAACTTGAAAAGGAGGCAAGGAAACAACTTGTGAATGAGGTCATGTGTACAAGAAAACTTCAAGTTCAAGAAAAGTGTAAGGAAATGAATTATAATTATATTTTACCTGAGCCTTAATTCAATTTAAGTAGTAACTTAAATTGAATTAAGTTATATTACGTGGGTATTATGTGTGAAATACTATGAGGAATGGAGAAAGGATTAAGGCAAGATCCCTGCTTTACAGAACTTATTTACTTGAATACATGAAGTAAGCATATGAAGAGTTTTACATCCTGAAGACTCTGAGCAGTCATGGGTTAAAGGAACAGTATGTTCTATAAAGAGTCTGTGTGCCTCAGTAATTAAGGACGGTGAGAAGGTAGGGCACAGACACATGCTTCCCCCTCTTCCCTTTTATCTATCCCTCTTCTTTCTGCAGGTGTCACCATACCTCCTTACCTGCGTACCTTGTCTTAGATAGTTTTCTCTGCCTAAGATGCATTTGTTCTTGAGAAATTCTGGACATCTTTTAAGGAAGCTCATACATCTCATTCCTTGAGCGGTCCCCTGTGTTCCCAGGCACAGCGCGAGCTCCAGAAAGAGGATTTAGTAATAAATGCTCACGTCTCAGTATACCATTGTACTCCCTCAGTTTCAAACAGTGCTTGGTTACAAAAGAAAATATTTGTAGAGAGGGTGAACTGCCACCTCTAGATTTCCACCATTCCATGTCCAGCCTGATGAACCAGTAAGGCAGTAGATGGACAGGTTTACTGTTAGGGGACCATTAGACTTCACACTAGTTGTCTTCGCAAGAGAAAGCTCATCTTGGTTTTGTTGATTAATTTTCTGCTCCAGGAATTACAACAGTGGTTGTAAATTAGGTCACTTTTAAATGGAGTTTTAGGAAAATGAGAAGAAAGCTTATAAGCTAAAAAGATATCTATGTTCTTTCTTGATAAATGTTTTAGACTATATTGAGAAAACATAGAAGTTTAAGTATTCAAGACCATTTATAAACAAGGAAACAAAATCAACTATAATTCTACCAACTCAGGAATAGCAACTATTCACAACTTGGTGTATTCCTTCCAGTATTTTTACTATGTATACAATTTCCCCTCATAAATCATCATGGTGTATATATTGTTTTATATTTGAATTTTTCCATTTATCATAAACATTTTTCCAGGTCATTTTTTTCCATTTATAAGATTTGTAATGTTGCCTAGAAATCCATTATAAAAATGGACCATAGTTTATTTTTATCTAAACACAACTAATAGACCTTCAGATTGTTTTGAATCTTTTTTACTACTATTTTAACATTGCAGGTTACTATCTGTAAATAATTTTTTTGGCTCAAATGTGACAGTTTAAGATAAATTACTATAAGTGGATTTGGAGACCAAAAGTATGTATCTTTCAGATGTATGTTACCCAGCTGTAGTTATTCTTTTGTGAACTCTGCTTTCTTTGTCATTTTGTCTACTGGGATGCTTCAGTCTATTTTATTTATATAAAAGCTTTTTATACTAAGGCTTTTAAAATATTCATTTTGTAATAAATAAAATCTATCGTTAACATAAATGACAATTGAACAATTTGTCTTCAAGAAGAGAAAGGTGAGAACTGTGCCAGTGGTAATCTGGTCTGAAAAAGGCCAATCATAGATTCATTAAAAATAAAAAATGATCTATAGATCACGGCACATATCAGCCTAAACCCTATTCATTCCTCAGTGTAGGTGCCTACTTCTACCTTACTGATCCATGATCCAGCCAAGCTATTCTAAGTTCTGCTTTTCTAAAAACAATATGGAACTGATGTCAGCAAGTTTTGTCTGAAAAAAGCTATTTAGCAAAAATTACTTTTGTGTTTCTTAGTGCAACGAAAAGCAAAAGAACAGGAAGAACTTGCTATGGAACAAGAATACATAAATGCAGGTCTTAAAGAGCTTAACCGAGAAGAGAGTGAGAATTTTGCACGGTACGATTTTGTTTTCTTTATCGTTATTTACCACCAAAACAAACAAACAAAAAAGAGATATTTAACATGGAGGACAATGTGCCATAATTCCTGAGTTATTGACATTATTTTACAGCAGTACGGTCATGCACCATATGATATTGTTTTGATCAGTGACGGACTGAATAGCCAAAAGTGGTCCCATGAGATTATAATGGAGCTGACAGACTCCTTTCACCTAGTGATGTCTGAGCCACATGTCGTAGAACAACTCATTGCTCACTTTTGTGGTGGTGCTGGTGTAAATGAACCTGCTGCTCCGCCAGTCAGATGAAAGTACTGTAGACTGTGTTTTTACTTTTCTATGTTTAATTATGTTTGGGTACACAAACACTGTTGTGTTACAGTTGCCTACACCAGCAGTACCCAACCTTTTTGGCACCAGGGACCGGTACTCCTATGAGAATCTAATGCCTGATGATCTGAGGTGGAGCTGGGGCGATGATGTCAACGCTGGGGAGTGGCAGCAAATACAGATGAAGCTTTGCTCGCAGGCCTGCCGCTCACCTCCTACTGTGCTGTCCGGTTCCTAACAGGCCATGGATGGGTACTGGTTCATGGCCTGGGGGTGAGAACCCCTGGCCTACAGTATTCAGTACAGTAACATGCTGTGCAGGCTTGTAGCCTAGAAACAATAGGCTATACCATGTAGCCTAGGTGTGTAATAGGCTATACCATCTAGGTTTGTTTAAATGCACTCTGTAATGTTGACACAACAATGAAATCATTTAATGACACATTTCTCACATATTCCCATCATTAAGCAACATGTGACTATTGCATTTGTCCAAAGAGCTCAAATTTATAAAATCTCACATAAAAATAAGCGCCAATTATCTTGGTAAAAATCTGTGGCTTTTGTGTACACATTAAGTACACAAGATCTTAAAAAATAATATAAATTAAAAACAAAAAATTTTTAAACAGGAATCAACCCTAAATTCTAATGAAATAAGAAGAAGATGTTTCCTCCCAAGAGATAAACCTTGAAATACATTGTAGCCTCGTTAAATTAGCAGAAATGGCTTATGAAGATGGGAGTCCATGCAAATGTCCCCAGGAGGATTTTTGCATTGGGCTGGAAAACTGAAACGCTCTGGGTGCTTTGGGAAATACCACTTCCCTCCTCTGATGGGGGTCTCTCTGATCACCACAGCCAGGCTCAGGTGGAGGAAGTGGGCAGACATCTTGCAGCCTTTCTCAGACCATAATAGTCTCTTCCAGCTGCTGTCCGTGACACTCAATTCAGGTGACCAGTGTGGTAAAGGAGGAAGACCTGTCTCCTCTAATTGCTGGTCACCCTTCCTGTCCCTGGGTCTTGCCCTCTGACTTATCCATACTTGATGCATAAAAATAAGCTCTTTTCTTTCTAGAAAGAGTATGGATTATGTACCCGAACCTGTTGCCACTTGGGGCGGCTACCCTACTGACTTCCTGCTACAGTGTCTGCTCTGGAAATTTTTCCTTCTCATTTTTGTAAAGTCTGTTGTTAGAGATATGAGGGGGACTTAATGAATAGCAACTGTCTTCCCTGTCTCACTTGCGAATCAAGTGAAAGTTTAGAACAAAAAAAAGTTTGGGCAGAAGATATTACAATGACCTATCAGTGCATAATAAAACACCCCAAAATTTGTGTTTTAAAGTGAGTTATGATTATTTCTCATGATTCTCTGGTTGACGGGGCTCAGATGGGTGGTTCTTTCTTGGAGCCTGTCATGTGGTTCAAGTCATGAGTTAGGCTAAGTTTACAGTCACCTGAAGGCTCAGCTGAAGTGGACCCCTCAGATACTTACTCCTATAGCTGCATGTATGCCGGCTGTAGCTGGGGATATCGTCTGGCGTTATCACCCAGAACACCTGCATGTGGCCTCTCCACGCGGCTTGGGCTTCTCACTGGTAGCAGTTGGCTTTGATAGAGTTCCAATAGCGAGCATGCCAAGAGACAGGAAGAGGAAACTGTGAGGCCAGTGAAAGGCTACCCCTAGGATGTGGCATCACTTTTGTCCTATTCTGTTGGTCATAAAATACTCTCTGCATCCATCCTGATTCAAGGGAATAGAGAAATAATCCCCATCTCTTGATAAGGGGTGTAGAAGCTTACACTGCAGAAGGCTGGCTGAGAGGGGAGATATTCCTGTGGCCCTCTTCGGAAAATAGAATGTGCCACCGAGTAATACATGCTATAATCTTTATTTCTGACAAAAGCTGATATTAAAAATGTAGCTTATAGATTATAAAATGGTGCAACCACTGTGGAAAACAGTATGACGTTTCCTCAAAAAATTAAAAATAGAACTATCATACTGTTGATGTAAGAAATGTCTAAACCTGTAGAGAATTTATATGAGTTTATTTGAGCCCAAACTGACAATTGCTGGGAAGCAAAATCTCAAATACTCTGGAGAATGACAGTTTCACAGTTTCTTTTGGAATAAAAAAAAGAAGGTTAGGAAGATTACATGAGGGAGGGAGAAGCAAGGTGAGGATTGGATTACAGGCTAGTTAAGATTATGTGCTCTCTTGAGGGTGGTTATGGCTTATTCCAAAGATGTGTTAACCTAGATACTCAGAAAGGATGGACAGGGTTTGCTTAAGGCAAAGATTAACTATTTATTTAAAAAGTTATATGCCTGGGGTGTGACTACCTGCCATGACCTGCTCATTTAGGAATTTATGATCAGGTCACCTTGTGGGGTTACTTTCCATAGAACCCCTTTTTCATCCACAATATGATCCAGCAGTCCCAATCCTGGGTATATATCCAAAATAATTGAAAGCAGGACCTCTAAGAGATATTTGTATGGCCATGTTCATAGAGGCACTATTTATAGTAGCCAAGAGGTAGAAGTAACCCAAATATCCACTAGAAGATGAATAAATAAACAAAATGTGGCATACACATATAATGGAATATCATTAAGCCTTAAAAAGGAAGGGAATTCTGGCACATACTATAACATGGATGAACCTTGAGGACATTATGCTAAGTGAAATGAGCCAGTCACAAAAAAAGCAAATACTGTGTGATTCCACTTATATGAGGTACCTAGAATAGTCAAATTTACAGAGACAGCAAATAGAATGCTGGTTACCAGGGACTGGTGAGAAGGGGGACAGGTGAGTTTTTATTGTTTGATGGCTATAGAGTTTCATATTTGCAAGATGAAAAAGTCCTTGAGGTCTGTTTCACAACAATGTGAATATACCTAACACTACTGAACTGTCCACTTAAAAAAAATCAAGATAGTAAATTTTATATTATGTGGGGTTTTTTTACCACAATAAAAATAATCACACTATAAAATTTAAAATGTGGCTTATGTATTTAAAATATGGCTTATATATGGAAGAAACTGTCTCGTTAGTACTGAATGGAATGAGGCATATGTGCCCACCCAGTAACCAGCAGTGTGAGACCAATGCAGGCCTCCCCTCCAGGGGCCTGGCCATTTGATAGACAGCAGAGTGGAAGACTGACAGGCCAGCCTGTTCCCAGTTTTCTCAGTCACTGAGGAGTGAGAAGGGATAGGGAGAGGCCAAGGGCTCTCTCCGCATTGCAGGAAACATTGTGAAACATTTCTTCCCTAAAATCAATATGCTGCGATTATCTTAATTATTATTGTGTCGTAAACATATTATTTAACTTTTCATCTATTCCCCACTCACCGTGATTTTAATGGGAATTTTAATTTGACTTCACGAATTACATTTTAATTGTAATGCCCCAAATAAATCCGAGTGCGTACTTCTTACAATTTTATACTTTGACATTTCTAATACTGTAGACGCTCCCGTTTAGCCCAGCAGTACCGGAAGCAACTTCAGATGCAGATATCCTTCCAGCAGCAGGCCCGGGAAGCCCGGAAGGAAGAGGAACGCCGGGAGCTGGAGGCGGGGATAGCAGCGAACAAAATTTCCCAGGACAAGATCCAGGAAGTCCTGCGCGTCCACCCCATGATGCCCCGGAACATCCATCCCATGCGGCGGGCATGCGCTCATGAGCTTCCTCCCTAGTTTCCCAGTGTGCGAATATTTTAACTACAGTGTGCTTATATATATTTTTTGTAACTCATAGATAAATGTCTTTTCTTCTCTGAGTTTGCATAATGATACATTATTTTCTTCCTTCAAATTAACTTTGTTCCTTTTTTAGGTTTCATAGACTTACAGATCTGAATGATCTACTTCATATCACACGGTTATTTTCCTGACCAACTCCCTTGCCTCCTTTTCTTATTTATTTATTAAAAACTGTACTTTCTTTTATATCTCTAGCCTTATACCCATGTCCTCTTGCCTCCTTTCTCTTCTTTCTCATAGGCTTAAATCACAGTATTAACAGGGCGTTTTTGCAGGTAGAGCTGGGATGATCAACCGCTATAATTAACCCACTTACACATTCATTAAACAAATATTTACTGAGTGCCTCCCATGTGCCAGGCACCATTCTGAAATCTGAGACTTCGGCAAGAACAAAACAAACGTCTTGGTTTGACAGAGCAATTGGAGGAAGCCAAGAGATAAGTGTTAAAGTGCTTATAAAGCAGAAACTGGCAGCAGTGCTATTTTATTGTTTTGTCTGGTGGTCAGATGATATTTGAGCAGGTGATATTTGAATGAAACAGCCATGTGGTTATTTGGGAGGAAGACATCCCGGGCAGAGGAAAGAGCCGGTATAGGGGCATTGGAAGAAGTCTGTGTGTGCATCTGAGGCATAGCGTTCATAGAGTGAGTGAGGAGAGAGTGGTAGAGAATTAATCAGAAAGGTAGTGGGGGCCGGATGATGTAAGACCTTGGAGCCTTGGTAAAGACTGGTTTTTACTTGGCATAGGAAGCTGTTAGAGGTTTTGAACAGAGGAGCAACATGATTGGGGTAAGACGGTTGCTGTCTGCCATGCTGAGAATATACCTCAGGGATACAGGCACAGGGATTCAATTAAGAGGCGATCACAGTGACCCAAGTGAAGGTGGTGATAGTGTGGTAGGCAGCCCCCAAGAGGGCCCCAATGATCCCATCCTGGATTTCTGCTCTTGTGTAGTTCCCTTCTTCCCTGAATTATGCCTGCCCTGTGTGACCTATAGGATATATTGCAGAAGTGACAGGGTGTGTGTAACTTCCAAGTCTAGGTCTTAAATGACACTGCAACTTCCACCTTAGTCTCCAGGATTGCTCACTCTGAGGGAAGGCAGCCAGCCGTCATGTTGGAAGGTGAGGATGCTTGAGAAGCCTTCTGGCAAGGCCCATGTGAGGAGGTACTGAAATCTCTCACCAAAAGGCAACACGACTTGCTAGTCACGTGAGTGAGCCATCTTGGAAGAAGACCCTTTAGCTCCCACACCAAATGAACCTTAAGATGACTGTAGCCCTTGGTTGACATTTTGATTGCCCAGGCCAGCTGTTCCCAAATTCTTGTGCCCCAGAAACTGAGAAAGATAACAAATGTTTATTATGATCTTAAGCCACTAAGTTTGGGGGTATTTTGTTAGATACCCCAATAGGTAACAAATACAGGTATCTTGGATCAGGGTGGGATCTGGAGCACTGTGAGAGAGGTCAGATTCTGACTCTATTTTGGAGGTAGAGCCAACTAGATTTGCCGATGGATGGACATGTTGAATGTAGAGTTAGGAAGTCAAATAGGACCTTCATACTTATTGTCTGAGTGACAAAGGAGTGGACTGCATTTATAGTGGGGAACAGTTGACACCCCTCAAACTATTAATCTTGAAGTGTTCTCAGCCAAATGAATTCAAATAAATTAGGAAATTACTAGGTAATTCTAGTCAGTATTCTATCTGAGATTCTCCCCCTGGGTTCTGCTCTGCAAAACATATTTCATATATGAAAGTGTGTTTTGCGGTACACCAGTTTTTAAATGTATTCTGTGAAAGATAAACTTGGAAAAGTCTATAATCTAGATCCCTTGGTTGGAGAGTCATTAGGTACAGTTGAGATATTTAAAGACTCTGAGAATCCCTGAGTAATGAAACCCAGCTACCTTTGTTTACCCCATTTCCCATTTGTCCTAAGGATACTCGCTGGTGGTGCTTGCGGCTGCGGTGTTTACCCCGAGATGACTCGAAGATTACAGTCCTAACCTCATCCCCAAAGCTTGCTACAAAATACCTCACTTTTATAATTACTTTTGCTTCACTCTAGTATATTGATAGTCTCTGGAAACAAATGACATCATTCTATTTGCAGCCTTCTGTTCTTAGTAGTGGTATTTCCATTTACAAAATGTCGTAATACTCCATCACTGAAAATGTCAAATCCTAGGAAACATAGCATCCCTTTGCCTGATGTTAATTCACATCATTCTTAAACAATTGTTAGCCGAAGATTCATTTCATGAAACCAATTTACGTATATATTTCTGTTACATTAGGATTAGAGATAAGTTCGTTTAGAAACAACTCCAAGAATAGTTTTTCTATTTTATTTTCACATTGAAAACCAGTCAGATTTGCTTCAGCCTCAAAGAGCATGTTTATGTAAAATTAACATTGGTAACAAGCTGAACTTTTTTTTCTGAACAGGAAATGGGTTAATCCTGTTACCCACACTTTTTCCTGAAATCCAATATCTATTAAAATATAATATCTTTTGGGAAGTGCTCATCTTTCTTCTACATGGTCACATTATTCATTACATCATGCCACATGGAACATTCAGAGAAGCTTTCTGCAGGATATTCCTTTCTAAATAAAAGTGCTTTATTTCGAACCTATATTTTATGTAAAATTTTTAGACCACTTAAAATTTATTCTTTTAGACCCACTTTTAATAGCTATAATTTATAAGGTATAATTTCCATGCCATAAAATTCACCCATTGCCATTGATTTTCGATAAAAAAATGTCAGTATTATAAATTACACTGTGAGCTATGTCACCATCATCACAATCCAGTTTTAGAATACACCTATCAACGCAGAAAGTTCCTGCATGTTTGCAGTCATTCCCTACTCTTTTACCCAGTGCCAAGCAACCACTGACCAGCTCACTGTCTTCCATAGTTTTGCCTTTTCTTGAAATTACATATTAATGGAATTATATACTGTATGTAGTCTTTTGTGTTTGCTGCCTTTTGCCTAGCATGTTTTTGAGGTCCGTGTATGGTATTGAATGCATTGATAGTTCATTCCTTTTTATTGTTGTAATATTCCATTGAATGAAGATACTGCATTTGATTTATCAATTTACTGAGGAATATGTGGATTTATTTCCAGGCATGGCTACGATGAGCATATGTTTTATTTCTTAAATTGAATTTCCCTAATGACTAATGATGTCGATCATCTTTTCATGGGCTTATTAGCTCTTCATATATCTTGTTTTGTAAAGTGTCTATTTAAATATTTCCCCTGCATTTTCTAATTGGGTTGTTTGTTTTCTGATTACTGCATTATAAGAATTATTTATATATTTTGTATACAAGGTTTTTTTTTTTTAATCAGTTGTTCAATGGCTTGTGTTCATTTTTCTTAATGGTATCTTTTGAAGAGCAAAAGTTTTAAATTTTGATAAGGTCTATCTTATTTATTTTTATGAATCATGTGTTTAGTGACACATATAAGAAATCTTTGCCTAACCCAAGGTCACAAAAGTATTCCCTTGTTTTCTTCTAGTAGTTTCAGTGTTTTAGCTGTTAGCATGGAATACTATGATATATTTTGAGCTTTTTTTTTTTTGGCACAGCAGGGGATAGTATGAGATAATGGTCTAAGTTCTCTTTTTTTTATTATTATTATTATTATTATTAATTATTTCTTTTTGTATATGAATAGCAAATAGATCAGCACAATTTATTGAAAAGACTGTCCAGTGGGCAGCTTCATCTCTTTGCTTTACGTGGTTCATCATTCAGGAGTCAGTGGTTCTGCTCCCATCCCCACACTGGGATTATGACATTAGCATCTCCACCCGGCTTATTTTATCTTATTTGCTGCCTAAAATGCTGACCCTATTTTGGGGTGGGGGTTTAGGCCTGGGAATCTTTAGCATTTGTAAAGTACGTGCATTTACTGGCTTAAAAAAAAAAGATAGAAAGAAATCAATATGCTTATATTCCTAACATTCAACATTATAATTATTTTCATTTCTTTATGAGTTTCCTCCCAGGGAACTCTCTCAGGGATGTTCTTACGGATAGTCATTTTTGTATTGTAAACACTGCCATGTTGCTTGACATATAATATTTACAAAGTATTATGGCTAAGTGTAGTTTACTGAGGTTATGTACTATAATGATTTATTAAACATTTATTTCAAATTCATCACTATTATAAATTATTCTGTAACAACAATATTTATTTGAATTATTTCTTTAGGATCAATTAATTCCCTGGAGTGGGATTTCTGGATCAAAGGGGATGAACATTTTTATACCTTTGCTTTCAAGTGATACATTTGCAAAAGCTGTTTTTAGAGTTGTAGAATTTTTAGGGAAATGTTTTCAGGGCCTAGTGGTGTTTTCCCTGAAGATTTATAGTACATTTAAGCAAATTTTCTGCTAGACTCTGAGAGATTTTTTTGTTTGTTATTTTGATTTTTACCCATTCATTCATTCATTCATTCTTACCCTAGTTCTGTGACTCTACCTTATGGATTCTTTCAAGCCCCCTGTGGCCAAAGTTAATCTCATTCAAAAGTGGGAGTCTTTGCGAAAAAGAAAAAGATTATCATTTAAGCCTTGTGGAAAATCAATGAACAAGTTTATTTCTGGGCATTCTGCTCTGATCCATTAATTCATCTGTTTCTTCTTACACCAACACAACACTGCAGTGATTACTATAGCCTTGCAGTAGTTTTGAAATTGGTAGTGTAAGTCATCCAATGTTATCTTTTTTTGAAATTGTTTTGTCTATTATATGCTTTAAATTTCCATTTCTATAATTGTTAAGATCATCTTGTCAATTTCTACAAAAATGCCTCTTGAGATTTTAAGAGAGATTTCATTGAATCTTTAGATCATTTATGGGAGAACTGCCATCTTAACAATAATGAGCCTTCCAATCCCTGACAAGATCTATCTTCCCATTCACTTTAATGTTGTCTTTCATTTTTTGCAGCAATGTTTTATAGTTTTCAGTGTGTTGTACTTTTGCTTCTTTTGTTAAATTTATTCCTAAGTATTTCTTTTTGATACTATTGTGAATGGAATTGTTTTCTTAATTTTATTTTTGGATTATTCATTATAAATGCTTAGCAATACAATTGATTTTTGTGTACTGAGCTTGTATCCTGTGATCTTGCTAAACTTACTTATTAGTTCTAGTAGTTGGGATTCTGTAGGATATACTATTTCAGAATTACATCATTTGCAAATAAAGACAGTTTTATTGATTTCGTTCCAATCTGGATACCTTTTATTTCTTTTTCCTGCCTTATTGCACTGGTTAGTGCAATATGATGTATGAGATTGAGTAGAAGTGGTAAGAACAGAATTCTTAACTTGTTTTCAGTTTTGAGGGAAAATATTCAGTTTCCCTTTAGCAGGATTAAGGATGTTTCCTTCTGTCCTTGTTTATTTGGAGTTTGTTTATGAAGGGGTGTTGGACTTTTATCAAATGCCTTTCTTGTGTCTATTGAGTTGAACATGTGGTTTTTGGTTTTTATTCTATCACTATGATGTATTGCATTAATTTATTTGCAAGTCCTAAACTAACCTTGCATATGTTGGATAAATGCCATTTGATCATGGTTTATATTTGTTTATATGTTATTGCATTTTATTTGTGTGTATATGTATTGTCACTGTGTTGATCTTGCAGCTATGTCTATGGTAATGTCTTTTTCTGGGTTTGATGTCAGAATATTATTGGCCATGTAAAGGTATTTCCTCCCCCTTTATTTTCATAAAGAGTTTGGGAAAGATTGATATTATTCTTTAAATGTTTGATATAATTCCTCAGGGATGCTGCCTGGAATTTCTTTGCAGGAAAATTATTTTTTATTGCTAACTCTGGCCAGAGATAAGTATGTGGGTCTTCCAGGAAGTCTCCTTCACAGGGAGGGAAGGGAACTTTCGGAATGGCTGAGCAGGAGCTCCGCAAATCCTCTCCTCGAAAGGCAATGATAAAATGGGAAACATTGTCGTAGCCATTTCAGGACTCTGGAAATTGACCAAAGGCATACAATGAATTGGGAAGCATTTCTTCAAGAAAATCTGCTAAAACTTGTTTAGAATGGTGGGAGTCTGGCATTTTGTTTCATATATCCCCGACCTGCATGGAGCAGTAGCTCTACCAGGGCAGGGCAGGTTGTGAGGACCTGTGGCCTCACTACCAGAGGGGACTGACTAGATTGAGAGCAGAATTTGAAAAAATCCAAGCTTAGGGCATTGTCCATAGTGATCTTGGTGGCCAACATCACAGCTAGCCTGAGGTGTGATACTGGTTAAGACAAGTAACAGATAGACCATCCCAAAATTTGACAGAAAGACTTGGGGAACATGACAGCCAAAATGGTCTTTGATAAGCTTCAATATGTCCTTGGTGGTCTGGAAGGATGCATAAGCATAAAGTTCCATGCACACTCATGAGAGACCTGCACAGGCTCTAGCAGTCTACTGATTCTTGGCCAAATATGAAGTCTTATACATGTGGAAAGTAAAAGCTGGGGCAGATTTGCAAATGTCCTTAACCTTGAATGTGTTCCCCAACCTTCTCATAGCTCCATCAGCAAAAGGTAGAAGCCTTACCAGCTCAGTCACTGACTAGCCACTAAGCTGACTCAGGGCAGCCCCTACGAAACCAAGCTTAAAAATAAAATGGTTATTTAGAAAATGAGCAGAGACATCAGAGTTATTTTGCCAGGTTGTATAAAGGGTCAAATGAAGTCAAGTGATGATTTGTAAAAATGATTTTGTTAACTATAAGATTTTATAATATTATGCATTATTACCTAGCCTACCCACCCAGTGTAGGATTTTCTCCTTAATATCCCTAATTTGTGGCCTCAAAGTTCTTACCTTGAACTCTTCCAGTGAGAGGGAGATTCTTTGCATCAGACTGAAACCTATCTCCTTGGGAAGATGTTTGCAAAACATTCAACGAAGGACTCATTTCTAGAACATACAACTGTTACAATCGATAAGAAAAAGATAATCCAGTAGAAAAATGGACAAAAGACTTGTACTGACACTTCACAAAAGAAAATATGAAAATGGCCAATAAACAGATAATGAGATGCTCGACATTACTCATCATGGAAATGAAATTAAAACTACCATGCAATAACTACACACTCTCCAAATGGGCAAAATGAAAAAAGGCAGGCAAGTATTTGTGAGAATGTAGAGCAACTGGAACTCTCATACACTGATGGTTAGAGTATAAATTTAAACAATCACTTTGGGATACTATTAGGTAGTATCTACTAAAGCCAAAAGTACATTTACCCTGTGATTCAGAAATTCCACTTTTATTTATCCAACAAAAATGTGCGTGTGTGTGTGCATGTGAGTGTGTATGCGGTAAATGACATTGTTTGTAGTGCCATTATTCGTAATAGCAATGTCCAAATGCCCATCCAGAGTAGAATGGAAAATACTATACATAGAGAGAATGAACTTTGCTATGTGCAACAGCATGGTTAATCCTCATAGACATGATGATGAACAAAATAACCCAGACATAGTACAACATGCACTATGAGGATGAACAGCTCGAAAGCATCAAAACAAATGTTCAGCGTCAGAAATTAGGAGATTACCCTTTTGGGGAGAGATATTAGAAGGGTACTTCTGGGTATTAATGTCCCGTTTCTTGATTTAGGTGGTAGTTTTTCAGTGTGTTCCCCTTGAGAAAATTCTTTAAGTGTACATTTAAGATTTGTGCACTTTTCTGTATGTGTTTTGTACTTCCACTGAGTTTTTTTAAATCAGCCTTTCTGAAATGGCTGTCATGCCATCTGCTAAGAATGGCATTCTGCCATGGCATTCTGGAGGTTTACAGTTGAAATCTAATATTTGGAGTCTACTATCACGTCTCTCTCCATTTATTCTCTAGGTACATGCTTGTAATTTATCCATCCATCTAGTCTAGCCCGGTCTTCATCAGCATGCCCTCTAGTGGTCACATGTCATCTTTCCAGGTTTGTGTTGAAACAGGATGCTCTAACTAGATAAAAGCAGTCCAGTAAGAGGTCTGCAGAGCAGAATACAGTGATACCATCACCTCCTTTAATCAGTGCATTATACTTCATTTAATGCAACCCAAAGTTGAGTGCCAACCCTCCAGCCACAATTGAGAAAAACGTAGGCACAATTTATAGCCAGTTTGTCAGACGTTCAGGTGGCCCAGGATTTAAGTCTGGCCTTTGAAGTACGGGGCAGACTTATGAAACTGAGCCTTTAATCTGTGGGGTCTGCATTAACTCCAGGTAGTCAGTGTCAGAACCGAATTGAATTGTTGAAAGCTGGTGTTTGGAAAATCAGAGAAGTGGCTCTTGGTGTTGGCAGACACACCAGTAAAGTGGTAGTGCCGACGTTTGAACCCAATGTGGTTATAGAGTCTATGCTGTTAGTCTCTCTGTTTTGCTGCCTCCTACAACAGGTAGGACAGGTAAAATCATCAAATCATAGGCTTTTAGAGTTTAAAAACCACTCAAATGTTTTACTTAGTTTTCTTTATTTTGCAAATGGAGAAACAAAAGCCTGAAGAAATCTCCCATCTCTTGGTTCAGCACTTTTTCCATCACATAACAGCATCATTTTCTTACCCAAATGCAATTTGTTATCAAAGCAGTCAACCAATATGCCCTTCGAGGCTTGCTGTTCAGGCAATAAATAGCAAGAGGCTGTTTTCACTCCATTTCCATCACTTTGTGGTCTCTATCCAAACCTTTATATCTGCTAACATGGCATTTTGGAGCAAATCTATTAAGTACATTTATGCATACGTATTCCATAAATTACACATGGGCATGGCTATTTTTCCTTCTACAAACCATCCTTCTGATATTTTGACTACCTAGTATAAACTGGGCAAACAGCCTCTCAGAATATTATTGAGAGTTTCATCTAATAGAGTAGCTTCCCATATAGAGAAGCCCCTGAGATGAGCAAAAGTGTATTTTATCACACCTCATGCAGGTCACAAAAAGATGTGATTCTGTTTATATCTGTGACGTAAACAGACATAAACAACTGTGAAGCTGTTGTCTGGACCAAATTGCCTCCAAATGTTAATTAATTCTTTTCTATAAATGTAGTTCTGAGACGTGTGTTTTGGACAGAGCCTGTAGGTTATTAGCTTAGTGCTGCTAAGCATTATGATCTGGGACTTTTATTTGAAGTGACTTCATAGATGTGGTTCTGGGAAACCTAACGTAAGGTGCTTGCTTCGTGTGCCATTAATCAGCTGTGTGACCTCGGGCAGGACTTTCTGGGGTTCACTTTTCTTGTCTTAAAAACTGAGGTGCTTCTAGAGCTGGAAGGGGCCTGGGAAAGTGTCTAGTCTAAATCCTTCACTTCGTAGATGAGAAAGTCCCTTGGGTCTGTTGCCCATAGCGGGTTACTGCCCATGGTGGAAGCTGGGGCATTTATCACTCCACTCCTTTGGTTGAGGGGTGCCCCCAGGGACTGACTCCACCCACATCCCCATCAAGTAAGAGGCTTAGGAGGCTGTGAGATGGCCCCAGGGGTAATACAGCAGACTGATGATGGTGCCCTCAGGGTTTTTGACCCAACAGGACTTTTGAACCATCACTAGAGTCCGGCAGGCAGAGGGGGGCAGTGAGACAGGCACTGCAAAGCCAGAGAAGTTATGAGGACTTACGATTTGACCTGCACATGGCTAAAACTACATGCTTTTTCTTTTTGCAGATTTTCTGTTTGTGTTTTTCTCCCATTAGACACTGAGTTGCTTAAAGCAGGAACCAAGTCTTAGATCACTCAGGTAATTCCAAGCTTTCAGCATAAGGCTTTGCCCAGAGCAAGTCCTCAGAAAATATTTCATTTGTTATGGGGTAGGGGAGGGGGAGGAAGAATTAGTGGCCAAAGAGAAAATGTGACTGGAGAGCCTATTTTTCTTTTTAATCACCCAAATAAAATAGGGCCAAGCAAGCCTGAAATGGGGTAAGGCTACAGGTGAGAGACATGGGCCCCAGAGGACTCTTGAAACGGTCATCAGCAGACTGAAGCTGACAGTCAGGAGGCAGAGAGCCCTGATGATGCTGAGGCCATGCAGGACCCGAAGCGGGCAGGCAGCCGGGCCAGGAGGCGAGTCATCGGCAGTGGCAGGAAGTGGACATTTCTACAGCTCCTAGCTCCAGACAGAAAGTGTCTTTTATCTTCTAGCAGCTACAGACATTGGCATAGAGCAGGTAGATGGCTCCCCATGGGGGTGTAACGTGTTTGCACTCTCTCTCCCTACTGGGAGACTCAAGGCTGGTGACCATGACACACATCTGTTTTTGCTGTGATCCTAGATGCAATTTAGGGCTTTTAGATGAGTGGCTACTTAGGTCGGGAGCAGGTTAGCCAGGTTGATGTGGAGAGTGTGGGGGTTAAAGTGTAAGGTATTTTGCTCCTTCACTCCTTCTGGTCACTGAGTAAAGTCCCTGTTTTAATGGCAGGTTTCCTTTTGTCTCTGCAGGAGTTTGAGGGATTTGGGGCTGATGGAGAAAAAACGTTATGACCACGAGGTGGCAGTAGCACACACAAGCTTCATTTGGGCAATGTTTGCGGAGGTTTCAAGAGAGGTTAGTTCCTCAAAGCATGAGACTGTTCAGAGGCTGATTTATGGAGATGAAAGGTCTTGGAAGGGGAGGAGGACAGGGAACTTTTGGTGGAGATGGAGGTCAAGAAGGGGTCTTACATGTCTGGGCGATGTTGCTCTATAGCACAGTGGGAAGTCTCTGGGGGCAGAAAACTCCAGAGACCCTGACACCTGGGGCCCTATTATTGCTGCAAGGCCCTGTCTTATCCATAGGTAATAGCTGCTGCATGAGGCATCCCTGGGTATGCAAAGCGGACAGTCTCTAAATGAGTAAAACTTTGCAGTTGGGGCTATTTTAAAATAATTGGGTGTGTAAGAATGTGAGTTGGGCACCTGCAGGCTTTTGAACTAACGCATCTCGGCCTGCAAGGAAGGAATAAGCAACCTGGGAACCACACACAGAGGCCGCCGTTGGCACTTTCCTACAGCTCTGGGCACCGAGAATCCAGCCACACAGAGTTGATAGTCATCGTTCCCCAGGCAGACACCCTCCCCACTGCACACACCCACATGTCCCCACTGCTATGCTTTTGCTCAGAGCATGGCTTCAGGAATTTGGGGCCTCCCCTCACACAGGTGCCGAGAAAGTCCAGCCTTCCTTCATTGAGAGCTCATCTCAAATGTCATCTATTCCACAGTCTCCGAGACTCCCTGGCGGCACCCTGCCTCCCCGCTCAACCCCAGCTCTTTGCTCCTCTCTCCTATCACAGATGATCTGGTTTATGTCCACTACTAGCCTGTGAGTGATTTGAGGAGAGCTTGCTGTTAACTGGGTTGTTTCCCTCTACCCAAATTCATATGCTGAACCCTTAACTCCAAAGTATTTGGAGATAAGGCCTTCAGGGCCTTTAGGGAGGTAATTAGGTTTGATGAGGTCATAAAAATCGAGCCTTGATTAGCTAGGGCTGGTGTCCTTATATAAAAGAGGAAGAGACACCAGAGATTGCTCCCTCTCCCTCTCCCTCTCCCTCTCCCTC